>OY986974.1:19950526-20055004 GCA_963920575.1 Narthecium ossifragum
AGGAGAAAAGGGGCACCGGGTGAGAGAGGGCCACGAAAGAGGCACCGGGTGAGAGAGGGCCACGATCTCCTACCGGAAAGAGGGGCCCCGATCCACCGTCATCAACCGGAGAGAGGGCCCCGATCAGGGCCCCGCTGCGTTAAAGAGTTATCCCTTGTAACGGTCACCTGTGAGTGACAGGTTACCGTTTTGAGAGCTCATCTGTGAGGGTGACCGTTTGAGACACATTTTTTATTTTATTTTTCATTTAATTTTTTTTAAGAAAAAATTATTTCATGCTTGCTTCTTATATTTTAAAAAATAAAAAATTAGAATAAAATCTTTTATTTCATTTCCAACCCAACTTCTGTATAAATGAGGATTTTAATCTAATTTTCACTCACTCTCCCACTCAATTTTTCATCAAACTCTCTCACCAAGTGCATTTTTAAGCTCTCTATTTTCTAACTCAAGATTTTCTCTTTTCCCTCTCTCCTATAGCTTCTTTCTCCATCCACGATAACAATCTTGAAGATGTGATCAAAATTGAAAGAGAATAATATTATCAAAATAAACTTCTTCCTTCTCCCCCGGAAGTTGCTTCAACCGTTGCCGGTGATAATCCAACACCTCCATCGAAGCACACATGATTCACAATTTGGGAGTTCTATGAAAGAAATGAGATTAAAGATGACAATGGGATGACCATTGATATCAAAGCCACATATTCGATATATAAGCAAGACTTGTATGGCCATTGGAGAAATGACACTCATCATCTAACCCGTCATATAGCAAAGCACAAGAAAGGTCAAGGAAGAGCTGAAGTTGACATTCCCCAATCTTTACTTTCAGAATCGACATCAACGGGGAATTTAAGCACCTTCTCATATGATCCGGCTTTTGCTAGAAAAATGCTTGTAATGTATGTAGTTCATAAAAATTTTCCTTTTAGTTTTGTTGATGATGAGGAATTTCAAGATTTCATTACATCAGCTTTGGAACTGGGTTTTCAAAAAAAAAATTCATAAAACTTGCCAACGAGATGTTATGAAATAGTACACGGTGGAGAAGGAAAAGTTAATGACATTTTTTTCTAAGTTAATTTTTTAAAATAATATTACTTTAATAAATTGTTATTATAATATGCCTATGAAGAAAGTATTTATGAAAGTATGTCTGGTTTTGCCACGTCAGCGCCACGTTGGCATGCATAGGAGTGGCCCTTATACGACGTAAGTTGGAATTACGTCTACATTACGTGAGTACATTAATAAGACGTAACTTGAAGTTACGTTTTCACTGGAACCTTTTCCGTGAGTACATTAATAAGACGTAACTTCTCATAGTAATCTCACACTTGAGTTTTTTTTTCCACTCTGTACAACCATACAATCAAACAGAAATACGATGTTTACAAATATGCACATCACATTCACATCTAAACACCCACTCATCCCATTCACATCTAAAATCTAAACACCTATCCACCTCATTCACATCTAAACACTCACCCACCCCATTCACATCTAAACACAGTCTTTATATAAATCGAAATCGTTTACATCTCGTTTACATCAAACATCATTAACATATCTAAATTGTCACAAACCATTAACAAAAAAAACCAAAGTTACAGTAGAAGACAATCACAACCTCCAAGTTTTTTGCTTCTTCTTCACTGCCATCCTTTTCTTCCTCGACGGTTGAGCCTCCCCTCCCCCCATCGAAGCACCGACATCGACATCATGCTCAACATGTCCCTCCGGATCCTCCTTTGTCGTGCTCATAATTGGATATGATGATGGTATATCTTGAGATATCGGTATGTCACAGAAAGTAGTCTGCCCAGTAGTCTATTGCGACTGTTGTGAACTGACTGGAGATGCGTCAGGGAGATGCGCCGAAGAGCACCGGAGATCGTCGGAAAGAGGAGAAGGAGGAGGGCCTGGGTGGGGAAGGAGGGGGGACTGGGTGGGAGGTCAGGTGGGGAAGGAGAAGGGCCCGCGGCGGGGGGGTAGCATGACGACGAAAGTCGTAGGTTGAAGTTACATCTTTATTAATATAGACGTAACTCCAACCTACGTCTTATAAAGGCCACTCTCCTATCCGCCCTTAGCATTTGTGCGGTGGGGGGAAGGTCAAAGCCATAACTTTAATAAAGACGTAACTTGGAGTTACGTGGCCAAACCAGGCATACTGCATAAATACTTTCTTCAAAGGCATATTATAATAATAATTTATTAAAATAATATTATTTAAAAAAATTTCCTTTTTTCTACTCTTAATTACTTGCAAATTCTCTCCTACTTTGGATATTTATGATACTTGGGTTATGCAAAAAAGAGTTATTTCTTTTGTTGTATTTGATAGTTTACATACCAGTGACAATATTGCTATGATGATTTTGAATGAACTCCAATCGTATGACATTTTGGATAAAATTTATATTCTAAGTTTAGATAATGCAAGTAATAATAATATTGCTATTGATAGTTTTAGAAGTTCGTTACTTCTATCTTGTTCCGTTCTTTTTTTCATGTTAGATGCATTTGCCATATATTAAATTTGATTGTTTAAAGTGCATTTGATGATGTTAAGGTTTCTATTTCTAAAGTTAGAGAGACTATTTTGTTCATCACTAGTTCGGAATATAGGATTATGACATTTAACCTTATTTGTAAACACAATAATGTTAATCCTAGAAAATTACCATGGGTTGTAGAACATAGATGGAACTCAACCTATTTTATTTTAAATATCACATTACAATATAGAGGTATAACCAGATGAGTACATTAGAAAATTTTCTCATGTTTCTAATTCTATATCTTCTTCGTCATTTACTTTGGAATTTATTGATGATCATGAGTAAGATGTTCTTTCTCATTTAAAAAAAATGCTTAAAATCTTTTATGATGCTACTATCCTTTTATACGGTTGCTATTATCCTACTATTAGTCAAGTATCATTACAGGTTCTTTATATTCATGAATTCTTTGACAAATATCGTAATGATATATATTTTGGGTCAATGATAGCAAAAATGGAAGCAAAGTTTAATATGTATTTTCATCCTCTTCCTTATATTTATGGTTTTGGAATTCTACTTGATCCATGTTTGAAGGATGTTGGTCTGGGTAATCTTTTTGACTCTATGTATGGTGAGTTTAACGAGGAAATGAGAGCACATTTGGGTAAGATTAAGTTTAATCAATTGTTTGAAGAATATAACTCAAGATTTGGCTCTAAAGTGTATGCTCCTAGTTTCTCTCAATTTAGCCCAAGTAAAGATAAGGGTGTCGTATATTCGAGACATTATGGTAAGTGTATTAGTAGGAAAAGGAAAAGGGAGTTGAAGCTTATCACAATCCGAGATTGAACGATATTATAAATCGCCTCTTGAATCATGCTCGGATATGGGAACTGAATATGATATTTTGTCATGGTGAAAAGTAGAAGGATCAACTATTCAAGTGTCTATTGTAGTTTTGGAAAGTGCATTTAGCACGGGAGAACGGTTGATCGACGACTACCCTACCAAATTAGACCCAAAAACGGTTCAAGTCTTAATGTGTTTACAAGATTGGTGAGGTGCCGAAAAGAGACGCCAAGGATTGCAAATTGATGAAGATAAAGAAAAATACGAGCTTGAAGTTTTAGATTTAGATGTTTAATTTTATATTTGTAATCTTAGGAAAGAGATGCATATGATAGATATATGGGTAGATGCCAACCTAGTTGGGATGTACTCATACTATAGTGATGCAGCTGCTTTCCTAATATGATCATTGTAAGCCTTTATTTTTCTTGATGAATGAAAAGACTTTTTCTATACTTAAATCTTCTCACGGCCCTTCCTGTTCTGGTCTTGACCTTCGGCGAGCTCCTTTCTCCGTTGATCTAGCTCCGGTGACTCTCAGCCATTCAATTCGCCGATCCTGCAATCCAGTCGTTTGATTGACTTGATTCTTGATCCAACAGCCTAGATCTTCAATTAGGATCATTTTACTCATCTCAAAGCACTTTGATTGAGCCAAATCGAGCTGTTTCAAGCATATCTTCTCATTCATTGATTATAGATTTAACAGATTTAGCTCATTTCATACAGACCAATTAAACAACAGAACCAACATATAACAAAATCAGCTCATTTCACAGATTCCTCATTCAGCTTATTCCACAAATTCCTCATTCAACTTATTCCACAAATTCCTCGTTCAACTCATTTGTTAGATTCAGGATTGCCAATCACATCCTCAGAGAGCCATGTCAAATTCCCATTAAGGAAGCCCACTTAAACAACATGATCTGACTTTTTCAACTGGCTTTGAACATGTATCACAAGATATCGATATGTCTCCCCATTTCTTAGCGGCTGATGGTGTTTTTTTTGGTCGGGTAAAAGCTCGAAGGATAGGGAAGAAATCAGAGGATTAGATGGCAGCATTGGTAGGCCCCGAGGGACCAGACCAGTCTGAACTAGCCAGGCAATCAATCCACGGTCGCATTGAACTCGCAGGGATATGATCATTGAACTTTGCATTGGGAGGTTCAAAGTTCAAATCACGTGGTCCCGTGGCAGGCTTGGGCTGGGCTGCATGTTTGCCTGGCCGTTCTCATTCCGAACAAGGATCGAGCCTAAGCCCGTGGGCCTTTTGTCAATCCCATCAATCTCTTCACCAATATACGACGCATGGGAATTGATCGATGAAAGATTACATTCAACGGCAACCTAGGGCCTGTTTGGTTTACCTGTTTTTCATTTTCATTTTCATAAAAATAAAAAATGGGTCTGAAAACCTGCTTGGTTTATAGCTTTGAAAACATTTTCTGAAAATGAAAACAGTGTTTTCCAGGAAAAATGAAAACACCGTTTCATCGTTTTCCGTTTTCATATTACACTTATCATGATCTAATCATCTCTCATCCATTTTCTGTTTTCATATTACATCTCTCCCGATCGCGACCATCTCTCATCCGATGGCCACCATCGCGAGGATCTCCCGATCATCTCAGACAGCCACTGTCGCCGCCGGAGCTCCGATCGCAGTTCACGCTGCCAAGACCACCTCCTTCGCCGTCCAAGCCCTCCACCATGACCCCAGGCCACCTCCTTCGCCGTCCAAGCCCTCCACCATGACCCCAGGGCGCCTCCTTCGCCGTTCACACCACCCCCGTCGCCGTCCAAGCCCACCACCACGACCCCAAGCCACCTCCTTCCCCGTTCACGCCACCCCCGTCGTCGTCGAAGCCCACAACCACGACCCTACGCCACTTCCTTCCCGACGTTCCCTACCCCAGCCGTACCCTCCAGACGCCGGATCCCCGCCGACCTCCTTCCCCAAGCATCTCCAGTGCCACCCTCCTCGATTCCACCGCCTCTCATGTCGGAACAGATGATCCGGTCCGGTGGATCAAGTCCTTTAGGTCCAGGCGAACCCTCCTCTAGTGATTCTGACCTCCGGCGACCCTCCCTCGCCGCCAATCCAAGTTCGGCGAGTCTCAGCCCTTCGATCTGCTTCCTCACTTACAGCTCCTTTCCAATCCAATTAGACGATCTAAGCCGTTTAGATAAGATCATGCTCGATTCCAGCCATCCAGATATGAATATATATACTTGGTTGAATTCTAGTTTATACTATTTTGCTAAGTTAAGAGTTAAACTTATGTATTTATGAAAAAATTATTACTATAATATATGAATATATACTTATATTTAAAGAAATTATGAGATTCAACAGCTTCAAAATAGTAATGACAAAAAAATGTAAAACCCATATATTAATGATCAATAACATATGTAAATATAAAATAAATAATAATAACTAGCTTACAAACCTAAACCCATTGAAAACAAAAATTACAGTTACAAGCCAATCACATAGGCATGTTTTCAATTTCAAAAAAGAGTTTTCAACATTTTTAACCAAACGTGTTTTCATATTTTCATTTTCAGTAAATGAAAATAGAAAATAGAAAATAAAAACAAAAAATGAAAATAAGAAAATGTTTTCCAAAACCAAACAGCCCCTTAGAGTTTAGATGACAATTAACTCCCTCTATTTGGTTAGTATATGACAATTAATTTAATGACCAAATATATTTGTCAACGATTATATTACAATAGCATATTTTGAAACATCCATAAAAAGAATTTAAAACCTATATGATATGAGAAGCATCTATATGATATGACAAAACATTCAATATGCTCACCACAACAGTTGGAGGCTGATAAACCCCACTACGTATCAGGGGAGCTTGACACCACCACGCTTTCTTTTGAAATTATTGTTGGTTGAATTTTCACATAATCAAGTTTAGTTTAATTCTAGACAAGGTTAAATCAAAATTGATATCATACTCTTGATCAAAGTTAGCAAAATCTTTACTCATCACCGAGCAAACACCATAAGCTCACTCCCTCCTTCACAAAAGTCAATTTTACTGGAAGAATCACTCTCTAGAGCATTATTAACATATTTACTATCTCATTCCATTTTCTTATATTTAGAGAATATTATTAAAAATCTTCACACAACAAATTTTATATCCTTAAATCCATTCCCTATGTCATTCCCTAAAACCAATCTCATTGCTTATAATCAGAGAATCTGTTAAAATTTAGGGAATGAGATAGGGAACGAGTTTGGGGATCACGAATCTGTTAGGTAATGTTTTTTAGTCAATTCTCTAAATTTAGGGATAGAGAACGGGATATGGAATAAATTTAGGGATAGAGAACGGGATATGGAATCTAATGAAAATGAAAACGCCTTCCATGTCCACTAAACATGTTTAAGTTTTAAAAGTTTGAGCATTATTGGGAATTAATATAGGGAAAATTGCAGGGTGAATAGGGCAAAATCCGAATCCCTGCTGGGTGAATAAGACAAAATCCGATTCCCTATATTATAGAATAACATAAAAATCACATCAAAATATGCATAGAGATAGGGAAGTTGTCGATGATGCGAAAGTGACTCCGCTACACCCCATTCCCGTCCGACTAAACAAACCCAACAAAGCTTTTATAAGATGTACCCAATACACTGGTCATATAGTAAGAGGAATATTATTTAAGTTCTGTTTCAGTCATTTCGGGTGCATTTGGTTGGGATGAATCAGGGTGCATCCCGTGCAATGCACCCTCCACTGTGATATTGTGTTTGGTTCACCACGCATCAATTAATGCATGTATCGTGCGATGCATTTTTTAGGCCAAATCGTCCATCGTATGAAACAACCAAAATGACAGTTTCACGCGATGCACCCTTCTGCGGTGCATCTTCTATACATCCCGTGAACATATTAAAATATATTTAATAAAGTTATGTAAACATTAAAATTACAAGAAGGCATAAGGGGGGAGATATTGATTAGATATCAATATCTAAAAATCTGGCGCTCGATACTAACGATATATAGTCTAGATCGAAAGGTGGAACTGAATGATTAACGTTCCAGTCTTTAGATATTTTATCTAAAAAATATCTCTAAACTAAGAAAGAATATAAAGACTTACTCGAAAGAGATGTAGCAGAAATCCAAACTTTTATTTAATCCACTGGAAGAGGCTTACAAGATGGGAGGGAAGAAGGGTTACAAGTGAGAAGAAGGGAGAGTTCCAGTATGCCGAACTCAGAGGAGTTCTCCTCCTTATATAGACGAGCTAAAATTGCTCCATGATGACATCTGTACAATAGTTCAGAAGGAATATTTTCCTTTATATCATGTCGGCCAGTGGATAACCACTTTTCTTTATGCCATCTGCTAGTAGGGCCTGCTACTTCGTGTGCTTGATGGTTTGCAGTCGATTGAGGGCATGTTTGGCACGCATCCCGTATGGAATCCGGGATCCGGAATCCGCGGTATTCGCAGGAGCGGATACCGCGAACGGTGTCCGCGCGTGACGAGTGTACGCCGATTTTGGTATCCGCCCTTGGGCGGATTCCGTTTTTTGGAATTCGCCGGTGCGCCAAACGCCGGGATCCGGGAATCCGGAATCCACAAATTCTGGGATCCGGCGGATTTGCCCCTATTCCATGCTGCCAAAGAGGCCCTAAGTGACCTTTATTCCTTGCTGATAACTGTTAAAGGAGAGATTCTCCTTGTCTAGTGTTGAGCTTTAACTAGTGGAGGCTCCACTAGTGGTTGGTGCTCTACTAGTTTTTCTTGCAGATCTCCTTTTTCCTGGCATCTGCTGGGATAGAATTTGGGTCCACAACGCCTCACGATCCTCTTCGTATGGGTCTTGGGCGTCCCGCATAGGATCATATGATCCGATAGATTTTTTATCAGAACCGGCAAAAGTGCTAGTGAACTTATTTTTCATATACTCATAACACTTCTACATAATCTGATCTTCAGTGAATTGAGGGAATTTTCTCTCAAAGGCTCATTTAATTCGAGTCATATGGTTTTCAGTGGGGATTTCATGAATCATATTATGATTCAAAACATTTTCATTTCTCTGGATAATTTCCTTTAATTCGGAAACTTTGGTGTTTAAATCCATGCCTTTCCACCATTTAATTTGGTATTTTCTTTTAAGGCATGGTAAGTATAACTCATCCATTCCGGCCGCACAGAACCACTTCCATATCCATGAAATTTCTACTTCAGCGAAGAAGTATAAAGGATGCATTCCTTCAAGAATTTCATCTTCCTTTTTTAAGGAGAGAAGTGGATGGGTAGATGCCCATTTATCGTAGAGAGAAGTAGGGGTGAGCAGAACCGAACCGAACCCGAAAAATCGAACCGAACCGAATTAGTTCGGTCCATTCGGTTCGGTTCGGTTCGGTTCTTGAAAAAAACTTCGGTTCTCGGTTCGGTTCGGTTCTTGAAAAAAAAATTCGGTTCGGTTCGGATCAGAACCGAATAACCCAACTACCCATTAACCCGTTAACCTAGACTACCCACTAACCCAAACTACCCACTAACCGAAATTTCGGTTCGGTTTGGAACCGAAATTTTCGGTTCGGTTCGGTTCCAATTATTTTGGAACCGAAAATTTCGGTTCGGTTCGGTTCGGTTCCAATGGTAATTCGGTTCGGTTCGGTTCCAATGGTAATTCGGTTCGGTTCGGTTCTCTAAAATCTGGACCGAAAAAAATTCGGTTCTTCGGTTCTGGACCGAGAACCGAACCGAAGAACCGAATGCTCACCCCTAGAGAGAAGCAATAGGTTCTGGTAAGATATCCAGCTCGGCACCATATTTGTACCACCAATCATATATCCATGTTGGCATATCCTTTTGAAGGACTTCAGGGCATAACTTGGTAAACCAAGTATGCTTTGAGCTCTCGTTTTCATATAGGAAAGCAAGGTAGAAAGCATTCTTATAATCCCAATAATTGAAGTTATAATTTTCTTTTTCAATTTTGAATGGGAGTGGTCAATGAGAGTTGAATTCTCATTCTTTAGGTGTTAAGATATTCTTGATGGTACACTTACTATAAGTAGGTGGCCTTCTCTCATCTGAATTCTTGTAAAAATGTTCAAAATGTACTTTTCTTTGTGATAAAAAAGATTCCATCTATACACCGAAGTTAGGTAATGAAGATTATCCAAATATTTTTGCCTCAACTTCTCTGGATTGTCGAAGTAGGACATATCTTCCGGTTCTATGTAGACAATTACTTCATAAGCCGTTTTTGTAAACATGACATGATCATTTTCCTTTGTCACTTCTGCAAATGATTTCTCTGTTTCTTCAACAAGGATTTTTTCATTATTGATTTCCTCATTATTTTTCAATTCTTGGGAGGTATTACTTCCTCTACCTTTTCGAATTGTTCGTCAGCTATTTCCATAATTTTGTGAGGTATTACAAGGGTATTACCCCTACCTCTTCCTCCCCCCCCCCAATGAGGGGGGTCACTCCTTCGCATGAGATCCCTGCAAGAATTCTCAGGTAAGAAAATAAGGAAGAACATCGTGTTTCCCGTTAATAAATTCGATTGTGAAATGGAACACAGCTAATTCAGCCTGCCATCGAGCAAAAATTTGCTTTGATGTTAAATTTTTAACATCCATTTCTATAAAACTTTTGACAGAACTACAATTAATGCGAAGAAGGAATGGTTGGTTAAGGATATCATCCTGGAATTTATAAAGGCATTTTATAATGGGTAGTATTTCTTTTTTGATTGTGGAATAATTTAATTGAGTGAGATTCCATTTCTCAGATGCATATCGAACTAACTCTTCTTTATTAGAGTTAGGGCATATTTGCTTCAAGATGCGACCGTAACTAATATTACTGGCATCAGTCTACTATTTTCTTGCAATCTGTATTAGTCAGATGACTGCAAGGGAGATTTATAACTTTAGACTTTATTGCAAGGGAGATTTATAACTTTAGACTTTATTAGTCTGACTGCACGAGTATGTGCTTCAGTCCAAGGTGAAGGATTTCTCTTCAACCTTTCATACAGAAGAGTTGTATCTTTGACCCAATCTTTGTAATATTCAGACACATAATTTAAGGCTCCTAAAAACCTTTGTAATTGATTTGTATCAATGATCATATCAAAAAATTTAGAAGTAAATTCAATGCTTCTATCTATAGGAACTATTGTTCAATTACCAATATTATGGGCTAAGAATCCTATTTCTGTTTGAAATAACTTCATCTTTGGGGCAGATATTACTAACCCATTTTTGATTGCTAATTGTCGAAAAATGTCCAAATGTTTGACATGCTGATCAATATTATCAGAGAAGATAAGTATATCATCTATATATGATAAAATAAAATTTGTATAAGGGGTGAAAATTTCATTCATAATGTTTTGGAATTCTAAAGGAGCATTCTTCATACCAAAATGCATCATATTCCATTGATAATGTCCTAATGGAACTGTGAAGGCCGTTTTATAACGATCCTTTTCGGCAATTTGTATTTGCCAATAACCTGATTTGAGGTCAAATTTAGAGAATATCTTTCCTTGATAAATTCTATTAAGCAAATCCCTTTTTTTAGGGTTTGGATATCTTATCCATTTAAGCACCTTATTAAGGGGCTTATAATTTATAACTAAACAAGGAACTCATCTTTCTTGTTCAGCAACATTGTTAACATATAATGCAGTACAACTCCATGGGGAGTATGATTTTCAAATCAATCGTTTCTCTATAAGAGAAGCAATTTCTTTTTTTGCAAAGATCAAGGTATTCTTGATTCATTTGACAATGTCGTGCCCTTGTTGGAATATTCTTTTCATTAAAAGAATCTTCATATGGTAAACTTACTATGTGTTTCTTTCTATCCCAGAATGCATTTGGAACAGTTCCACACACAGTAGATTGTTATTGCTTATCAATTCGATCTGTTAGATCTTTGACAACATACCTTTTTAATTGTTCTTTGATTTGAACATAAGAAATTTCTTCTTTGAGGAAATTTATTTGATTTTTTTAAAAGAATATCTTTTACCTCGTTTAGAACTTCCGTATGAGATTCAGTAATAAATTATAGGGTAATTTGTTCTCCTTTGTATCTAGCATTTATACCAGAGGAATCAACCCTACTATAGGCATAATGTTATGCAAGAATGGCGTTCGGATGCCAAAGATCTGAGCCGTTGGTTAGTATAATGACGTTATGAGGGAAACAAATTAAAATATTATCAGTCCCTAACTGTGAGGACCTATCCCTCCATTCCTGGGTCGACCGCCTGGATCAGGCCGTGGCTCGTTGTGGACCACAAGGGCAATTTGGTAAATTGCGCCTTGTCGGTTTGTTTCACACTCGCGTATGCACACACTGACCTTGTTTGTATTAGTGTTTGATTAGAATGGCTAGGTGGACCCGGGATCGGAAGATCCGAGCTTGGGCTTGCGTTTTAGCCCAAGTTTTGCCTTCTTGGCAAAGAGGATCGATCTCCTTGAGAAGAAGATCGATCTTTCTGTTAAGAAGATCGATCCTCTTTGAGCAAATGATCGATCCTCCTCTTCCAGCAAGTCAGGGCAGTTGGGTTTGCGAGGACGGCCGTCGTGGCCGTAGCTCTCCTTTGTCAGAGGAGAGGTCTTCTCCCCCACCTTCCCCGACCTTCCCCCACCTTCCCCGGCCTTCGCCTACCTTCTCCTTCTCTTCTCTTCCTCTTCTTCCTTCTCTTCTTCTCCCTTCTTTCTCTCTTCTTCCCGGTTCTGGTATGCTCTGTTTTTCTTCAGGCAGCCCACCTTCATCTCCTCCGTTCTCCCTCCTCCGGCCACCGTTTTGGGCGTTCTAAAGCTCATTGGATCCGTGGCGACGAGAGGAAGACCTCTGAAGTGGTTTGGAACCTTGTTGGTGATCAACTCGTGGGGAATCAGCCGAGGAAAGCGCTGCTAGGTAGGTGTTCTACCTACATGAGTTAATTAATGGGTTTAGTTAGATCTAGCCGTTAAGTCTTGATGAAATTGTGCTGTGGGATGTATCTTATCTATTAGAATAATTGATTTAAGTTTCATGTTAATCAGTTGAGATTTGAGTAGGTTTTATGCATGATTAATCTCGAAATTTCCGGTTTTCTGCTGTTCTTGAAGAACAGCCGGCTTACGGCGGATTTTCCGGCTTGTATGTGTATGATCTTGGCTTTTGATAAACATAAGAGTTGTAGATCTCTTCGTTATCTTTCCATGCTATCTTAGTTTGTATTTTTACGATTTTCCTACGAATTTTGGTGATTTTTCTCGTGGCATGCGACGAAGCTGGGCTGAAACCGGTATGAGCATAGGATCGATCCTACTACCCCAGGATCGATCCTATGGCTGGCTGATGGAGTTTTATGGAGTTTTGATTAGCCGTTTTGAGTAATGGTTTCCCGTGAATCCAGCCGTTGGATGATCCTGAATTTTGGATATGTTGATCCATGCATATAAATCTACTGGTATCCAAGTTGGATCTTGAATCCGACGTCATTTGGACGTCCGATCGACGGGGTCAACTGGCTGCTTGTAGAGAACTTTTTGATGTTTTGAATAAGTTATTATAAGCTCGGATTATAATAATATATATTTTTTTACTGTTCATCGAAGTTTTCGGGGTTGCTTCCCGTTGCAGGAGTCCGCGGTTGACGGTCGTAGTACCGTCGTAATGCCGGGAGCCGCTGCGGATCGGCTGGCAGCGGTTGGTAGTACCGCTGCAGCGATCCTGTTAGACTTGTATGTTGCCTGATTGCATATGAATCCTGTTAGACTTATTTAACCCGAGGCTGGAAGCTCGGATTTAGCCCTAGGACCGGGGTTGGGTAGCTTGGTCCAGGTTCGAATTGTGATGTCCAGTCAAACTTGATGATAGGCTTAGATGACTGGTACACATGTTGCTTGGTGATTATAGAGGTCGTGTCGGCCTTAAGTCGGATGCTGAGGTGTAGCCGGTGTTCCACTGTGTTGACCCTTGAGTAGAGGGGTTGCCTACTTAGCGGTGCAGTTTCCCGCCTGCAGTGCCGGTACCTGCTTGTGGGCCAGCAGTGTTGTTTCCTGCTACTGAGTGCGACCAAACATGTGACCAGCTCGGCTGGAAGACCATGATCGTGGGCCTCAGGGACACACGGTGGGGTTATGGGACCCATGTGTACACCCAGGTCTTACTTGAGGGCGACACTTTTGTGTTCCCCTTCCTTCTGTGTGACGTAGTGTAGAACCCTACTGAGCTTTATGCTCACTCCTACCCGGGTTGCGTTTTGCAGGTGCAGGCGACAACTCTTCTTCAGTAGCCCCTACCGGGCAGGTGTTTGGTGGCGCGGCGGCGTCTGGCGGGGTCTGAGGTTCGGTGATTATCTTTCTACATCTCTTTGTTATAGTTAGCCTCCTACGGGAGTATGATGTATAAACTGTTGTAACCCCTTGAGGTTTTGGATTATTATATTATATCTATTGGGGTTTAAATTTGTTGTAATATTCAGGGTGCTTATGAATTGAATTGTGAAATCAGTAAATTGGGGGAACCCCTCGCCTTTATTTCCGCATTTAGTTAGTTTTCGGTTCGCGTCGCCCGGCCCGGTTGGGCTTCCGCGGGTCGGGGCGCGACACTAACTCACTCGGCGTTCCTCAGCTCGCTAGGGTTCTCTGTCGTCTCTACTCGTCCCTTTCCTCCGGACACGATGTCACACCCCAACCCAGAAAACCTATCCAGACCAGAGCATGAGGGTTTATACTCTATCCAATCCACCTGTGGCACATTTATATTATGATAAAGCAACTAAATTAACAATTAATCTGGGGTCAAAATTAAAATCTCTAATATAATTCAAGATTATGATACAAGACTAACTCCAAAATATCATATTATAACAATCTAAAAATTCCTTGTAGAAGGAAATTATACATTTATCATCCCAAAAGAAGCAACTGGACACCAAGTCCTCAAGCTCCTCGAGAAACCAATGCGCCACCATATGCCTGCCCAGTGGATGCTACAGAAGAAGAGCTGACGCCTGCACCAGCAAAACGCAACCTGGGTAGGAGTGAGCAATAAGCTGAGCAGGTTTCTATGCTACGACACTCACAATAAAGGGAAACAGTAAGGTATAAGCTTTCAACTCATCTTTAGGGAAACTCTACGTTACGCACACCGTCTACCCCAGGGCACACACCATGATGACTTATGGTACTGTCAACAGTCGTCCCTCTCAATCAAGCGCCTCAGCGCTGAAACAACATGGGTAGAACCCGGCGCATGATACGAGGTCGAACCGAGCCATTCCAAGAAGGGACCCACGTCCTTGCTTGGATGGGCCCACGCCAAGGAGTTGGCTGCACCCAAGTCCCTTTGGGCGTTCTAAGCTCAGCCGGCCAAAGGAATCCTATTCCTAGCTGGTTTGCTTACTTAGATGATTTCCTAGTTAGTAGTTATCTTGATTGAGTCAGTTTGCTAGATTGAGTTCAGTTTATGATTTGCTTAAATCAGTTCCTATTATGAGTCCTTGTTATTAGGAAGTTGAGATAAGATTGAGTCTTATTAGGAAAGTCTGGTTACTTGCTGATTAAAGTAAGGTAGTATTCAGGTTGTAGTAGAACTCTCTTGAGGCCTCTATAGCTTGTATTAGGTCATGGACGAATTTATGAGAGTTATTATTTAGTAGAGATAAATCCTAGGAGTAGAAGTAATATAGGAGTAGCTGTAACTTAGTTTCCTCACAATCCACCAGCCACCTTCATCTCTTTCTACAGCCGGTCCTCCTCCATCACCGGTCTCCTTCTCCGCTGCCGTCCACTCCTTCGCCACTATCATCACCGCCGCTACCAACCACCTCCGCCGTCAAACCCCAAGTCCCCGGCGTCCCCTTGGCTGCCGTGCTTCCCTCCACCACGTTCTCCAAGGCTTGGACCTCCAGGAGAAGCCAGCCAACCCTAGAGGAGCTGCAAGGTATCCCTCTTCTCATCCGTCTCCTCCTCTAGTCTTCGCCTTCCTCGTCGAATACCTAGGGTCCTTCTCCTAAAACCCTAAAGGTATCTCTCGACCTAGCCATAGATTTGGCTAAAGAGGATCTGAGATAAGGCAAGAGACCCGGTACGAAAGCCCTTGAGAAGGTGCATCGTATCAACTTGGTATCAGAGCTCTTTCCTCTTACCTGTGCCCTCCCGAATCCTTCCGAAGGAGTCCACATGGCAGGAAGAGTACCTGGCCAAAACCCTAGTTATACCGTGAATTGCTCAAACCCTACACGGATCACTGTTCATCCGACCAGACCTACTCCTATACCTGGTCGAATCCCTCTTCCACATCATTATCCTTTACCTCCATCATCATCCCTACAGAACCCTAACCCTACCCAACCTCCACCCTATGCAGCCTACAACCCAATTCTTCCACAAGCCTACTATTACCCACCTCACATCCAACCTACCTATGAACCGAGCTAGTATCCAAACCTTGAGCCCTCTATCCATCCCTCACCCATACCTGGCCCCACTACCCTTTCTCCGCCACCATACCAGCAGCCTATGCCACCTCCCTACGCACCGTACAACCCTAGTCTTCCCTACAATCCATCACCACCGTATCAACCATTACCTACTCCCTACAACCAACCCAAACCTACAAACACCAATGGCTATTTGAGTACAACTTGGACTCCAAATCCTACTGGAACTAGGATTACAAATCCTACTCCAACTAGGAATTCGAGTCAAACTCAGAGTACGACTTGGACTCAAGATCCTACTGGAACTAGGATTGCAAATCCTACTCCAACTAGGAATCCTAGTCAAACTCAGAGTACGACTTACCCTACGGCTGAACAATGGAAGGAAGCTGTCCAGAGTTGGATCCCTTTGCCTTACCCTTCAGTAGAACAATGGGAAGCAATGATCCAACGATATTCTCCTACAAATCAGTCAAGCCCTACCAGAGTTCAGATTTCCAAAGAAAATCCCATTCTAGCTGCAACTTGGATTGCAAAACATAAACCCAGCTCTACCGGGATTAGGACTCCTCATACTCCACCTACCCATGAGCTGCCCCATGACCAAAACCATGAACAACACCCGCTGCCCCCTCACCCAACCACACCACATCCCACGACCAGCAACTCTCCCTACTCCTCCCCGGCAGCCCCCACCACTAATCAAGGCCACCCTCTTTCCCCCTACCAACCCACGGCCCCCCGTTCTCCAGTCCTACAGCCGATTGTCATCTCCGGCAATCTACCTGAAGTCCACAAAACTGCAGCCACCGACCTTACCTCAGTTCATGCCCTCCCCGTACCAAGTAACCCCCACCAAGGCCCTCCTCATTCCTACCCCGTTCCATCCCCAAACCAGTCGGCTCCCAAATCCATCTCCTTCAACTCCGGCAGCAACCCCCAAGGTAATCGCTGCCTACCTGCCCCTGATCCTACCATAACCTCCTTCCATGGCCCACTGAAGGATCTCTCAAGCCAACAAAGGCCGTCCCCTAAACCTCCTGACACCTTCCTCGACATTACCAAGCCCGGCTCCAAACCCGAACCACCAGAACCGACACCCATCCAGATTCACCCCATTGGGTCGAACCCCCATCCTCTCATCCCCCCTTCTCCATGGGATCCAAACCCTGATGAACATCCCTTACCGGCGACCAAGTTCAGTTCCCTCTCAGTTGCCAGAGCCACTCAGCTATCTGATCAGATCAAATCAAATCACTACGGTTTGAACCTGATCAAACTCCGACTCCATCACCTACAATTGGTCGAGTCAGATTGCAGCTTACAAGACTTGGTCAGATTCCATCCAAGCACAACCAGGTTTGGTTACACCAACCAGATCCGACCAAGCTCAGATCAGACCAGGCTAAGTCAGACTTAATTGGATGCAGCCAGAATCAATCCGGCTAGATCTGATTGCAGCCAGCCAAGCTCCATCAAGCTCAGTCAAACTGAACCTGATCAAGATCCAAATAGTGCAGCAGAAGCGTGGCCCAACCGACTTCACTTCAGACTGGGCCAAAGCGAGCTTGACTCAATATCAAGCCAAGACCCTGCACATCCGACCAGGCCATGGAGATCAGATCCCGTCCTTTGGTCATGGGCGACACTACTCATGGGACGTGACGAGGATGATCCAGGAGAACCATTGAAGATCCCATGCTTGGGGCCAACTGAACCATCAGATCGTCCCTCGGATGCTCCGTCCTCGGCACGACTGTATTCAGCTGCCACATTGGGTCTACTTCCACGTTGGAAGGACTCGATTCGAGTTGATTTAGTCTTTGACCCAGGAAGCCAGGTACTAAGGACACACCACCGCCGATCTATGGCCGTCCTTTACTTCAAGGAGTTCCAGCGACCCCCGGATATGCCTAAGTTTCAGCTCCCTCCTTCTAGACCGGCAGCATGGCTCTTTGATTCACCGATCCGGTTACCACCTGATCCACCATGGGTGCGACCAGGGTTCTCACCAGCTGCATGGCCCCCTGATTCAATGCCCCAGTTACCATTAGATCCACCATGGGCCAGACCGGGATTCTCACCGCCGAGTACAGAGCAACAGTTGCGGTCCAGCCACATCACTCCGGTTAGAGAAGAGAAGAGCCCTCTTTCCTCATCACATTCAGGCCTTGAGGACAAGGCCAATTTCGAAGGGAGGAGGGATGATACGAGGTCAAACTTAGCCATTCCAAGAAGGGACCCACGTCCTTGCTTGGATGGGCCCACGCCAAGGAGTTGGCTGCACCCAAGTCCCTTTGGGCGTTCTAAGCTCAGCCGGCCAAAGGAATCCTATTCCTAGCTGGTTTGCTTACTTTGATGATTTCCTAGTTAGTAGTTATCTTGATTGAGTCAGTTTCCTAGATTGAGTTCAGTTTATGATTTGCTTAAATCAGTTCCTATTATGAGTCCTTGTTATTAGGAAGTTGAGATAAGATTGAGTCTTATTAGGAAAGTCTGGTTACTTGCTGATTAAAGTAAGGTAGTATTCAGGTTGTAGTAGAACTCTCTTGAGGCCTCTATAAAAGGACCTCTATAGCTTGTATTAGGTCATGGACGAATTTATGAGAGTTATTATTTAGTAGAGATAAATCCTAGGAGTAGAAGTAATATAGGAGTAGCTGTAACTTAGTTTCCTCACAATCCACCAGCCACCTTCATCTCTCTCTACAGCCGGTCCTCCTCCATCACCGGTCTCCTTCTCCGCTGCCGTCCACTCCTTCGCCACTATCATCACCGCCGCTACCAACCACCTCCGCCGTCAAACCCCAAGTCCCCGGCGTCCCCTTGGCTGCCGTGCTTCCCTCCACCACGTTCTCCAAGGCTTGGATCTCCAAGAGAAGCCAGCCAACCCTAGAGGAGCTGCAAGGTATCCCTCTTCTCATCCGTCTCCTCCTCTAGTCTTCGCCTTCCTCGTCGAATACCTAGGGTCCTTCTCCTAAAACCCTAAAGGTATCTCTCGACCTAGCCATAGATTTGGTTAAAGAGGATCTGAGATAAGGCAAGAGACCACATACGAAAGCCCTTGAGAAGGTGCATCGTATCAGCGCACTACGTAACTTCCCCTAACGGTGAAACTGAGATTGAAATCTAGGACGTCCTTTAAACCTTGATCAAAGCATAATTTGTAGCCGACTAGACAGTCACCTCAATTCAACATATCTTTATAACAGATTCAATCCTAGACCTTTCTACTCAGCCTCGGTCCTAAGGCTAGATCCGAGCTGTCTGAGCCCTCGGATCAGAGATTTACCCATCGCCCACGCCTAGCCTAGGAATGCATCTAGTGCAAACAAATTTATGTATGATCATACACATAGACAACAGTTCATGCATGCAAGAATATGCCAAGTATTATACAGGACCAGGTGCAGCACATAGCTCGCCAAGGTTGAGCATAGCATTGGTCTAGAATAAGTGGATAAAATAGGAACTCAGGCCTACTACGGGATATAGGCTCCAGCTAAACTAATAAACAACTATGACAACAATATAATAATAATATATTCAAAGCTTAGGGCGAACTTAAGGCCCGTTTATTCTACGCATCCCAGGGGAGCATGACTCCCCTGGTTCAACTACAAGCCGCGCATGGGCTTAAACAGATATCATAATATTATATCTAGAATACGATTAAATAAGTTGATTTACCTAAAATTAAAGCAATTATACCACTAACGTCAAAAAATCATATCTATCAATCTAGCCGCCCGATTGATTTGAAACTTGACATGCCTACTCAACGGAATACCCCGAATCAGGTATCCAAAAATTGGATCGATCAGATAAAAGAAAATCGATGAAAACCTATAATTTTGGTTAAATCTCAAATTTGGTAAACCCAATAAAAATCCTTTTGAAAATAACTTGGATTGAAACCAAACTTTGCAGATCTCAGCTAAATATCACTAAGATTGTGAGGACTTGTCCTTCTATTCCTGTGGCTCGTTGTTGACCACAAGGGCAATTTGGTAAATTGCGCTTTGTCGGTTTGTTTCACACACGTGTGTGCACACACCGGCCTTGTTTTGGTGTATGTGTTTGAGTAGAATAGTTAGGTGGACCCGGGATCGGAAGATCCCAGCTCGGGCGCGCAGAAGCCTATTTTTGGGCGGCTGAAGGCCCGTGAGCGACTGATCGCTCCTTGGAGCGATCGATCGCTATCGAGTCGGTGGCTTTTCTTCTTTGAGAGGACGGCCGTCGTTGGCCGTCGCTCTCCTCTGTCAGAGGGAGAGGAGACTTTCTCTCCTCTCCTCCCCCTTTTCCCCTCCTTTTCCGGCTTTCCCCTGCCTTTTCTTCCTCTCCTTCTCCTTCTTCTTCTTCCTTATTCTTTCTTCTTCCCACGAGCTCTGTTTCTTCCCCTGTTTTTCGGCAGCTCCTTCTTCTCCACCGTTCTCCCTCCTCCGCCCACCGTTTTGAGCGTTTGAAGGCTCGTTGGAACCGTGGCGGCGTGAGGAAGATCCCTGGTGTGGGTTGGAACATTGTTGGTGACTGATTAGGGGGGAATCAGCCGAGGATTAGCGTTTCCGGTAGGTTTTCTACCTACGAGAGTTGTTTAATGGGTTTCTCTTAATCTAGCAGGTAGATTTTATAGTTCTTTGTGTTGTTGGATGCCTCTTGTCTAGTAGAATTTCTGGTATAAGTTTCATAAGCTTTGGTTGAGATTGTAGTAGGATTTATGCATGTTTAATCTCGGATTTCCCGGTTTCTGCTGTTCTTGAAGAACATCCGGTTTGCGGTGAGTTTTTCGATCAGTACGTGCATGTTCTTGGGTTGTGATGAACTTAAGAATTGTAGATCTTTAAATCTACTCTCAAACCAATTGATTTCATAATTTTCTGAGTGTTTTACGATTTGTTATGATTTTCGTACTAGAGGGTAAGTTAGTTTGATTAGCGGTTTTGATTAGTGTTGTCATGTTAATCTATCCGTTGGATATTTTCGGATTTTGGATATGTTGATCCCGTCATGTTGGTCTACTGGCGTCTAAGTTAGATCTCGAATCCGACATCGTTTGGACGTCGGATCGACGGGGTCAATTAGCTCTAGGTAGAGAATGATTTGGTGTTTTAAATATAATATTATATGTTCAGATTATAATATTATATTTTACTGTTCATCAGCGGTTTTCAGGGTTGCTTCCCGTTGCAGGAGTCCGCGGTTGACGGTCGTGGTACCGTCGTAATGCCGGGACCCGCTGTGGATCGGCTGACAGCTGTTGGTAGTACCGCTGCAGCGATCCAGTCGGACTTATATGAGGTTTTGTCATACTGTTACATGCATTCTCTGTTGTGCATTAGTTGCATTGGTTAGGGCGTGGGTGATCTGTGGGTCGCCGTCCTGAGGCTGGGTAGTGAGGTCTAAGGTTTGACTGTAACATTGTTAATCTGATGTTTAAGGTTTGTTTCTTGTACTCTTGTATCAATTGCTAAGAGGTGGATGTCGTTACCTTGACATGTGTTGTCATGTTTGATATCCAGCATGGGTAAGGGTGTTCTACATGTGCTAAGGTTTTCCTTGTTGTGGCAGGAGAGGGTTACATGAACAGGAACCCTGGGGGTATCGATGGGATTAATGGGCTCCCCGACAAGCCTTAGCTTTTGATTTGGAGTCTAGAGGTCGTGTTAGCTCTGTTGCTTTGAGTGCTGAGAGTTGGTTGTCATAACCACGGTTGTTCCGTCAAGTGTGGAGATCCCGCTTGGAGAGGGGTGTCCTACTGGTATCGTCATGTCCACCCTGTGTCAGGGATTATCGGAGGTGGTCCATCCTTGAACAGTGGTTGTCGGAGGGACGTACTTTGGACAGGTAACCTTCGGGTTATTGACGGGATTTATGGCGTCCTTGGCGGGCCTCAGTACTTGGCACAGAGTTAGTATAGTTGTTGTTGCCTTCCTTGTGTGTGTCATAGAGTAGAACCCTGCTGAGCTTTTGCTCATTCCTACAAGGGCTACGGTATTTGCAGGTGCAGGTACTAGCTCTTCTGCAGTGGCCCCCAGTTGTTCGTCCTGTGGCGGCGCGTCAACATCATGTCATGCTTGAGGATCAAGAGGGCTTCTGCTGTGCTTTTCTGGAGACTTTTGATGATGTAACTTTTTGAGGACTGATATATGTAAATTTTGATATAACTCTGATGTTAGATTTACTTCTGCCCTCTGATTGTTTATTATAACTGTTTCCGCCAGTTTGATGTTAGTAGATGTAAGAACCCCCTTCGTGTCCCGGTCCAGATGGGTTTTCTGGGCCGGGGCGCGACATAGATCATCCCCTCCAAAAATCAGATCCATTTAATAACGAAAAATTACACTAACTAAGATGACTGCCCTGTTTCAGCACAGACAACCCATTTAATTCACGAGAAAATGTACATAAATCGAAAAACCATGAAGCCAGTTGGAAATGCAAGTTAACTAACGGATCTACAACTTTCATTCAGAACACAAACTCATATTATGCACGTATGGCTCAGAAATTACGTTAGAACACCACTGTTCTAATTAAATCAGAAAATCTAAAAAATAACATATGGAAAAACTTGCTTAAATCCATATCAAGTCAAAACCAAATCTTACCAAACTCTTATCATGCGATAATCAAGCTACCACACATCAGATAGCATAGTTTAATTGAAGAACAATCAATTGAAACAATGAAAGACACCTAATTAAGTCCTAATTAAGAAATCTACGAACTACGCAAAATCCACATTTAATTTCCAATTAAACCGTCCAAGGAGGGTGTAGATCTCTTCCTCTAGCTCCTGGCAAGCTCCCCAAACGATTGCAACAAACCCAAACCCCGGATCAGAGGAGAGAAGAAGAGGGAAGAAAAAAAAAGGAAACATGGGGGGTCGCGGGTCATTTATAGACCCGAGTCCGATTGGTCGCTCCCCAAGGGCGACCGATCGGCCTATGTCGGTTTGACGTCCTTATCCGGACACGTCAAAAGCGATGCCGGCATCGAACCCGACCGATCGCTCCCAGAAGCGATCGGTTCTGGGCTGACAGCTGTCCCAAAGACAGCTTTCACGCGCTCGAACTCAGATTTTTCGATCCCAAGTTCGCTAAAGGTTCTAACAAGCACATATACAATACATAGGGTTGTGTGTGTACTACGTAGGTGTGAAACCAACCACCAAGGTGTAATTTACCAAATTATCATTGGGGTCCAGAAGCAATAATGCGATCAACCATATCGCGCTCGACGTACGCGGTTGAGCCAGGGTAGAGGAACGGGTTCTCACACGCGATCTCACCATGGGAGCTTCTCTCGCTTTCTCTCTCTGTTTCTCCAAGAGCACTAATTCGAGAGCTGTCAGAGAAGACGCATCCCAAATCTCAGTTTGCTAGTTCCTGAGCTGCTGCGCTAGGGTTGCTGTGGGTCTAGAAACCCTAACCCTCTATTCTCTGCTGTCTAATCCGACGCCCGACGAACACGACGATTGATTCGAGGTTCAAGAAACCCCTGTCATCGGCCCTGAGCAATCCCTGATCCTTTTGCTTGTAGGTTACAACACTGCCATCATTATCTTTCATTTGTTGTGATTTTTATGCTTTTTTTCTATCTCGATGTGTCATGAGAAGAATGAGCAAAAACCTGATCCTCTTGATCTTGGTGTAATGCTCTCATGAATGCAATGATTCGACGATTAAGCGATGTTTTTGCGTCCAAATCTCTGATCACATCGATCAATCGATGGATGTGGATTTTCACGTCTGATCCCCCTCTATTTTAGCGCCTGTGTCAGTTCAGTGATTCGATGATTTAGTATTTTTATATTCAGATCGCCCGACCATTTTAATTGATGCGGGTTTTCGTGTCTGATGACCGATACCCTTGTTCTTGGCTGATCCCCAGAGCTCGAATCTGAACGCTGGTGCTTCTCCTCCACCATGGGCATTGATCTCTTCGACGTCTGCGACCCCGACTCCAACGACGCCGACCTCTCCAAGCTCGAGATCAACAAGGAGTTCGCCCGCCGCTTCGATCACAACAAGAAGCGCGAGGCTCTCCACCGCCTAGATGACCTCAAGCGCCGCGGTCTCGCCGGCTCCTCCGACGAGGAATCAGATGATGAATCTGACAACGACAACTCCGGCGGCGTTGGCGCCGCCATTGCGGGATCACCGAATCACGACCTCCAATTTTATGATGCCCTCGTCAAGATTAAGAACCGTGACCCTGTCCTTGCTCAGAAGGACGCCAAGTTCTTCTCGGATGATGACGACGGCGAGGATGAGGTACCTTCAGAGTCCAAGAAACCGAGAGCCGCGAAAAAGGAGAGGCCAATGTACCTAAAGGACGTAACGGCACGGCATTTGATAGAAGAGGGACCCGAGTTCGACGACAAGCCATTAAAGCACGGTTCCAAGATCTATAAGAAGGAGCAGGTTGATGATATTAAGGCATTCCTTGACGCTGGAAGGAGGCCTTGGGGTTGGATGATGATGGGGAGGGCGTTTTTAAGAGGAAAGGGGAGGAGGAAGAGGAGACGGAAGAGGACGAGAATTCCGGGGAGATACAGAAGAGATTGGATGAGTATTTTGGTACAGTTGGGGAGTTGAATGAAAACGAGATGTTTTTGAAGAATTACTTGAAGAATAAGATGTGGGTGGATAAGGAGGATGGTAAAAAACCCTGCCTTGATGATGACGAGGATGAGCTGGATAAGCAGGATAGGTATGAGGCGGAGTATAGTTTCAGGCATGAGGAGGTGGAGGGGGATAGGGTGGTGGGGCTTTCAAGGCAAATGGAGGGGTCTGTGAGGAAGAAGACGAGCAGTAGGCACGTTCAGAGGAAGAGCAAGGAGGAGAGGATGGCGCTGGCTGAGATGGAGAGGAGGGAAGAGTTGAAGCATTTGAAGAATTTGAAGAAGAAGGAGATTCAGGAGAAGCTTGAGAAGATACGAGCTATTGCAGGGTTTGGAGATGATGGTGCCTGCAGGCTTGGCGAGGATGATTTGTCAGAGGATTTTGATCCAGAAGAGTATGATAAGAAGATGAGACAGATGTTTGATGGAGATTACTACGAAGCTGAGGATGCTGATCCTGGGTTTGGAAGTGATGACAAGGGTGATCTTGAGAAGCCAGATTTTGACAAGGAAGACGAATTGTTGGGGCTTCCGAAAGATTGGGACTTAGAACCTAAATCTGCTGAAGGATTTGCAGCAGCAAGAGAAAGATTTTTAAGGCAGAAGGAAGAAGAAAATGAGCCCGAGAAAGACGAGGGTAAGAGGAAGAGGAAAAGAAAAGTTTCTTTGAAGGAGAAAGTTGAACTTGAGAAGGAGTTGGAAGAGTATTATAAGTTGGATTATGAAGATACCATTGGTGACCTGAAGACTCGCTTCAAGTATAGGTCTGTTCCTGCTGATAAGTATGGTTTGCATGCTGAAGAGATTCTGATGGCAAATGACAAGGATCTGAACCAATATGTTTCCATTAAGAAGCTGGTACCTTATAGGCAGAATGAGTGGGAGGTCACATATCATCAAAAGTTGAAGAAGAAGTTAATTCTCCAAGGAGAGAAATCAGATGGGAAGAAGAAGAAGAGCAAGAAGTTTGAGTTAAAGGGTGACTCAGTTTCTGCAGAGCATGGTAGGAAGCCTGACGTGGAAGAGTCTAATGGGGAAACGAGTATATCTAGAAAGGCCATGAGAAGACGTCGACAAGCCGAGTTGAAGCTTTCTCGATCGAGGCTCAAGGCTTATGGGAAGATATCATCTAAACCTCCTAAGAAAAAGTAATTATGGCGAAGGACAAGTTATTGGTGTTCGGAGAGGTAGCAATTTTGACTATTTATTAAAGGCTCATGTACTTTACAGCATTAGGATATGATCAGGAATCTGTCCCTTGCTCCGTCATCCAATTGCCATAAACTCAACTCTGCTAATGCATTGCGCAATGCAACAGTTTTGTACTTTTGAGTTTGTCTGTTGTTTGAAAATTATGCTTTGTGGAGAACTTAACATAGATTTTTGTCATTGTTTAATTTGGAACATGGATAAGTAAAAAAATGTTTCTGATTGCTTAATTTAAGATGCTATTGAATTGGCCCATTGCACTTATAGTTTTGGCTGTTGCTTAGGTTCGTAAATGAGATCTAATTAGAAGTTAAACAGCAATACCAGCTCAAAAATTAACTGAGGTTACTTCCTTTTACCTTCTACGTGCTACAGTCTCTTTTTGTATTCTGCTACCTGCAATTTCCTGAAAGTTCTGCACTGTGATATTAATATTGTTCCTATTATCTTAGGCTTTTTTGTTTTCTTCTCATCTCTTTGTTTGTGGTCCACTGCAGGCTTAAACTTGAGAAGCATTTGCTTAAATTTGCTTTGTTGGGCAAAAATTGTGATTTGCGTAACGAAATCTATATTTGTCTTAGCTGGTATTTGTTGGTAATTATATGTAGGGTTTTCTGTTGACCTGTTTGTGTCACTGGGATGACGTAGTTTATCTTGATGTAGCTAAGGCATGTCAACAACTCATGTTGCATTCTGTCATGACTGTCGCTCGCATTATTTCCCAAATAAAAGATCGACATCTACGCATTATGGGAGAACTGTAAGAGAGGATTAAGAGAAGAGAGTGAACTTGGGACAGGGACATGGCTTGAGAGGAATATGACAAGATATGAGATGCGGACAAGCAGGCTGAGAGAGCATCTAAGAGATTATCAGGGTCAGAGATAAGGATCATTCTTACATACTAAACCTAATCTCATCAGTGGCGTTTGTCACTGTGGGAGAGCATTTTAGTGCTCATATCAAGAAAATATGTTCTATCTCAAGAAACCGTCAAGTTCTGGTCTTTAATAATCTTATATTTACATTGTACTATTCCAATTAACAATTCAAATGGTATCTTGAGCTATTTAAAATCTGTGAAATTTGAGAGTCCAATTTTTGAATGCATTATTGATTTCATGTTTATTTACTTCCCAATTGCAAATAATTTCTTGTTTTGTTATCTTCAATTTTGGTGCTTGATCTATATACCTTTGCATGTACGTGTGCCATTACATGTTATGATTTGACTTACCTATTTTTTGAAGACGTGAAATTTCTTTACCTATTCCTTAAATGTGCTAATACTCATATGAGATGTCAGTTTTGGCGAGGTGCTCTAGGTGAAGCAAATGAAGTATTCCAAAGTCAGCAGCCTAGGGGGGGAATTACAGTCGTAATAGAGGTAAGAACCAATAGTGTTGAGGTTCCTTCTGATGAGCAACTCGAACACCAATGAAGAGAGTTAATCTCAAGTGGACATAGTCTTTCGATGGTAGGAATTTAATCTCAGAGAATCAAGTTGTTACTTTTTCTTACATTCCTGTTGTAGTATTGAAATTAATCACTTAGAGCATCCTTAATCTCACATTACTGTTCCATTATATTGGCTTTCCTGTAAAAGGCTTAAAATTTCTAGTTATTATTTTTGTTATTTGTATATCAATTCCTTTGTTTCTTATCATGTTGAAATCACTGTCTACTAGAGTATGGCGGTGTATTATTGCCATTTCTTTATATACTTTGCATGGTTCCAGAATCCAAAATGTTGGGTGCAGGGCGCAGCAAAAAGTCAAGTTTTAAAATGATCTTTCTAGGAATATAATTCGCGCCTATGTTGTCTGAGTCTCTTACAATTTCGGTGGGGACGTTGAGCTTTTCTGATGCTGGTAACTTCTCTATATTGGCAGGGCGTCGACAAAAAGAAAAGGAAGGTAGATTTCAAGAGGAGTCTAGTCTAGCCAAGGGTGGAATTGTAGTATTTTTTGGATTGATGAATATGGTTGACATCAGAGCTCACAGATTCCGAAAGCAGGTTCAAAGTCGACTAGATTTGGATTATAATCTATTAAAAAAATAATTCTGATGCGCAAGTCCAGTCAATTTGTTAGGTATATGCTCAGTAGTAGTTGTATTTCTAGGTGTAACGTATAATACAATTGATAAGCTAGCCATGTGTATAGCGTCTAATCTTGCTGGCTCAGACTTTGGGAGGTAGAACTAGCAACTTTATGCCACCTTCTAATCATAGCTCGAGCTCAACATCATGCCACCATGTCTGGCTTGAAATCATGGTGAGTGAAAACGAGCTGAGCTCGAGCTCAATTCAAGCCTGGAATGCATAACTCGTCTTTGGCTTGCTTTTTTTTTGAGCCAGCTCTCGAGCTTCAGTCTGAGGTTGAATAACTAGTGTTTGGTTCAATTTATTTTCAAGCTAGCTTGATGACAAGTTTGGATTATTTGGCTCAGTAGACAAAGAAAAAGTAAACTTGTAGATAAGTGTAAATGAGCGCAGCTTGGTTTGTTTGCCTCTTGTTTGGCCGAGCTGAGCTCGTTTACAGATAGGCTCCTTTATGTGCTAGATTACATTTGCAGGGTATGCGACCAATCTGATTTGGTGTAGAAGACTAGCATGAAAACATATTGAGAGTAGAGATAAGTTAGGAAATCAAATCAACAATGCAATACATGAAACAATAAATAGTTATCGAGCTATCTCAAGCCGAACGTGAGCAGACTGGGCCTTGCTCATGTTTGGCTCATTTTATTTCAAGCTCAAAAACTTTTGGCTCATGTTCACCTTGTTTTGTGAGCACAGGAATCTATTAGCATTTTTGAAACTATTAGCATCTTGTTCTCCAATGCCGAAAACGAGCATTGTTTTCTCTGGCAGCTGGTAGCAAGCTGCAAGCATAAATGGTGCTTTTAACTTGGTCCAGTCGGCAGTATCTCCATCATCGTTCATTAAGCAGCTTCAACTGAGCCATCCCTATGTGAACATAGTGTGAAGCATTTGGTTCTACTGCTTTCGTCATTTTCATCCCAATTTTGATTCCACTATATATTTTGTTTTAACGGTTTTGTCCTCAGTTAAGCAAAATTTACTGTACATGCCAGTTTACATTACCTAGGCCTAGGGAGCTTGGCATTATCTTCGTTTGAAATACTCTTGGAAGGGGTTGCCCCTCAATAAAAGGCACCAGTGCAAATCTATAAAGCATTTTCTCTTCTTATCCTCTCAACTTTGCCTGTACCTCTTCATTGTGCTCTGTAATATCAGCTTGAACTCTGCAAACCAATCGGGCAAACAGTGTGTGAATACCATCGAAGTATTCTGTAAGTTTTCGAACAAATAGCATTGAAAGCTGTCCCAAGCAACTTGATCGCGCAGGTCGAATATGATAGCAATGCATCTCACTACATTATGCATTACTAAAACTTGACCTAGTCTTTATTTCTCTAAATATTCGGCCCTAGATATCAGTGGACCATATATAGTAATCAATTTTTGTAAGGAAGGGTTAGCTTTCTGCCAATGCATGTTTCCGATAAAAGTCAGTGCTCGGAGGAAACAAAACAATATTCTCCGTATTCAGCTGAAAGGAAAAGGAGGATGAGAAGTGAGCACCGATCATTTCGAATCCAATTTCAACTTCTGCCTTTTGATTCCCATTTTTGTTAATTTTTCAGCGATGTTGGACCGAAAACATGATTTTTTTGTTACTACTTTTGGTGCTTATAGAGTAGTTCGTAGTCCATAGAAGTTCCCATATATGAAGCTAGTCTCGATTTGGATGTTCTTAAAGCCTTATATTGGCACTGGAGAGACTGCTTTTTGAAAATACAGTGCATCCAGAATTAAGAATGATGACGGGAAGCTAATTGAGGTTAGACTCCTGCATATGCCTGCTCCAGCTATTTTGAAGTGCTCAATCGGTCCCTGATTGTTTCATAGTTTTCTAGTAGGATCTTTGACATAAACTAGTGGTCTAATTCTCCATCACCATCAGGCAGCTATTCAATTTTTTCCTGTTCATAATCGATTCATTGTATTTCTATCAACCTAGAATTGTAACTGCTTCTTTGAACAAAATATACTTCCAAGTACAGGGAGCGGGATTGGCAGTGTTTCGAATGTTAAGTATCACTGCACTAGTTTCGTATGTTTGATTGATAGTTTGGGTCATTAACTATGATTGGTAAATTCTTTTACGTAAGAGAATTTCCATGTGCCTGGATGTTAACTATGGGACACCTAATAAATGGTGGGCATAGTACTTTTTTCCATCTTTGAGTTTGTTAATAGCTGAGTGAAAATGTTTACTGCCAGTAGCATTTGGGAGTTCAAAGAAGTGCTGGTAATTGAATCTTTTATAAGCTGATTAAGAATTCAACTAGCAGATGACAGCTAGGCTGTCCATGTGTCAGAAGCATAAATGGCATGAAGTGCATGGTTGATGACGCATGTAAATGATCAGATGTATTTCGTGTTCTTGTTTCACAACACGTATGCTTCATTCAGCTTGTCGATACTCATTTTGCTTGTACCAATTCTACCTTTTATTTTCCTCATAACTATCACTGTGCTCATGTTTCCTTTAGATAACTAGATCAATGATACTCAGCTGTAAGATTTTTCGTGACGTACCAGGTTTTCCAGTAACGCACATTCGCCTACAATTCTACCTTGTATGTGAAAACTGGTGGTGCCTCCTGCCTACACAACGAAGTAAGGTCCTAATGCTGATGCAAATGAAGCGAGGAGAATTGCCTTGGAACTGTTCTTATCATTACCTTTTGTTTCAGCACTAAGTGCTGTTACTGTCAGAAGCACTATCAGGAGGCTACCGGAGCAGACAAAGAGTTGGATCTAGAAAAGAATCATGTTAACTGGGTCCTTTTTCCAAGACATTTGTTCTAGAGGAGCAGAATTAAGCTTTGATGTTCTGACACTGTTTGAAGTGTGTTTAGAAACATTGTATGCACAACTTACTTTTGCAAGTGTTTTAAGATTTTGGTTTTAGTGGAACTTACCCAACCTTACTTTCAAGGTTATGGACATGTCTTTGTTAAAGAGACAGGTTACTTTCAAGGTTAAAGAGACACGTCTTTGTCAATAGTGATATTTCTGGCACGAGTTTTTTTACATTAGTTTTTTTGTGTTTTGATGTAATGATTTAGTCATTGTCAATAGTGAAATTAGCATTTAGTTATAAAAATACACTATCATAGGATTCATTAGATATCAAAGGTTAATATCAGATTTCGCACTAAATTGCCTTATATTGTTGTTCTTAAGAGAACTCTGTATCGTTAGTAAGGGAAAAAAGCAGATAATGAAAGCGTCTACTTGAGACATTGACTGTGCTCTGTTCTTCTTCTTTCTTTCCGAAGACTCATACATGTTCACAACAAGCAAATTTTCAATCCAAAATATACTTCTCAACTCAGAAAATATATACACAAGAAGCATTTTTTCATTTTAAAATGCTGTTTCATGCACAGCTATTTCAAACCATAGATTAGCAGAAGTTTACATATCTTTCTTCAGACATGGAACTTTTAGACTAGCATTCAAAACCCAGATAATAACTTAACTACACCACGGATCAAACAAGGTAATACTACATCAGAAAACCAGAAGCTGCGAAGAAAACAAGAAAGATTGCACCAAGAATCATGGTCATTACTGAACTAAGATGATCGAATCCAATCATATATACGACTTTTAATCAACTCCAAACAGAGCTCTATATATACAACGGCTAATCATCATCAAATCAGAGGAGTTGTAGAATGAAGAATATTCAGGCAAGAACAGTAAAATACCAACATACGCTTAATTACAATATATTTTAAAATTTATGAAGAATATTCTTCAACATAAGAAGGTAGATTCAAGTCTGGTAACTTCTTGAAGATCCTTAGTTGACTGCATCATCATCATGGACTACTTGGAAGATCCTTAGGAGAGCAAGCTGCCTCAGCTTGTGGTGGTTTAGTGGTGGGCTCCAAAATCATCCTCAGCTTAAAAGGCGAGTCTTCGCATGGGAGGATCTTGATCGGTCGTCGGCCACCAGAGATGATGAATGGAGCCTGAACCCTAGACCTCCTGTTACACAGTTTATGCCGGTGCTCCAAATGCTTCAATGGCGCCGGTGGCATATCCATCCGCTGCTGCTGCTGCTGCTGCTGCTGCTTCTGCTTCTTGGAGTTAACTGCATGCGGGGATATCTTCTTCTTGGTGGAGGTTGAAACCATCATAACCTGATCATCATGATCTCTATCTTGCAGTTTCTTCTTTTTCTTGATGGGTTTCTTGGCGCACGAAGCCGAAGGGGCAAAAGGGTAGCGGCCGAGGGCCGACATGGCCTGGACAGCCATATCTAGCTGATGGTGATCCCTCTTAATTGCATCTTCTGTCCATGATAGCTTCATGGTGGAGGAGCTCGGCATCAAGAACGTACTCACGTAGAGACCACACAGAGAGAAAGAGCTAGCTAGAGAGACAAAGAAGAGAGACAGGGAGACGCGAGAGAGAGACAAAGAAGACAGAGGAAGTGGAATTGTGGTTCTCGGCAAGAATGGATCAATCAGGGTTATATATAATGAAGCAGGTGATCATCAACATACGTATATAAACACTTTAAGGGCTACTATAGATACTCGAGAGTCGAGATCCTACACAAACTCGGACAGCAATCCTTGCTAACGGACGGAAAAAAAACGCGTTTCCCATCTGCTAGCTCTACGATTGATACAACATTAGTGCTTTTGAATTTAAAGCTATATTACATAGTGAATAATGATTGATCTGACTCCGAGTAGGAGTGAGTGGTAACGTACGTTCTATCGTAGAGATAGCAGAGTTAACCCTGATCCATCTTCAGACTTCAGCTATATAAGATGGAAGCAGTATACCCCTCTACCTGTTTCATTATATATAGTTAACCCTGATCCATCCTCCATTCTTGCCAAGAAACCATAGCACCACTCTCTCTGCCCTCTCTCTCTCTCTCTGCTGAGCTCCTTGATCTCCACCATGAAGCCATCGTGGCCTATAGAAGTTGCAGAGAGTGATCATCATGACCGCCAGTGGCAGGCAGAGATCTTGGAAGCAGCTAGCACTTTGCTGGCTCTCCGTTATAGTTGCACGAAGATCCCTGATGCTGTTCTTGACGAGCCCGTCACCATGTTGAAGAAGAACGGGACTCCACCACCACCACCACTGAAGACGATGGACGTCGTTGACAGAACCGATGAGGAGGAGGTTATCATCTCCACAAAGAAGAATGGGCCCTCCAAACTTTTCAAGAAACGGCGGCCGAAGAACCCATTGATCGTATCTGGTGGCCGGCGAGCGATCGGGATCGTCCCGAGCGAAGATTCGCCATTGAAACTGAGGATATTTTTGAAGCCCAATAAAGACATCCAAGAAGGGGTCCGGTTTCCATCCTAACCTGATATATAAGAGTTGTGATTCTGGAATTAGTTTCATGCGACTTTTTTTTTTTTTCTTTTTTTCTGAGAAACTATTACTATTGTTTTATGCAGTCGAAGTCCATGATGCACTCAAGGGAGCAAACCAAAGAAAAGGTCTTCCAGTTGCCTGATCTGAACTTACCTTATGCTGAGGTCTGAAACTACACAGGATGGCTCTGCATCCATTGTTAGACTGGCCGGTCGTCGGATCTCTCTCTCGTTGATAGACTAGTTTAGCAGCATCACTTTGTTTATGTTTGTAATTAAGTGCCTGAATGTCATCACGTACTGTATAGATGTGTTACTTCTGTCAAAAAAAATTTCATTGTTTGGTTTCTTGATTCACAGTTTTACATATCCACGTATTTGTTGTAGGTTAATTAATGATCGATCGAGTTGTATAAATTTGTTGATCGGAATTCATATATTGTTCCTCTGTTTAAGGCAATATGTCAGAAATGTTTTGGTTTCTTTCACAAATCCTAGTCTTTTCGTTAATGTGATATCCTCCTAGCATTCCCATGGTAGACGCTTGATTTAGCTGCTTGCATTCCCATGCATTGTTATGAAAACACTAGTTTCCTAATAAGCCTACTATATTTGTGTAATTAGAGCTGCTCTTTAGCTGCTTGAATCTGACGGCATTTAGTATCTTCGTTAAGTTATGTTTCACTGGAAATAATCTAGGACGGATTCTCTTTTTAGTAAGCTAAATAGTGAACCTATAAGGACTGAAATAAAGATGTCTGAGGAAAGGAGAGGTCGGAGAGGAGGGCGAGGTTCTTCGCAGAGTTATGTGAAATCATGCCTTCATAATCCTCAATGAATCCATACTTCTATTTGGAAACATTGAGCATACATTAGCTCAAAACTACATCTCTATCTTAGAAACCATTGGTAATAATCTGCATTAATTAACTGTTGGCATGTTATGCGTGTTACTTAAATATTATGTTGCACCAGAAAAAATAGCAAGAAAAGGTCGCGAGACATTCTGATTTAAACCAAGCTCGCCGGCTCTTCTTAATTTAAAAGACATTTGTCGGATAAATTAGTGTTTAGTTTAGATGTTTATTAATCATTCCAGTGCAGCACTATTATGCAAGCAAGACGACATTTGATAGCTTAATGGCAGAGATTTCAAGTAGTGCCTCCAAAACATACTAAGCCATTGTTGCCAATGCTCCTCACTTCCACAGGAACACAACTGGGCTCTTCACCTGATGCTCTCTATACTCTCCGAGACGATAATATATCCATGCTCGATCTTCCCCTTGCTAGACATCTCCACATTGCTCTCGAACACTACCATGAGCAGGGCAAGTTCGTAAATACCCTGAAAATGACATCCAGGGCTGGATTCGGGGGATTCGGGGGGATTCGGGGGGCCTGACATAGCAATGGCTACGTTAGGCCCCCCGAATCCGAAAGGGGCCTGACGTAGAATTTCTAAGCCAGGCCCTGCCACAGGGGCTGGGCAATCGGGTGAGAACAACTGGACAAGTGGGTCCCACCCACTCAAAAATCTCTTCTCCTTTCTCTCCCTATATATTCAGATATATTTATACACATATTATGTATATAAAATAAATACATATATTCATAACATACATATAATATATAATAAAGATATAGATTATGTATATATATATATCATATGTATGTTATGAATATATAATTAATAAATTACTTATGTGTGTTCTTCTATGTATATATGTTTATGTATATGGTATGTATGTATGTTATTATATGTATTTATTATGATATATATAATGTATAATAGACATATATTCATAAAGCACACATATATATTCATTATATATATATTTGTATATATGTATGTGTGTTTGTGTGTATATGTATGTTATGAATATGTATTTAGCAATCTATGTAAGTTGTGGAAGGGCTTCACTTCGGTACGGTATTGTCACGCCCCGACCCAGAAAACCCATCCGGATCGGGACGTGAGGGTCCTAAACTCTAAATCAAACGGCGAGAGCCTCCCCTTTTGAATGTCACGCCCCGACCCAGAAAACCCATCCGGATCGGGACGTGAGGGTCCTAAACTCTAAATCAAACGGCGAGAGCCTCCCCTTTTGAACATCACTTTAAAACTTGATGCATGATTACAATATTCACAATTAATTTAAACTATCCTATCATCCAATCATAATACAATTTAACTTTAAAAAGATATAATAATGATTCACGTCATCTAGTACAGCAACCTCTGATCAATTTACATCAAATTGAAATACAAATATATATCTCCTTCAAATTACAATTTATACATTTAAAGCTGTACATCAATTGAACATAATAAACTGATGATATCCTCGATCTTACGCACCACCAAGGGGAGTGCCGCCTCCAACACCGCAACAACCTGAAAGAGAGGGGACTGCATCGACCTGCATCGCCGATGCAGCCCAGGTAGGAGTGAGCAACAAAGCTTGCTCAGTAGGGTTCTACTCTACGGCACACTGAAGGGAGGAAAACAACAACAGTGTTGTCCCCCCAGCCTAAGTCTAAAGGATGCCACGGGTCCCATAACCCACCGATGTCCCAAGGGTTCCTGTCATGAAACCTCTCTCCTGAACATGTTACCAGAAGGACCACGGAAACAGTAACATGCAGGCTCTAACCCTTACCCAGCAGGGATACCACTGCTTGGGGACCACGTCGGGAACTCCTCGATTGCATCCTTAGCACTTGGCCTTGGAAGACAACACGACCTCTAAACCTCAAACAAAGATTCAAGCCGACTATCGCAATCCTCAATCATCAGAGATTCAGATCGACAATCACACCCTAATCCTGACTACCCCAAACCCCGGCCCTAGGGCTAGATCCGGGCTACCCGAGAACCCCCGATCAACGATCGAAACCATCGTCTACCACCTAGCCTGATGCTTCTAATGCAAACAGATGCATGAAATGCTCAAGCACAGAGATACAGGAATAGCAGCATGCAACAATATGCCAAGACACCATACACGGGCTAGGCGAAGCGTCAAGCTTGCCGGAGGGTAAACATGCATAAAGCAGATAAAGGTTTAAACTATAATTATACAATATTATAACGGCGCCCACGGACCGTTAGCAAGCAATTTCTACAACGGGGGATAACCCCGGCCACACAGATAATAATCAACCACATTTAAGGCACACCCTCTGCCATTTAATTAGCTAAACATCCCAAGGGGCACAACCCCCTTGGTTCAACCACAAGCTAAATATACATATAAATAAGCATGACATGTGATTAATTGCTAATTAAACAAGGATGATTTATACCTAATTAGACATGCCGAAAATCAAACAATTAATCATCTAAAAACAATCAATTAGAACTTGCTAGCCATCGAGATCTCTAGGAATACCAATCACATGAATCCCGAAGAATCAAACATAATAAAACATCGAAAATCCACAAAAAACACTATTTAAGGCTGGCGGTCGATCAACGGATCGACCGTGAAAAATCTAAGGTTGACGGTCGATCAACGGATCGACCGTGAGGGGTTATTTCGTTATTTTTCGGGCTCACGGTCGACCTTGGAGACCTCACGGTCGACCGTGGAGACCGCGACGGTTGATCCACGGATCATCCGTGGCACTATTCATCAGCAACTCTGTTCTGACACAGTTTCGTATAAAAATCACCAAAACTCGTAGAAAAATTGGAAAAATATGAAATCAATTGGGTTTGAAAGTAGACTCACAGATCTACAACTCTTATCTCTCATACAATTCAAAGATCATGCATGTACAAGCCGGAAAACTCGCCGTAAGCCGGCTGTTCTTCAAGAACAGCAGAAAACCGGAAATCCGAGATTTATCTTGCATAAATCCTACTGAAATCTTAACCAAAGTTCATGAAACTTAAATCAGAGACTAAATTAAGCAACATGCATTCAACAACATAATTTCATCAAGATCTAACGGCTAGATTTATCTAAACCCATTAATTAACTCATGTAGGTAGAACACCTACCGGATTGCGCATTCCTCGGTTGATCCCTCGCAAACCAGCCACCAACAAGGTTCCACACCACACCAGGAGTCTTCCTCTCGTTGCCACGAATCCAACAAGCTTTCAAGCTCCCAAAAAGGTGGTCGGAGGAGGGAGAACGGGAGTGGGAAAGGTGGCTGCCAGAACAGGGGAAACAGGGCATCGCGGGAAGAAGAAAGAAGGAAGGAAGAAAGGAGAAGGGAGAAGTGAAGGAGAAGGAAGGCCGGGGAAGGTGGGGGAGAGGGTGAAGGAGAAGACCTCTCCTGACAAAGGAGGACGAAGGAGATCACCTGCCCTCCGCGAGTCCAACAACTCTGCGCAGGTTCAACTGCCCTGCACAGTACCTGGATCGATCCAAGTAGGCTGTCGAGCGATCGATAGCGGTCGAGCGATCGATAGCTATCGAGCGATCGATAGCTATCGAGCGATCGATAGCCGTCGAGCGATCGATAGCGGTGACCGCTCACGGGCCGCCAGCTGCCCAAAAGTAGGCTTCTGCGTGCCCGAGCCGGGATCTTCCGATCCGGGCCCACCTAGCCATTCTAAACAAACACTAACACAAACAAGGTTAGTGTGTGCAGCGCGGGTGTGAAACTGACCACCAGGGAGCATATTTACCAAAATGCCCCTGGGTCAAAAACAGCGATGCGATCAACCGATCGCATCCCAAGGCCAACCGAGCCAAACCACAAATTCAGACCCTCGACCTAACGCGGTCGGACCGGGTTGGAGGTACGGGTCCTCACAGGTATGATACGGTATAGTGGGTACGCTACGCTCAAATGGTTAAGGGAGTACGCTCATTTGCAAAGGGAATATTAGACATTTCCCTTTGTCTCATGTAGCGAAATAAAGATATAGATTATTTATATTTATAGAATATGTACAAATAAAGATATATTACAATCCATATATATAATTATATATATAGATTGTTCATATGAATGTTATAAATATATAACTAATAAATTACTTATATGTGTTCTTCAGTGATCAAATCATTCATTTCAGAGTCTGATAGATCCTTTGAAAGGCTGAGTTCAGTCTCATTCACAGAAAAAATTGACCTCTGAACAGCATCGTAGTGGGGAAGGCCGTAATAATGGACGCCCTACCAGCAGTGGAGGAGCTTGCTCAAGAACCGAGAGCCGACAAGAACAAGAAAGAGGCGCTCCGCTCCTAGTCACTTTCCGTCACGGTAAACTGTTCTAGGACTTCGACTTCCTAGAAAGCATATCATAGAGAAATTTCTTTAACGCCTTTGAAGTCAAGCTTATTGTCAGGCTCAAGCTCTGTCTGATCTTCCAAGAACATGGTTCATTCTCTATGAACATAGACATTTTCAAATGAAATAGAACTCAGAAACGATCAGACCAATCCGACTCTACAAACCCCTGAGCAGTTGGAGGTTTTTATTCAAGGAGTCTTGGCGAAGCAGGAGAAACTTCAGAAACAGCCTTATCTGGTTTACAGGAGATCGCACAGCGCTGCTGTAGATATACTCACAAAGAAAAAGGGAAGTGACAAACCCAATGATTGTACAACTTTTTATGGGATAGTTTTTCTGCCGTGTACAAAAAATGCTTCATTCTATCATTCCCGAAAAAATAGATAAACTCGCACCATAACATAAGGGCTTGCTCTGTGACCAGTCAGAACCTCTCTTTGTCACCTCTAAGAAGAGTTTTTTATAGGACTTGCTCGATCCTGATAGCAACGAACCAAAGTCTCGAACGGATGCTCCAAACCAAGGCGGGAGTCCGACTTTCGACTAAAAAACCTTTGGCCTGACTCACGCATTGGAACTTTTAGACGTCGATGCTCGGACTCCCGCCTTTGTTTGGAGCATATGTTCGAGACTTTGGTTCGTTCCTATCAGGATCGTACCTCTGACACTCTGGATGAAGTTCTCCCCCCTACGGCGATAGTTCGGATATAGTTGGATAGCGGCAGCAGGAAAAATTTTGGTTTATTCAATTTTCAAGGACTCCCAAGCACACATATATATGCAAAATATAATAGAGGCCTTGTTATTTAACAGTATAACATGCCGTATATATCAATGTCAACAAATCTCAAGAGAGATATATCTCTATCTGACTAAATCTCCCAAAAAAGTTTGTAAATGAACTGAGTTAAAAAAAAAAAAAAGAATTTTTATTTTATTTTAACTATGGGTTGCCCGGGACTCGAACCCGTAACTAGTCAAATGGAGTAGATAATTTTTCCTTGCTGTAATAGAAGAAACGATCCCTCCCCAAACCTTGCTTGCATTTTTCATTGCACACGACTTTCCCTAAGCTAGTAAATCGGCCCGAGTCAGCTTAATAAGAGTTTCAGTACTAAAGGTCCTCAGAATTCCCGGTCCATTAGTTTCCCTCATAGCTGGACCGGTTGTCTTCTGGTAAGTCTACGGGGAAGTAGATGAAAGAAACAAGGGTCAAACATGGGTGGACAATTAGCTAGAGCAGCAGGTGCTGTAGCGAAACTGATTGTAAATGTGAGGACCCGTACCTCCAACCCGGTCCGACCGCGTGGGTCGAGGGTCTGGTTCGTTGGTCCAGTCAGCCTTGCTTTGCGATCCCCGCTGATCGTTGCAGCTCCAGGGGTAATTTGGTAAATTACTCTTGCGGAGTTGGTTCCACACACGCGTAGCGCACACACTGCCTTGTGGTGATATATGTGTTTGATTAGACCAGTAAGAGTACCCAGATCGGAGGATCTGAGTTAGATCATACGGATCGTGATCTGAGCGGCTAGGATCAAATCCGGTTGATCGGACGGTCATGATCTAATTTTAAACTATTAGTATGTAAACCCTCAAATGCCATACTCTTCTCTTGTTAGGGATCGGCCGCGATCCACTTCGAGAGAGAGAGAGAGATCCACCCATGACCCAGCCGATCGAGAGGGAGAGAGAGAGTCCGGCGGCCGGAGAGGAGTTGGGCAACGGCGACGGCGGCTGGTGGGGAGCTTGGCGATGGTGATGGCGACCGCGGCTGGAGAGGAGCTAGCCAACGGTGACTCCGACCACGGACGGAGGAGAGAGGCTGGTGTACCGGCGGTGATCGTGGCCGGGGAAGAGGAAGAACCGCGGATCTAGAGGTAGGGTTTCTAGCCTAAACTTGGTTTAGACTCTGCTAGCATAGACTAGGCCATAGGATGCATCTATGCTATGTTTGCTCTGTTTTCCGGTGAGGATATGTGCCATTTTTCCCCTTGGTTTTCCGGCGATGCTTTACTGGTTTTCCACAAGATGCTTTGCTTCGGGTTCGGTTTTGTTTTCCTACAGGCTTTGCTCTGTTTTTTTTCCGGGTTGTTCCTGCTCTGTTTTTCCGGCGATGCGATTCGCTCATGCTTTGTTTTCCTTGACTTCTCCGGCGTTGTCTTTCTCCATCATTCAGTGCGACGCCAAGCCATGCCCGGCCCAGCTTCCAGCAATCCTTCCCCTCTCCCCTATTCCCCATGGCCTCGACTATATCTCTGCTGCCATGGATTGCCTTCGTGACCTCTGTTCTTGAGTTACTGGTGAACCAAAGATTTGGAAGCATGCTATTGATGCTCTGTTACTTCCGTGAGTTCTCTGTGGACTTCTTTCTTCTTCCCCTGTATTGCTGTTGAGCAAATCCGTGGATTAGTGTTGGGTTTTGATATGATTTCTCCTCCCTTGGACCACTTGTCGTCGTTAGCCTTTGTGAGTGTCTAACTAGATGGTGTAGGTGTTCATACTTGGGTGTTGCATGGTTGATGCTTGAACAAATGCCAACGAGAACCTTGGAATTGAGAAGCATATTGCTGTCTTGGCAGAACGGTGATGTTCACAGCCTGATTGAGGAACTGTGAGCACGCAACCTCAAGAGACCATCAGCATGAGAGTTGTGGGTCTTCACCTCCTTTTTCCAACGATTCTAATTTCGCATTTTTCAGATTTTTCTGTGACTTATGGTGAATTATTTTCTCAGACTGTGTCGAAATAGAGGTTTCGGTAAAAGTCAGCTAATTAAATTGATTTTTTGACACCCCTTGATCTAATTCTTGGATGGGCTGCTCCTGATATGTTCCCCTACATTAGACCATGTTCAATTTCAAGTTTCACGACGTTGGATGTCGTTTGATTAAGGTTTCATCGTTTTGAACTTGTCGGTTGCTGTAGCAATTCGAAAATTAAGTTCTAAGTAGCTGTGAATCAGCAAGGCATGTCTTATATATATATATATATATATATATATATATATATACACACGTATTATATATATATCTACCTCTAGCAAAGCGTACTAGTATTGAATCGGAGGTTTTGTCTGTAATCCGAGGTCTATTGTAGCTTTCCCCAGTTTGATCGATTGAGGTCGACTGAGATTGTAGTTTGATCGATAGTCGTGTTTTCCGACGATGTTTAACCTCCATGCCCTTCCCTTCTTTTGAATTGCTTCTAATTCATCATTGGGTATGTTTTATTATTGCTAAGATGTTGATCTGCCGGCGGTGGGTTTTCGTGTTTTTCGTCGGTTTCTAAGTGGACAGGAGCCCGCAGTCTTTGATTCCTCTTGTTTATTCTTGGGTGAGGGTGGGACCTGGACAGGAGCCCTCGGGAATCGACGGGGTTATGGGATCCCTTGGCATACCTTAGGCTTAGGCGGAGAACGACACAGTTGCAGTTTCCCTTCCTTTCTGTGCGACGTAGAGTAGAACCCTACTGGGCATTGTTGCTCACCCTACCTGGGCTGCATCGGCGATGCAGGTCGATGCAGTTCCGTCTTTCAGGTGTTCCTTTAGAAGATGGCGTGGTATTCCGAGGTGATCGAGGACTTGGAGCTTTGAAGAGTTCTTCTATAGATAATTTACAGTCTTAATCAATGATGTACAAATTGATGTATAAATTGAGGTATAACTTGATGTATTCGAGGACATAAATGTATAATCATTAATTCAGTTGTATTGGAGAAATGTTGTATTATTCTTTGATGTAGACATTTGAGAAATGTAATAATGAGTTACTTATTGTTGTTTCTTTGTACAACTTGAAATGGTCACATTATGAAATGTACAGGTTTCTTGTGTTATAATTATAGAGGAGATTCTGTCAAAATTTTCATGAACTGGAGACCAAATTATTCAGTTATATGCTTGTTGCGCCGATTGATGATGTAAATAGGTTTAGGTGGCTCACGCCACGATCTGGATGGATTTTCTGGGTCGGGGTGTGACAGTAAAAGAGGTAAATCTGCCAATCCAACTCAGCCCAAAGATTCGCTACTCCCTGAATGAGTATGATATAACCAAATTATCCTCCGGACTCTTGTAGAGCTCACCGAGCCGATCGATTTGACACCTTATACTCCCCGATCGGACACCGTGGTCAAAAGTTATGGCATCCGACGACCATGGTCGTCCGGAGACCTAATTCGGACTGATGGATACCAGGTTTGCTCTGATCACCTTGGATGTCTCGCTGGTTCAGCCTCCTCTGCTGGTTCAACATGTTCAGTTTCTCGACCTGCATAATCTAAATATAAAGATTCTCCCTGCGCATGATACTCATGCAAATATGCAATATTGAATATCTTTAAAATCCCCATATATGTTGGCAAATCTATTAGCATAGGCATTGTTGTTGATTTTTTAAAAAACTCTGTAACGACCGTACTTCTTTGGCTTGAGTTTGTTATAAGTCCTAACTGGAAACCTCTCTTTGCGTAGGACACCATCACCATATCTCCCTCTTGGAACTCTTTGTGCCAACGATGCTTATCTACCGTTGCTTTCTATTTAGCATTAGTCTCCTCCAACTTATGCTTCACTTGTCATACCCCGACCTAGAAAACCCATCCAATACGGGGTGTGACGGTCCTAAACTCTAAAAACAAACGGTGAGAGCCTCCCCTATGGATATCACTTTTAAAACCTGGTGCATAATTATAATATTCACAACTAAATTATACGATCCTATCACCAAGTCATAATACAAATAACTAACAGCTACAAACCTCAGTAGCATCATATGATACAATAATAATGCAAGTCCTCTAAGTACATCAATATTTATCAATTTACATCAATTTGGAGCACAAATACATTTCTCCTCAAGATTACACTTTATACATTTATTTGAGATAGATATACTGAAATTAAATAGACCCCACATATTTCTCGAAATTCGCAGAAGCATATATATGAAATAAAACAATCATGCACGAGAAGAAAGACACACGATTTTTAACGTGGAAAAACCCTCACGGGAAAAAACCACGGGTCCAATGCAGGACCAGGCGAAATCAATCCACTGAAAGCAAAAGTACCGTATACACAAGTTAACACGACTCACTGTACTGACTCCTCAGATACACGACGTCGTCCTCGCACTTGCTCGACTCCTCAAATCACGGTCCGCAACTCTGCTTTTCTTGATTGATCGCCTCCACCTGGTTATACTCGTCGGCTCGCTCAGTCTGACGAATACCTTTCATCTGCCTTCGCTCCCACTCTCACACAGCATGTTCTCTCTCTCCCTCTTCCTCACAGCCGCTCTGTCCACTTTTCTCTCTCTGTTCCGCATCAACCTCTCTCTTCTTCTCTCTCTCTCTCTCTCTTTCTTCTCTGTATCTTTTCCACCGCACAGCTTCTTCTCTATCACTTTCTTCTCTCTCTTTCCTTACCTCACAATCAGTCAACGCAATTCCCTCTTTCTTCTCTATCTCACTTTTGCACACCCATCTCTCTTCTTCTCTCAATTCTTTTCCTTCCCTCACAACCGGTCAATGCACATATTTTTCTTTGACCGCCCTCTCTCGTCTCATGATTCAATACAAGAATTAATATGAACATGTTACCTGCATATGCATCACACAAGAATACCCGTGAAATGCATTGGGAAGATAAATTCAATTAAGTAATATATATATTCAGCTCCCCCTCAAGTCTAGCATATATATATTTAACTCCCCCTCAAGTCAGCAACATATTCAGCAACATATGTTCAGCCTTTCATGCAATATACCACTCCCCCTTTTTTTCACAGATTGATCAAAGGAGCAGTAGAAAAATTAAAATGAAGGTAAACAAGAGATCAAATTCAGCAAAGAAGACATACATTCAGTAGAACGGTCCAAACCATGAGTGTTGTTAAATGGACATAGGAAAACAGAAGTCTCTCAAGCACAAGCCTTGTATGCAGGAAAAATAAACATTGCCTTAACCAAAGACTGAACCACTTTTCAATCATCACATAGACATAGTATGCATAAGAATGAATCGCCATAGGACAAAATACTCAGAAAATTGATACATATAGTGGACAGCCAGACGTGAGTGAGTGTGTGTGACTTTCAAATACACAATGCACTGTCCACAACTACTTGAAAGATAAAAACTCGGGTTATCGATCAGGGGATTGTAAGTAGCTTATGGAAACCTCGACTAATAAGGACTCTAAACTCAAGCCAGAACCCTTCATGATCAATGTAAAAGGCTCTAATAGCATTGTGACGGCTTTACTCATGGGGAGGCAGCCTTCTCCTTTATTTTTATTTTTATTTTTTCTTTTTTCCTCTTTTTTTTTTTAAAAAATAACAAGTGAAGTGATCATTGCACATTCACATAATGGGAAGCTTCACTCATTTCTCGGCAGCCTTTTCCACGTACATATAAGGTTAGCCTTAGCACATAGCATTAGGGGCTTGTCTTAAGATTATCACCCCTAAGAGTTTTAGTCCCCATAAAATGTGAACATAATAGGGCGGATGATTTAAAATGATACAAGGAGGGTAACCCGATTTTCTATCCTCAAGGTTGTGAGCAAGGCACCACATACAAAAATTGTGCACCGGATTAAATATCATGAACTGAATGTCCAGAAAATAAGTATCAAAATTAAAGTACCGCCACAAGACCATCAATTCCATGCACATCTATCCTAAAGATGACAAAAAGTATCCAGATACAAGATATGCTTATCATTTATGCAATCACGAAGAGAGAAACTAGGTGCACATGAACCACACACAAAAGAAACTACTCACAGTTAAAAACGACAGAGACTAGGAAAAAGTATTCAAGAAAACCTCCTAGTCTACATGAGAGTAAAAGAAATTACTCATAAGTGCAAACCCCTAATGCCATCCTAAGGTCTTCAAACCGGCGAATGTGAAGAAGTTTGGTAAAAAGATCAGCAAGTTGTTTCTTGGTAGAGATATGATTAAACTATTACATTAGATTCAACCAAATCTCTAATAAAATGATGTCGTATGTCAATGTGTTTGGTCCGGGAATGTTGAACATGGTTCTTAGAGATACTAATGGCACTCATGTTGTCACAAAACAAAGTCATAGTATCATGTTTTAAACCATAGTCAGCAAGCATATGTTTCATCCATAGCAATTGAGTACAAGCACTACCAACAACAATATATTCTGATTCAGCAGTAGATAGATAAATAGAGTTTTGCTTTTTACTATGCCATGAAGCTAAATTGTTACCGACACAAAAGCATCCCCAATTAGTGCTTTTTCTGTCTTCAGCACATCCAGCCCAGTCAGAATCAAAATAGCCAGTAATCTTTGCAGTAGTGTCAGTAGAAAACAAGACCCCAAAATTCACAGTTCCATGCACATACTTGATAATACGCTTGACAACATGCAAATGTGACTCTTTAGGACATGACTGAAACCGTGCACACACACCAACACTAAAAGTGATGTCATGTCGACTTGCAGTTAAGTATAAGAGGCTACCAATCATGCTACTGTATAGGGTTGGATCAATATCAGTGCTAGTGCTATCCTTAGACACTTTAGAATTACTACTCATGGGAGTTCTAGCATGCTTGGCAGATTCTAAACCAAATTTCTTAACTAGATCTTTAGCATACTTCAATTGCGAAATAAAAATCCCACCATCAAACTGTTTGACTTGAAGACCCAAAAAGTAATTTAATTCACTCATCATACTCAGTTCAAATTGAGCTTTCATATGATTAACAAACTCATGGGCCAAAGTATCAGAAGAAGAACCAAACACAATATCATCAACATAGATTTGAGCAACAATAAAATCTTTGGCAGTGGTCTTAACAAAAAGAGTCCTGTCAACTCCGCCTCGAGAAAATCCGGATTCAAGCAGAAACTTAGTAAGCCTTTCATACCAAGCTCTAGGAGCTTATTTCAATCCATATAAAGCTTTTTTCATTTTATAAACATGATCGGGGAATTTAGGATCAGTAAAGCCTTTAGGTTGCTCAACATAAACTTCTTCTTTCAGAAAACCATTCAAAAAGGCACTTTTAACATCCATCTGAAACAATTTAAACTTGAGATAGCATGCAACAACAAACAAAATGCGAATAGACTCAAGTCTAGCAACAGGTGAGAAAGTCTCATTGAAATCAATACCCTCAACTTGAGTATATCCTTGAGCTACAAGCCTAGCCTTGTTTCTAACTCTGTCACTGAAAAATGCACATAAGGGATCGATCTTTTCATGATGGAAGATCGATCCTTGTTGTTCCGACTGGATTTCTTCTTAATGTCTTTAAAGGATCGATCATTTTCAATAAAGGATCGATCTTCTTCGTACTAAGCTGGCCCGAATGAGTTCGTTTTAGCTCGGAACTTGATCTAATCCTCGTTGAGGGCTCTTGTACCTGTAATGGGATAACAATCGTCAGTAAGGCCTTGCTCAGAGACTAACAAGGCCAAGTTGAAGCGGTGATTTGTGCACTTTTCACGTCTTATCACCCAACAATCATCAGATAAAGCTTCCTTAACATTTTTGGGCTCAAGTAAAGACGTATAACACACATAGTGTACCTCACTTGCAGTCTTATGTGTAGTATGCATGGAGTCAGTAATCTCACCAATAACATGTGAAGCTGGATGATAGAGCTTAATTCTGGCAGAAGGTTGGAGTGGTCCATATGAGTCAACTGGGTGCTCCTCCTCATTGTGTTCGGTGCCAATAGTATCCCGACAGTAAGCTCCTGCTCAGAGTCTATCACATCTATATCTGCAGGAGATTCTAGTGCCATATCATATGATATAGAATCATTAATTCATGAGAAGTTAGATCATCTATGACTACATTAATAGACTCCATAATAGTAGAGGTGCGAGAATTGAAGACTCTAAGGCTCTACTATTCAAGGAGTAACCAACAAATATTCCTTCATCGCTTTGGGAGTCAAACTTACCGAGTTGCTCTCTATCCCTTAGGATGTAGCATTTACTCCCAAAAACTCAGAAATGTGTAACATTGGGTTTCTTACCATACCACAACTCATATGAAGTCTTATTTGTGCCATGTCTGATGTAGGCCCTATTTGAGATATAGTAGGCTATATTGAGTGCTTCGGCCCATAGTCTCAAAGGGAGAGACTTTCCATGTATCATCACCCTCGCCATTTCCTGCAATACTCTATTTTTGCGTTCCACAACTCCATTCTGTTGTGGTGTATGGGGCGCTGAAAACTCTTGTTTGATGCCTTGAGTAGCACAAAAATCAGCAAAGTCAGAATTTTGAAACTCTTTACCATGGTCTGATCGAATCCTCTTGATTTCAGCAGTAGGTCCTTTCTCTGTCTTTAGCCTCAAACATAAGTTTTTAAACACAGAGAATGCATCAGATTTTTCTCTAATAAAATCTACCCATGTAAATCTAGAGAAATCATCCACTGCAACAAAACTATATTTCTTACCTGCCAAGCTTTCAGTACGTGTAGACCCATCAAATCCATGTGTATGAGCTCTAAAGGTTGTGTGGTAGTAGAAGAATTCACCTTTTTATGTGCAGTTCTGATTTGTTTACCTTTCTAACAAGGTCCACATATAGTCTGTGGGGGAGAACCTAACTTAGGTATTCCTCTAACAATTTCACTATTAGACAACTTTGACAAATCCTGAAAGTTAATGTGTCCTAGACGATGAAGCCAAAGATCAAAATTATTTAATGTAGCTGAATTGCAAACTAGACCAGAGGATGCATAGATGCCATAACAATTATCAGATGTTCTCATTCCACTCATCAAAGTAGTTCCAAAATTCTTATAGATACTACACTCATTTTTAGTAAATAGAACTTTCAAGCCAGAATCACATATCTGACTAATGGTTATAAGATTAGCTTTTAAACCATCAACGTAAAGCACATCTAAAAGGTCAGGCATGCCAGGTACATGAACAGTCCCTTTACCAAGAATTTTGGAACACTTGCCATCACCAAATGTAACAATGCTACTTCCATGTTTTTCAATGGATGTGAAAAGAGTTTTATTTCCACTCATATGTCTTGAACAACCACTGTCAAGATACCATACATTAGTATCATGGGTCTTCAATGCAGTATGAACAACAAGGGCTCTAAGATCCGATTTTCTAACCCATATGGTCTTAGTATTAAGTTTAGCAGGGGCATATTGTCTCTGTAGTGCAGCAGTGGTGTAATATCTGGTAAATTGAGACCTATTACTAGTATGATATCCATACAATCTATAGCAAAATGGCCTAATGTGTCCAGACTTACCACAATAATGACATATAGAGGAACGAGATTTTGAAATTTTACCTGCAATATCCTGAGGAATAGTAGCAGGAACAAATTTGGTAATACCTTGGTAATAGTAGCAGGGGCATATTCTCCCCTTGAGCTTTCAAGATTTCATCCAACTTTTGGAAACCTGCATTCATCTTCTCAACAGATTGGTTAGTAGCATTGAGTTTTTCTTCAAGAGATTCAACATGAACACTAAGTTCAGATTTTGCTACTTCCGACTCTTGTAGATCTTTTTGACATTTTTCAAGTTCAACACGAAGAGTGTCATTATTAGATTTTGCTTTAGCCAACTCACGTTCAATAACTACTCGTTCTTTTTCAGAAACTTTAAGCATGCTTTTCAATTCAGATCTAGATTTCTTCAATTCATCATACTTATCAGGCAAGTCATTGTAAGCATTATTGACTTTTCTATATAGGGCACGAATAGTCTCAACATCTTTATCATCTAAGTCATCATCAGATTAAGAATCAACGTCATCAACAGAACAGTAAGCATTATGAATAATAGCAGGAAAAGCAGTAAACTTATTCGAATCATCATGCTCATGCTCATGCTCAGTAGAATCAGAAGAATTAGTGTCATCCCAAGTCACTTTCAAAGCTTTAGCTTCTTGTCTTTGTTTCTAGTATCATTTTTACAGGGACAATCCTTAGCAATGTGCCCCATTCCATGACACTCATAACACCTCACTGTCTTAGCATGAGATTTCCTATCAATGAAGCTTTTAGAATATTCTCTCTTGTTCTTGCCTTGATCTAGCACTAAGGTATTTAGATTTTTCTTTCTCATAATCTCCTTAAGTCGCTTGGTCAGCGAAACCATCTCCTAAGAACCACTAGAGTCACTGTCAGAATCTCGATTAACCTTTAAAGCAAGATTTTTCTGTTTCGTAGGACGCTCAAAAGTAGTTTCATAAGTTTGTAATGCACCAACAAGATCATCAACATCAGTATTGTCTATATCCCTACTTTCCTCAATTGCAGTAACCTTAGGTCTAAATCTTTCAGATAGAGATCTCAAAATCTTCTTAACGGTTTTAGATTTTGACATAGGTTCACCAAGATTACGACAAGAATTAACAATATCACTCAACTTAGCATAAAATTGATCAAAAGTTTCATTCTCATCCATACGCAGAAGTTCAAAAGAAGTCATAAGACGCTGAAGCTTAGCAATTTTAACAGAAGAAGTACCCTCATGAGTAACTTCAAGTATGCGTCAAGCATCCCTAGCAACGGTACAGCTGGACACTCTCCTAAACTCTTCAACTATCAAAGCACTATGAATAGCATTCATTGCTTTATTGTTCCATCCACTCTCTTCCAATTCCTTCTTATCCCAGGAAGTAAAAGGTTTGGGTCCAGTCACATCATCTATAGTAATACTAGCGTGAGTCCAGCCTGTCACAACAGACATTCAAACTTTATCATCAAGAGATTTTAGAAATATGGTCATACGGGCTTTCCAATAAGCATAATTCGATCCATCAAATAAAGGTGGTCTACCAGAAGAACCTCCTTCTCGGGGTAAATCCATGGGTGCTATATGTCGCTAGGATCACTTTCTATCTTCTAAATTTAAAGTGTAGCAATTAGAGAAAGTACTACTCTGATACCAATTGAAATTAAATAGACCCCACATATTTCCCGAAATTCACAGAAGCATATATATGAAATAAAATAATCATGCATAAGAAGAAAGACACACGATTTTTAACGTGGAAAAACCCTTATGGGAAAAAACCACGGGTCCAACGCAGGACCAGGCGAAATCAATCCACTGAAAGCAAAAGTACAGTTTACACAAGTTAACACGACTCACTGTATTGACTCCTCAGATACACGACATCGTCCTCGCACTTGCTCGACTCTTCGAATCACGGTCCACAACTCTGCTTTTCTTAATTGATCGCCTGCACCTGGTTATACTCGTCGGCTCGCTTAGTCTGACGAATACCTTTCATCTGCCTTTGCTCCCACTCTCACACAACATGTTCTCTCTCTCACACTCTTCCTCATAGCCGCTCTGTCAACTTTCTCTCTCTGTTCCGCAGCAACCTCTCTCTTCTTCTCTCTCTTTCTTCTCTCTATCTTTTCCATCGCACAGCTTCTTCTCTGTCACTTTCTTCTCTCTCTTTCCTTACTTCACAATCAGTCAACGCAATTTCCTCTTTCTTCTCTATCTCTCACTTCTGCACACCCATCTCTCTTCTTCTCTCAATTCTTTTCCTTCCCTCACAGCCGGTCAATGCACATATTCTTCTTTGACCGCCCTCTCTCGTCTCTCTTCTTTTGACGTTCTCTCTCTTCTCAGTGTTTTTTCGTGGCAGTCGAGAGAGCACCTCTCTCTTAGCAACATGCCTATATATATAAGTTAGTAGCAGCAAGGTTATCTATCCAAGCCGTCCGATTCCGCTTCCCTCCAATCCAACGATAGTGATTAATTCTTGGTATAAACTTGATCAAATTTGATGTGACTTGAGCCAATTTGATCCCACTTGATCCAATTCGCTTGAATTAGTCTGGTATGAACCATATACCCAATCTAGCTAATTTAAATATTAAATCAAAAAAAATTGCCAACTTATATGGAATCTTAACATGATTCCTTACATATATAATTTAAAGTTGTACATAAATTGAATTGAAAATAAGCTGATGACGATTCCTCGATTTTCTGCACCACCAAGGGGAGTGCCACCTCCAATGCCGCAACTACATGAAAAAGAAGGAACTGCATCGCCAATGCAGCCCAGGTAGGAGTGAGTAACAAAGCTCAATATAGTTCTATTCTACGCCACACTGAAGGGAGGAAAACAACAATAGTATTGTTGCTCTGCCAAGTCTAAGGTATGTCAAGGGTCCCATAACCCATCATTGTCCCAAGAGCTCCTGCCATGAACCTCTCTCTTGAACATGTTACCAAGATCACCCTAAGCACCAATAGGGGAATAGTACCATGCGGGATCACCCTTACCCAAGCAGAACTGCCATACTTGGGGACCACGTTGGGAACGCATCGACTACCATCCTTAGCACTTGGCCTTGGAGAAACGACACGACCTCTAAACCTCAAACAGAGTAATCACAGTCAACTAAACAGTAACCTTGATAATATCAGATTCAACAATACAATCGCGTCCTAAACCTTGCTACCCAGCCTCGGTCCTATGGCTAAATCCGAGCTACTTGAGCCCTCGGATCGGCGAATCCCCTATTCGCCCACGTCTTAACCCTATGCTTCTAATGCAAACAAATGCATGCAATGCTCACGCGTACATTTAATACATAAGGACATGCAACAGTATGTCATACATTATATAGGGCTAGGCATAGCCTCAAGCTTGCCAGAGGGTAAACATAGCATAAAGCAGATAGAGGTCTAAGCAACAACGAAATAATACAATAACACAACGGCACCCATAGATTAAGGTAGAGACCCTACTTAACTTTGTTGCTCACTCCTACATGGGCTGCGTTTGCAGGTGCATGCGTCAGCTCATCCTCGGTGGTTCCAGCTGGATCAAGTCTTGGAGGCGCGTCGATTTCCGGAGGCATTCAAGGTCTCAGAGGGACAGATGTACATTTTGGCAGCTTTTGTTTATTGTTATATTTTGAGGATGATGTACTTAATATTTAATATATGAAATCTTGTTCCCTCCTTTGGTTGAGTTTCATTTCCTCAATATTAATCTCTAGTTTGTTAGATTTACTATTATGCCCATGAAAGTCTTTAAGTTCAATTTATTCTGCTTTAACTGTTTCGCATCGTATCGGATGTAAATAGTACCAGGAACCTTCACGCCCCGGACCGGATGGGTTTTCTGGGTCGGGGTGTGACATCACTTCTGTTTGAATAGTCTGCACTTCCTCTGCCATGTTCTCTGCTCCTTACTTTTTCCTTGTATCCTTGGTAGGCGTGCTAAGTCTAATGCATATCTTGGCTGCTTCAAATACACCAACGACAAGGGTGATTTACCTGTAGCACTATGAGTTGCATTGTTGTATGCAAACTCAGCTTGCGGTAAGGCATGATCCCATTGTTTTGGCTTGTCTACACATATGCTACAAATCAAATTTCCCAATGTTCTGTTCACCACTTCGGTTTGTCCATCTGTTTGTGGGTGTGCAGTACTACTAAACTTCAAAGAAGTATCAAATATTTTCCACAACCAAAAATGACTTAGAAATTTAGAATCTATATCAGAAGTAATTGATTGTGGGATGCCATGCAGCCTAACAACCTATCGAAAGAATAATCTTGCAATGTGGGAGGCATCTGATGTCTTTCTACAAGGAATGAAGTGCGCCATTTTTGAGAACCTGTCCACCACAACAAAAATAGAGTCTAATCCTCGATGCGTACGAGATAGACCTAACACAAAAGTCATAGATAAGTCCTCTCAAATGTCATTAGGAATAGGCAGAGGAGTATAAAGATTGTATTTTGTGCTTGTATCCTTTGAACTCTTTGTGCCGACGATGCTTATTTGTTGCTGCTTTATATTTAGCATTAGTCTCCTCCAACTTATGCTTCACTTCTGCTTGAATAGTCTACACATATCCAACATGTCATCCAAGAGAGGTATAGGAAATCTACATCTTACTATAATTTTATTTATAGCCCAGCTGTCTATGCACATATGCCAACTGTCATCTTTCTTTGGTGTCAAACAAGGCCGGGACTACACAAGCTGTAAGGACCTAATTGCATTTAATGGTTTTTATGTAAGATTGGATGACCTTTTTATGTAATTTTGGGTCATGCGGGGTGTTTTCTGCAAAAAGACCCCCATCCTTCCAGAGAAATCCAGTCTTCTCCTTCCCTTTGTTTTTTGGTTGTCGACCCGAGAGAGAGAGAGAGAGAGCTCCAGAGAGAGATCGGGAGAGAGAGAAGGAGGAAGGTGGAGATCGCCGGTGTCGGAGATTGAGAGGGCGAGATCAACTGCGAGGGAGAGAGATCGGGAGAGGTCGTGAGAGAGGGAGCTGGAGAGGGAGGAAGAGGAGCAGAGAGGGTGAGATCGAGAGGCGGGGGTGGTGTGCTCGCCGGGAAGTGAAGGTCCAGTGGAGTTTTCCGTCGGATTTATTCCCGTTCTCGTCGGAGGTGAGCTTCTACTTTCTCCATCCTTCGTTTCCGTGTTGTTTTTGTGGGTTTCCCGGAGTGTTTGGGTGAGGGTTTGGAGTTTTGTGGTTTTTTCGGCGATGGGTCGCCGGAGAAGATGTTGCGGACGGCGTTGGGGACCTCCCTCAGCGACTACAGCGCCGGGGAAGGACCCCCGTGGACCGGGGCGTCTCTCTCCGAGCCCTGTCCGGGCATTTCCCATGACAGGGGATCCTTGATCCTCCTCCCTGCCATGGTTTTCGGCAAGGTTCCGGCCTGCCATTCTCTGGCCGTGGCCGCGCAATCTCCTTGGGAACCTTGCTAGGGACAGCGAGCGGCTTCCCTCTTCTCCTCTGGTGGTTATCTTTCCGGTGTTTGAGCACCCTGGTTTGGAGATCCAACGGAGCTCCGACGTGAGCTCCGGCGATCTTCCTTGGGAGGATGACGATGATGTGCGCTTGCGCAGTTGCTACCTTGGTGCGCTGGCCAGCACCTTGTGTGCACCGTGCACATTAGTTGTTCGCTACGTGCGCCAGATTCCTTCGACGTCGGATTTCGTCGTTTTCCATGTCGTTTCGATCGGCTTCTCGAGATTGGTCTAATCTAGTAGATTTAACTGCGTTTGGAGCTCTACTTGATCGTAATCTTGATTCTTGTGCTTTAGGCAATCGATTGAGCGGGCGTCAAGTGTCGGAGTGTGACGTGGGTTCTCGGACTTAGAGTTTACACTTGGATTGCTTCCTTGAGGTAAGAGTTACCTCTTAGGGATTTGTATGAATTATGCTATGCTGTGTTGCTATGATGATTTATGTGACAGTGTGTAATTGTGTGTGTGCACTCTGTTTGAGATGTATTTATGATGAATTATGTTCCAGCTGGACTGTGAATTGTTGGGTTGGTTAAGCTCTGTATCTGCTGGATTATACTATGTATGCCATCATGCATGTTATGTTTTCCTTGTGCTGTGATGTCATACTATGAGAAGTTTGGAGTTATATGATGTTATAACATGTTGGGGCTGGCAGAGCCTTATACTTACAATTAAGGGTATGTTATGCTATATAACTACCTGAAAATATGAGCTATGAATGAAGGTTATGCTATGTTATTCCTGTATTGTATGCATTGAGAACTTATGAACTATTATATTTGTTTATTATTATTATGTATCTGATTTATGCATACATGTTAGGAATGTCAGGCTGTCTTAGGACAGGGATTGTGGTTGGGTCTAGTCATGTCCTGTAGCTAGACTAGTCAGAGTCTAGGGGATATATCGACGAGTTGACGAATGGATTTTGATCTCCGTATGTCGATCAAGGACTTTGACTTGACTCGAGGTTTTGATCTGACTTGAAAGTGTGTTGCCTATACTAGTATACTGAGGCATGTATAGAGTCTATAGGGGTCTGGGCGAGCATTGACGGCCGGACGCGGCGACTGTGCGTGTAAGACATACCCAGATTAGCCAGACCATACTAGGAAAACTAGTATAGGATGTTGTACCTATACTAGTATACTGGGGCTGGGTATAGAGTCTATAGGGGTATGGTCGAGCATTGACGGCTGATAAGTCACAAAATATACATAATTCACCCATTCAACTGGGCTTTGTTAGCTCTCAAGCAATGCATTTTTAATATCTTTTTGTATGGTTTCAGGTACAAGAGCTTACATAGAGAGTTGGATTGATTTCAAGCCAAAAAGACATCATTTATTCAGATTCAGCTTAATTTGGATCGATCCGGACATTTTGGATCGATCCCGACCCTTTTTCCAGAAAGCCATACTTTTTATTCTATGTTGGATCGATCCAGATTCTTAATGGATCGATCCCAATATCTTCTCCTAGAGAGCTTGGTACAAAATGGATCGATCCAAACCGTCATGGGATCGATCCATATTTCTTGTCCCAAGAGCACTTATTCTTGGTTACAAATTGGATCGATCCACATTTAAATGGGATCGATCCATATTTTCTTCCCAGAAAACTATGATCTTTTGCTCATCTTGGATCGATCGAAGCCTACTTCGGATCGATCCAAGATCGGTGACGGTTATAAATGGACGGCTCGGATCTAATCCGAGGATCCACGACTTGGGGTCTATAAATAGGGGTTTTGGCTCTAATTTGAGGATCTTTTTCTCTACTCTTGTTCCCTCCTTTCTCCAGCCTTCTTCCCCCTAAGTGTGAGAGAGAGATTGAGTGCCTCAAGGGTTGGATTTTGATGGAGAAGATGGGTAAAGCCTCCTCTTCCATGGAGATCCTACCTAAGATGAGTAGCTAAATCCATCCTCCTTGGGAATTTTGTGATGTCTTAGGGTTAGATCTTTGATTTCTTTATAATTCTTCATGTAATGACTCTTGTGATGATGGATTTTGTATGAATTCACATGTAATTCTTAGTTTTCTTCAATGAATGCTTTATTTCTTACAAGTGTATGTAGAGAGATTACATGCTTGTTTAGTCTTTGATTCAATTGCCCAAAGAAGAGGTCATATTAGAATCATGCCTAATTCTAGGGTTTGAATCATGATTCATTGAGGAATTAAATAATTGAATGGTTTCATGATAAATTCTTATATGTAATTACTTGTGAAATAGATGTTTGATAAGTGTTTGTTGTAATGTCTCAAAGAGAGGTCCATGCTAGAACCATGGCCAATTCTCTTTGAGAGATTGCTTGATCTAGGGAGAGGCCATGCTAGAACCATGGCCAATTCTCTTTGAGAGATTGCTTGATCTAGGGAGAGGCCATGCTAGAACCATGGCCAATTCTCCTTGATCTAGGGATAGGATCTTGAGGTGCTAGAACCACCTAAGCCATAGCTATCCTATCCACTACTTGGGTGCTAGAACCATCCAAGCCTCATTCTACCCTATCTACCATTCTTATTCATGCAAAGCCTAGATCTCTAATTAACAATAGGACCCTAAGTCGGCCATTGTTGCTAACAATAGGACCCTAGCCGGCCATTGTTGAGCCATGATCGAATTAAAGCCTTGATCATGGATCCTACCCTTGTGCTAAATGTGATGAGTTGATCCTAACCCGACATCTCATTAGCGACGAGCGATACTAATCCTATGCTCGTTGATCTCTTCTTTTGACCATCTCATTTAGAAGTCATGCATCTTGATTTATAGAGAACATCCTTAGACCCTAATTCGGATCAAAATCCCCTAGGACCTTTATCCTAATAAACCACCTTCTTTACTTGTTTTTAAAATACTTTAGTTAACTAGTTAATCAAAACCATTCAAATTTTATACAACTTTTGTAGAGATCATCTTTGTAATTCAACCATCAAATTCCCTGTGAACTCGACCCGTACTCCTACTACCTACGTTGTAGTTAAGTAATAGCTCGGTATTTTGTTTTGTCCGCCTTTGAGATAATTAACGATGCATTTCAAGGTGAGTCAAAAATGGCGCCGTTGCCGGGGAATTAGATTAGTTGAATTACTCGATCGATATAACTCTTTACAATTAGATTGTTTTTGATTTCTCATATTATAAAACAACAAAAAGAATTTTTCTTACATAGCTATTTCTTTGCATTGGTAGGTGAAACTTCCGAGTGGCGAAGCAAATCATCTACGGATCAAGACCAAAGAGTTCTTGGACCAGCCCACTGTAAAGTATCTCTAACTTTGTGTGGTCTTTTGTGAATGAATGAAAGTGATCCTGAATTAGATATTACTTTACAAGCATACTTAGACTCTAGAACATCTTTGCGCACACAAAATTCTATAGCTATGGAAAACGGACATCATCCTAACGGGGATAGTGTCAACCAAGATCCCATTAATGGAGATCGTAAGAGTATGAAAGACTATTATGTTCCTTCTAATTTTGCTCCTATGTCGGGCATCCAACAACCTATTATACATGCTGCCCATTATGAGTTCAAACCCCAATTTCTTCAATATCTTCCAAATTTTCATGGTTTACTTAATGAAGACCCTTACACTTATCTCGAAGAATTCTTTGAAAAGAGTTCTACGGTTAAAATTCCCAATTTACCCGAAGATGCTATGAAATTAAAATTGTTTTCATTTACTTTGAAAGGTAAAGCCAAGTATTGGCTTGGATCTTTAGAAACTCAAATAATTACTACATGGGAGCAATTACAAAGTGCTTTCTTAGAGAAATTTTACCCTATAGCCAAGACCCATGCCATGAGAACTCAAATAGCTACATTTCGTCAATTAGATGACGAACCATTCCATGATGCTTGGGATCGGTTTAGGGAACTTCTAAGGAAATGTCCTCATCACCAAATTCCAAAATGGTCTCTTGTAGACTATTTTTATAATGGCCTTAAATTACGCCACCAACAAGATGTTGATACGGCTTGTGGTGGGGTATTCATGACCAATCCTTATGAGGATTCTTGGGTATTATTTGGTAAACTTGCTATAAATTCACAAAATCATGCATTTACATCTAGGAATGTCATAGAGAGTAATACTAAAGAACAATCTCATCCTAGGGGAGTCCTAGAGCTATCCGATGCTACACGAGTAGCACAACAAATTGATGCATTAAATAAGAAATTTGATCAAGTCCTTGCTTATTCTTTGAATCAAATTCCTAATAATTCTTCATCACCAAATTACCCATCTACTCCTTCTCCTTCTTTGCCGAATTTTTCTCCTTCTCCACCATCGGGGGAGTTATGTTTTCTTTGTTCTACACCGGGGCATAATGTGACCGATTGTCACTTAGCTCATGATTACCCCGAACTTGTCCAAGAACATATTAATGCAATCTATGGGCAATCTAAGCCCAATTATAATCCATACTCCAACACATATAATCCCGGACTTAGAGATCATTCTAATTTCTCATGGAGGAATCCCGGACAACCAATGCCACCATATAATCCAAGACCTCCACCAATAAATAATAATAATTCAAATTACCCTCAAAAACCACATTTTCCTCCACCATCTCAACATCAAGGTCCTTATCAATCACAACCACCTCAACCACATTATCCTTCACCTCATGCACCAAATTATGGTCAACCATCTTATCAACTATTATCACATTATCAACCACGACCACCTACATATCAAGCACCTCCGCAAGCTACACAAGCACCTAAAAATGTTTCTCTTGAAGAAAAACTTCTTAAAGCATTGGATTCTTTTGAATCAAGTACCCAATTATTGCATTCTCATTCTTAATCTATTTCTAAACTTGTAATGCAAATGGGTCAAATTGCTAATGCTTTAGCAAGAAGAGAGGAGGGTCAACTCCCAAGTCAACCGGTCATGAATCCTAAAAGACAACATTTTGTTGAGCCTACACTTGAAGAGGTTCGAGCGGTAACCTCTCTTCGAAGTGGTAGGACTTATCCAAATGTTGATATGCCTAAAGATGTAGAAGATAAGCATGACCATGCATCTCCACATATTGTTCATGATTCTCACACATCTTGTAAACCGTCATCATCTAATCCTATTGATTCAACACCATTAGTGAATGAGCCACCTATTAGAAATTATATTCCAAAAGCTCCATTTCCTTCGGCTCTTATCAATCCATCATCATCTCCCTTTGGAAATCATAAGCTAGAAGATATGATGGAAATTTTTAAGAAAGTTCAAATTAATCTTCCTCTACTTGATGCTATCAAGCAAATACCTTCATATGCCAAATTTCTTAAAGAATTGTGTACTCACAAACGTCAAGCTCGATCTCATGTGTCAAAGAAAGTACTTTTAACCGAGCAAGTGAGTTCAATTCTTAAATTTGACACTCCTCCTAAACTCAAGGATCCTGGAACACCAACCATTTCATGCATTATAGGGGATAAGTTGATTGAAAATGCCTTACTTGATTTAGGAGCAAGTGTAAATCTTTTACCCTATTCTATATATTGTGAATATGGAATTGGAGAACTTCAACCAACGGGGATGCAACTTCAACTTGCCGATAGGTCAATTAAAAAACCTAGGGGTATAGTTGAAGATGTGTTGGTAAAAGTGGAGCAAGTCGTATTTCCGGTGGACTTTGTCGTTCTTGACATGGAACCCGGAATGAAACACAAAACGACCGTGCCAATCATTTTAGATCGACCATTCCTAGCCACCGCTAATGCTTTGATCAATTGTAGGAATGGAGAGATGACCGTTACTTTTGGTAATATGGAAATGCGATTGAATATATTCTATACTTCTAAGTTTCCATTTGATAACAATGATTGTTTCATGATTGATAAGTGTAGGAGTGATGCATGTGATATTGCGTTGCCGGTTTATGAGGCATTTTATGAAGTGATGCCTAACTTTGATGATGATGCATATGATATTGCTTTACCGGTGTATCAAACTTTTTATGAGGATATGGCTAACATTGATAAGGAATTATGCTATATTGATTTGCCGGTTTATGAAGCCTTTTACGAAGACATATCTACTTTGAATAATAATGAAGGTAATATGAATTTACCAGTGTATGAAGTATTTCAGGACAATACTCCGAATTTTGATGAAATATTGTGTGAAAATAGTGTGCCGATTTTTGATGCCTTGCATGGGGGCTATGATGAGCAAAATAATTTAGACAAGTTTTGTGTTATCCCATGGTGGAGGCATCCATGGGAGTGTTCATCTACTACAATTTATATTCCAACATTGCACACTACGATGTCATCTCCAATTTTGGATCTCAAGCCATTTTCTTTGATATTGCATAAACTCTTCGGACCAAATATTTCCCTTGATCGAGATCTTAACTTATCTTGTGCCAACATTGGAAAAATGTTACAATGGTTTGTTTTGATAAATACTTTATATGATCATTGGCACGTGAGTAAAACCATCCGGAAATGGCTTTTATCAAGGCTTGGTAAATGCGTCTATCAATTAGATAGAGCATCTTATATACTCAAAAACTTGTTTTGAGTCTAGCTAAAGACGTTAAACGTAGCGCTTGTTGGGAGGCAACCCAACTTTTATTACTTGCATAATTGCTTGTTGTCATATGTTTGATTGAATGCATGCATAGTTCATTTTTTTGTATGCTTGATTGTTTGTTCTTGTTTTGTAGTGGTTTTAATTCTGTAAATTTCATTGTTGTTTGAGTAGAAATTGGATATATGTTTGATCTTGAGTCAATACATGTGTGAGTTATAATGGTGGTTGTAATGATCTGATATTCATGAATGATTGAGAATTGAGGTGAAATAGAAGTTAGAATTCATTTTGGAGTGAAATCTTGTATTTTTATACAAGTTTTTCTTGTATAAAAATACAAGTTTTAGGGTGCTTTAAAAGTCGCGCTCCAGGGTGGATCGATCCACATTTACTTGGGATCGATCCACAAACACACGTTGGATCGATCCAAATCCTTAATGGATCGATCCAAAACGGTCTTTCAGGATATACGTTCTGTCACCGGTTGGATCGATTCACATTTAATTTGGATCGATCCACATTTATCTTTCAGGGAGCACAATACTTGGTGGGTCAATTTGGATCGATCCAAATTATCCTGGATCGATCCGGAACCGTGTGTTCGGATCGATACAAACCCTTGTTTGGATCGATCCAACATGACCTCCAAAAAGGGCCGTTCTGTCACCATTTGGATCGATCCTTGTCTAATTGGGATCGATTCAGATCTTTGCCACGTCACTCAAGTCACCATTGCGATCATGACACGTGTTTGGGATCAATCCAACTCCTTATTGGATCGATCCAATTTCCACTAAAAACACACTTAAAGGCTTTGGTGCGTCAGTTAGGGCATTTCTCGCCCATTTCCTCCTCCAACGCTCTTTCGTCTCTCTTCTCATTTCTCACATCTCCGGCGATTACCGTCGGTCCTAGCCACCAGTGCTTCTCCACCACACATCCACCCGTCATCCTAGCTTCCATGAGGCCAAAGAAGAAGCTTGTAGCCAAGAAGACGCCGGAGAAGAAACGGGGTGCTCCGGGTGCTTCTTCCTCAGCAGGAGTGTCTGGTTCTTCTCCACCACCTCCTCAATCCCCAAGCAAGCGTAGCCGAGCTTCAGAGCCAAAGACCACTGGTGATGTTGTTCTTGACCTTTGGAAAAACCGTGGTTTTGAATTTGAATTCAAATTTGATATTCCTTTCTTCCGCAATCATGCACAGTCCATAGCGTCCATTCGTCTATTGGAGCAACACCAGGCTTTAGGGCTTTGCTCACCAAGTAGAATCATTTATCCTAGGTTAATCCGGCTTTTCTATCAAAATCTGGAAATTATTCCACCAGAGTCAGCTAAGGATACGAATTGCCCAGGGTTTACATCTCAAATTTTGGGTCATCCTGTAGTTTTCATAGGTAAAACCATCAGTAAAATTTTAGATATCCCTATAGCATCCCCTGCTACCCGTTATGATGCCACCGTTCGAAAATGGGTTGCGTCTGAAATCGTTCCAGTGGGAGCGTACACTGGCGAGATTTTTCGACGCGAACTAGATGAACAATTGTGGTTCATCGATGATGTTCTACGTCGTAATGTTTTTCAGACAGCTCACCCTCAACGCTGCATAGGTGATTGGTTATGGGTTTTGTGGTGTCTCCTGTAGAATGTTTCCATTCCTTTTCCATCCCTAATTCTCAATGACATGGAATATTTTCATAAAAATGCTGATAACAAGAATAAGACAAAGCCATTTCCACACCCTTGTCTCATCTCTGCTTTCCTTGTGCGTCAACCTTGGTTTCCTGCTGATGAGCCTAGTATGGAGGCCCCATCCTCATCCTTCTTTGGCGAAAGTACCTGGAGCAAGGTCATTTCTAAAATGGCTAAAGCTCAACAGGAAATTGCCTCCATTCTAGCTAGGAGGCAGCTTGCTCCACTAGTTGATCCTCAACCTGGCTCATCTACTCCTCATCCACCTTCAGTTCCTCAGCCTCCATCCTCCCCTCAGCCTGCTCCACAGGATCCACCACTTTCAGAGGATGATTCAACCTCTGAGTTAGAGGATCTTTGCCTCACAATGAATGCAAGATTGGAAGAGGTTGATCACTCCTTGAGTGCTATCAAGACGGATTTGCACTATTATCAGCAGGATACAAAACATGAACTGCGGACGATACTCGCCTATTTGGCGAAGATGTGCCCGGTAGGACCAGCTACAGTTTCCACCTCCACGCAGACGGAAGATGTCAGCACTCTACCGGCGGACCAGCCAGTTGTGGACACCTCCATCCCAGCAGCCGGGCAGTCGGATCAGCCGGAGGAGACCACGAGTGGATAGTTGCTGTGGTTGTAGCTTTATTGATGATAATGACATTCACTGGAATTGTAATTTTTTGGGGTGTTGTTAATGCTTGGGCATGGTGACATTTTTAAGTTCATGATGCCATGGTTGGTTGTAAAGGAGACTTCTTTTTGATTATATGATACATAGTCGGATGAATGGCTTGATCTATTCACTTGCTGGTTGTTATTCTAATGGTTGTATTGTGTTAATGATAATTTGGACCTTGTGATGGTTGTTATTTTGATTGGTGTATTGTGGATAGTTGGATGGTTATATAAATGAGAGTAGCATTAATCTTTGTAGTGAACTGATAGCAATATCTATTAAACATGTATGAATGGTATGTTTTGTTATAATTGTGGTTGAGGGTGTACCTCTGTATGGTTGTTGTTTGTCACAGGGTATACGTCATTCCAATATCTACTATATACAAAGGAGGTGCTGTCCAATTTTTTTTTCAGGACATTGGACCAAGCAATTCATGCTCTACACCCTATATTTCACACATTTCTTTACTTACCTCATTTCTTTACATTTATTCATAAATTCCTATGTCTCACACATGTGCATTTTTCCTTGCAAGATTGAAAGCCCTATCTCAAACAACAATCCAGGTTATCTCTTTCATTATCCTTCAATCGTGCTTGAGGACAATCCCGTTTAATTTGGGGGGTATGCATTACACGCATGATAACATATTTTACACTTCAAATGCGAAATATGTGAAAAATTCAACTCTAGTACCCTTCATGGATGATTGTTGTATGATATATTCGAAACTTCACATAGTTATAAGGATTTGCTAATCATGATTTGGATATTATTGTTCATCTACTTTAACTCGCTTGATACATGTTAAAGTTGGTTGAGTAATTCATCATCATTTTATATTCGCACACTTATGAGGGGTTGATTAGTCAAATTGAGTTTGGTACCTTGAATGATTAAGAAGTCGAAGGTAGGAAGCATGTTTTGCTTAATCAAAAATGGCAATGCTCGTGTAGTGAAATCCGAAAGCTTAGTAACCGGGCAATGTGCGTAACAACGTATATTGTTCGCGTCAAACGGCCTAGGAATGAAAAAAATATGTGTGTTGACTAGTTATAATTTGTAGCCTTTTGGGTTCGAGCAATTAAGTCCGAGGGGTGCTTTATCACTCAATGCCCTAAAGCCAATTGGTTTGGGAGCTATTGACCCAAAGCTAGTTACAAGGACCCAAAAGAAAGCTTAAGGGATTATGACATTGCACGGTCGCACACTAATTAAAAAAATAAGAGAAAAAGGAAAAGAATATGTGTGATGACTAGTTATAATTTGTAGCCTTTTGAGTTCGAGCAATTAAGTCCGAGGGGTGCTTTATCACCCAATGCCCTAAAGCAAATTATTTTGGGAGCCATTGACCCAAAGCTCGTTACAAGGACCCAAAAGAAAGCTTAAGGGATTATGACATTGCACAATCGCACACTAATTGAGAAAAGTATAAAGAGCAACCATGTTATATTTTAGCAAACATGTGAAATACTTGAGATGACTGAATCAGATTGGGCCTTACTTGGTTGATTTTGAAAACCCCAAATATGTGTGCGGTAACATCTTACACTTGGATTTCTTGACTATACTATAATAGTACTAAGTGCTTTAAAGTCCTTGAAGGGTAATAACCATAGCTTGATTAGCATATTTCTTATATTTGTGTGATTTGAAGAATATCATTATGCACATGATTCTATTATTTGACATTTGAGTAAATCTAGATCACATATGAATTGATGTCTTGTATCTTGACATTTCAATTGTAAATGAGATGTTTGTGGGTATCATCACTGTAAACCCTCACGAGACAACACTCGTCCTCTAGGGTAAACCTAGGGGTTTAACGGCTTGTTGCACATGCTAAGTGCAATCGTGAGTCCTACGAAAGTGGCTAGATAGATTTTATTTTTCTTTTTGCTTTGCTCGAGGACTAGCAAAGTTCAAGTTGGGTGGTGTGATAAGTCACAAAATATACATAATTCACCCATTCAACTGGGCTTTGTTAGCTCTCAAGCAATGCATTTTTAATATCTTTTTGTATGGTTTCAGGTACGAGAGCTTACATAGAGAGTTGGATTGATTTCAAGCCAAAAAGACATCATTTATTCAAATTCAGCTTAATTTGGATCGATCCGGACATTTTGGATCGATCCCGACCCTTTTTCCAGAAAGCCATACTTTTTATTCCATGTTGGATCGATCCAGATTCTTAATGGATCGATCCCAATATCTTCTCCTAGAGAACTTGGTACAAAATGGATCGATCCAAACCGTCATGGGATCGATCCATATTTCTTGTCCCAAGAGCACTTATTCTTGGTTACAAATTGGATCGATCCACATTTAAATGGGATCGATCCATATTTTCTTCCCAGAAAGCTATGATCTTTTGCTCATCTTGGATCGATCAAAGCCTACTTCGGATCGATCCAAGATCGGTGACGGTTATAAATGGACGGCTCGGATCTAATCCGAGGATCCACGACTTGGGGTCTATAAATAGGAGTTTTGGCTCTAATTTGAGGATCTTTTTCTCTACTCTTGTTCCCTCCTTTCTCCAGCCTTCTTCCCCCTAAGTGTGAGAGAGAGATTGAGTGCTTCAAGGGTTGGATTTTGATGGAGAAGATGGGTAAAGCCTCCTCTTCCATGGAGATCCTACCTAAGATGAGTAGCTAAATCCATTCTCCTTGGGAATTTTGTGATGTCTTAGGGTTAGATCTTTGATTTCTTTATAATTCTTCATGTAATGACTCTTGTGATGATGGATTTTGTATGAATTCACATGTAATTCTTAGTTTTCTTCAATGAATGCTTTATTTCTTACAAGTGTATGTAGAGAGATTACATGCTTGTTTAGTCTTTGATTCAATTCCCCAAAGAAGAGGTCATATTAGAATCATGCCTAATTCTAGGGTTTGAATCATGATTCATTGAGGAATTAAATAATTGAATGGTTTCATGATAAATTCTTATATGTAATTACTTGTGAAATAGATGTTTGATAGGTGTTTGTTGTAATGTCTCAAAGAGAGGTCCATGCTAGAACCATGGCCAATTCTCTTTGAGAGATTCCTTGATCTAGAAAGAGACCATGCTAGAACCATGGCAAATTCTCCTTGATCTAGGGATAAGGATCTTGAGGTGCTAGAACCACCCAAGCCATAGCTATCCTATCCACTACTTGGGTGCTAGAACCATCCAAGCCTCATTCTACCCTATCTACCATTCTTATTCATGCAAAGCCTAGATCTATAATTAACAATAGGACCCTAAGCCGGCCATTGTTGCTAACAATAGGACCCTAGCCGGCCATTGTTGAGCCATGATCGAATTAAAGCCTTGATCATGGATCCTACCCTTGTGCTAAATGTGATGAGTTGATCCTAACCCGACATCTCATTAGCGACGAGCGATACTAATCCTATGCTCGTTGATCTCTTCTTTTGACCATCTCATTTAGAAGTCATGCATCTTGATTTATAGAAAACATCCTTAGACCCTAATTCGGATCAAAATCCCCTAGGACCTTTATCCTAATAAACCACCTTCTTTACTTGTTTTTAAAATACTTTAGTTAACTAGTTAATCAAAACCATTCAAATTTTATACAACTTTTGTAGAGATCATCTTTGTAATTCAACCATCAAATTCCCTGTGGACTCGACCCGTACTCCTACTACCTAAGTTGTAGTTAAGTAATAGTTTGGTATTTTGTTTTGTCCGCCTTTGAGATAATTAACGACGCATTTCAAGGCGAGTCAACGGCCGGACACGGTGACTGTGCGTGTAAGACTTACCCTTACTAGCCAGACCATAATTGGGCAGTATACTAGGATAGGTGGGTGTACACCAGTGTCCTAGAGTGTGTCAGGTGACTCCTACTGGGCTTTCGAGCTCATTTTCCTTGGGTTTTTTGTTGTGCAGGAGGTAGGCCCGAGACCAGTACACCTCAGGGAGGTAGTCAGCAGTGACGAGGCGTCATTTTGTGTTTTTTTGATTGAGAGTTAGCTTTGTTGTAGGTGGAGAGATGTGGGCTGTATCCCAAAGTTATTTTTGTACTCTACCTTAACTCTCAATTTGTGTATTTGACGCCTGTATATGCTGGAATTTGGGAAATTTGTATATTGTAGTCTCGTGGCCTGATTATGTTGTAATTGAAAGATTATGCACTCCTATGTTCATGAATGAATGAAAGAAGATGTGAATGAATGAAATTGTGATAAATGTTGTAAATCATGATGAATTACCATAGGATGTGTAAATTTTGTATCTATTGAAAGGTTGTAATTGTGATCTCACGTGCCCGTGCCCAAGGGTCATGCTGAAATTTTGAGTAATCTTTGGGATATTTTATATTAAATTGGGGCGGGGCGTGACACAAGCACTCATACATTCACAAATAAATCCCTTCTTTAGTAGCTCTTCTATTTTTTCTCTCAAGATTTCACTCTCCTTCGGGCTCATGCGATAATGTGACAGGTTTGGTAGGCTTGCTCTCGGTACCAAATCCATATGGTGTTGGAGTCTCATAGGTGGCAATTCGTTGGGTAAGTCTTCTGCAATGAACTCCCCAAAATCTGTTAACAACTGCTGCACCTTTGCTGGTACTTCCTTCTCTAGGTTATTCTCAGTATTCACAACCAAAGCCTTAACCGCCACCACATGAATCTCCTTTGAGCCCTTTGCTTCAACTTCAAATTCTCTTTCAGAATTGGCAACAGTTAGAAAGGACCTTCCCTCCACTTTAGAAGCTTTGGGGTTGTTGATAAAAATTTTTGTAGGGACTACGTCAATGTTATGGCCTTCCCAAGTAAACAGGTACACATTATCCTTAGCTCTATAAGCCGCATCTACGTCATATTGCTAAGGTCTTCCCAATAGCACGACTAGCATCCATATCTATGACATCACAAACCACTTAATCTCCATAATGTTTTCCAATGGAAATAGGAACTTTGCAAGCTTCTATAACCTTCACTGTTGGCCCTTTTTTTACCCAACCAATAGAGTAAGGTGAGGGGTGAGCACTTGTTGGCAACTTCAAATAATCTACTAGTTTCTTTGACATAAAATTATCACAACTTCCATTATCAACAACCATGCTACAAATCTTCTTGCTAATAGTACACGATGACTGAAAAATATTGTGCTATTGTGATAGATCTTCCTACTTAACTTAACACAAAATCCGCTGCAAAACTAAATTAATTTGCTCTCGTTGATTCTCTTCACCAACCTCATATCTACCAAAGTCATAAGCTAGCTGCCTTTCTTATTCTTATTCTTCTTCTTCTTCTTCTTCTTCTTCTTCTTCTTCTTCCTCCACCTCAAAATCTTCTTCTTGCTCAATTAAATTCACTGGCTTTCTAGTTGGACACTCATTAGAACGGTGACCAGGTTTACCATACCTGTAACACTCCTCTGGTGCCACCCTTGCATATGGGTTTGGATTTTCAGGCTGCTCCTTGCTACTAGGACCTACAGTTTGTCTCCTTCTGGTATTTCCAATGCTGATGCCATCCTTAATTTGTGATCCAGCTTGAATTACCTTGCAAGAATGTGTAGCTTGCGTCACCACACCTTTGTTTGGATTGGCCTCAAAGTTACTCTTACGTGAATATTTAGATCTTCCTCCAGTCTTCTCTAACAACTCTGTTTTCAACGCCATATTATGTGCTCCCTCCACTGACCACAGAACCTGCAACTCAATCTTTTCTCGAATATATCTAGCCTCAAACCATTCAGATATCGTGCTACACGTTGGGGTTCAGTTTCATTAAAGATTGTTTCATGCCGAGAATCTAGAAAATTCTGTAGTATACTCAAATACATATTTACCTCTTTGAAAACAATTCTGAAACATCTGGAATAAATGTTGTTCATAATCAGGTAGCAAAAATTTCTCCATAAGTAATTGCTTCATCTTTCTCCATGTACGAACTAGTGCCTTTCCTTGACGAAGTCTATTTTTATGCAAAGTATCCCACCAAACAGCTGCTCCACTCTTGAGTCTAAAGGCCACAAGTTTCACCATCCGCTCCTCAGGGACTTCCATCATCTCGAAAAATCGCTCCACCTCAAAAACCCAATCAAGGAATTCTTCAATATATATATTCCCATTAAAAGATGGAATATCTGCCTTCAACCTGTAGTCTTCATACCTTCTATTTTGTCCGAACTAATGGCCGAGATCAAAGGCCTCTTCTTCTTCATCTGAATCAGAATCATCTTCTTCACAGGCACGCTGACGATGACCGTGAATATTGCGATCCTCATTGCGTCCCCCTTGTCTACCGCCATGGTGGCCTCAGGCAAAACCTCCGGCTCCTCCTCTATTGGTGTTGTGATTTGGATTAGCGCTGGATTAGGGTTGAGTCGCATACCGGCGAGCATCTCGTGAATCTCCGTGGTCTGCTGACGTTGTTTCACTATGAATTGTCTCTGCTCCTCGATCGCCGCCCAAATAGCTCCTATCCCACAAATAGTGTCGTTGGGATTGAACTCTTAGCCTCCGTTATTGGCCATCTAGCCTGGCAAAACCTGCTCTTGATACCAATTGACGCAATGGAAGATAAGAAAAACTTGGATTAACAAACGTTTAACCCAAAAGATCTGGAATCCACCAGGGAAGAGAAGAACCCTCTTTAGAATAGTGCAAACAAAACACAGCTGGAAGTAAAAACGTCTCCAAAAGCTAATAGATGCATTTATATAGGCTACAACTTAACCCTAGCCCTTATGACAGGATATTGCCTATATAAATACCTTCAAATAAAATAACCATAAAACAAAAGCCAAAGAAATAAATCAAGTTGTTGCTATTTTCTTCAAGTCTTATTTCTTAGCCTTCTTGCGATCCAGACGTTGTAGATATTCCAAGGCTACCCGCTCTACATCAGTTGTTCAGTAGCAAAATAGAGTGGTGTAACCTTCATTTAGGCCTCCGAATCATTGTTTTTTTTATTTTAGAAAAGTCTATTTTTGGTTGTATCTTTCACTAGAAAACTCGGAATTAATCACCGTCAGTCCCAACATGATTGTAGTTCCGAGTTGCTTTGCTTTCCGGTTCTAGTTTGAATCTTTGTATTTTTAGTAATTTTTTTGTTTTAGTGTTTTAAATCGGCCAGAGAGCCCAGGATGTAATTTTCAGTCCTGGAAGCCGGTTTCGTAGACCATGCCGGGATCTGCGGCTGAACGTGGCTGGTGCCATACACCAATGGCGTCGCCAACTTGAAGTCCTTGTTGACAATGATTGGCCTGTAGTGGTTATCCATGACTGTGGCTACCGTCACGATAGTCGACCGCGTCATGGCCGGCGACCACGTCGGGTGCAGCTGCCGAAGCAATGTTGTGTCACGCCATCGTTAGTTGGCTCGCCTCGAGTCATCGAAGTAGCCTAAAGGGGCAATAGGCCTACACGATGCCATGATGTTGGTGGCAGGGGTGAGAACGTCTGGCTTGAGGTTCTCAGCCACGACGATGCCAATTGCCAAGGCCTCTCGATGAGAATGCGACGACCGAGGGTGCTTGGTTCTTCCCTATGAAAGCTCCATCTAATTGGAATTCTCGCCATGGGCAATGAGCTCCCCTTCATATAGGAGATTATGCTCCTCCCCTCGGTGTAGTCGACTCCGGTATTGTGAAGCTCTCCATGTCGATGAATTCACTGAGGACCTGAGAATTTCAGCCATGGAGGGTCACATTGATCAGCTGTTCAGCAGCAAAATAGAGTGGTGTAAACCTTCATTTATGCCTCCTAATCATCCTTTTTGCTATTTTTGAAAAATGTAGTTTTGATTGTATCTTTCACTAAAAAACTTGGAATTAATCACCATTAGTCGCCACGTAATTCTAGTTCCGAGTTGTTTTGCTTCAAGTTTTAGTTTGAATCTTTCTATTTTTCATAATTTTTCTGTTTTAGTATTTTTACCGCTTTAAATCGCCTGAAGTGCCCTAGATGTCATTTTCAGTACAGTATTAATAAAATTCCGAATTGTCTCCCTCCTCATTAATTTCCGCTGGACAGATGTTTTCCTCCTTAGTTACCAATAATATAAGAGGAAAGGGATCATATTTGGAAGACTTTTATTTGAAGGATCCCAAAAAATGGATTAGGTTAACCAACTCGTAAGTAGGGGTGAAATCGAGCTAAGATTGATTAAGCCTAGCTATCTCATGTCAATTAAACAACGGCTTGAAATCCACTTCAAATATAAGAAGGATGGTCAAGGTTGGCTTGTTTAATTAATTTTAGTTCAAACTTAATTTCCATTCGTTTTTTCAGTTGAGCCGAACTTGAACTTAACTAATTAATGACAATAGTCAAGCTAGAAATGACCTGGCTCAAGCTTGATTTGTTGAACCTGGATTCAATCAAACTTGAAAGATGAATCCCAAGCTCTCACTGTCGCTTGGAGGACCACCCCAAGCTCTCAAAGTGGACCCTATCGCCATCGGTGCATTCGCTGCCTGTCGAGAAGGGGGTATTGGTAGCATGCTCCGCTGGCCATGATCCTCACAAACTATGAAGTCCAAGGGCACAACACCCATGCCAAATATTACATCCTTCCGACGTCGAGCGTATCTTTACGATGCTGGATCCAAAATAGTCAAGTTTGGCGTCGACGACAGAGGCGTCGACGGGTCGAGCTCGAGAGGCATCAATGGCAGAAGCATCGAGCGTCGAGGCGTCGAGCGTCGAGGCGTCGAGCGTCGAGGCGTCGAGCGTCGAGGCGTCGAGCGTCGAGGCGTCGAAGCATCGGGCGTCGAAGCATCGAGGTGTTGAGCTCCGGAAGCGTCGAAGCTTCGAGATGTTGAGGCGCAATGATGCCCGAGAGCCAGAACATGGCAACATGCAAAGTATGGCAGCCAATTTAGTTAGGCCATTGATTGATTGATGGACAATCAATGATTGGATGAGCATTGATTGCTCTATGGCGGTTGACTCCTTGGAGGTCTTGATCAAACGGCTGGCTAACTATGATGGTGGTTGATCCAATGGCTGAGAAACTCCTTGTATAAGTTAAACTACTATATAATAGTGGATTGAGGTGTGGGTGTTGCCGTGGCAAGGCTTGATAGGAAGCAGCGGGTGGCAACCAAGAAGAATTAGAGTTGTAGAGGCTTGAGAGAAAGCAGAGAGGCAGAGAGATCTGTAAGTACGTAGAGCGTACAGAGAGATCTGTAAGTACGTAGAGCGTATTGGGAGGGAAGAGAGATTTATATGTGAGAGTTAGATAGATTGAGTCTGTAAATCTCCTCACATAGTGAAGCCCTTCTTCCCGTGGTTTTTCCTTTGCGGTAATTTGCCGGAAGGTTTTCCACGTTAAAATCCGACGTCTTCTTCTTCTTCTTCTTATATTGTTTTCCCATCTTGGCTCCCTTACCATCAAATTCCCAACAAGTGGTATCAGAGTCAGGTTCATTGGTTCAACAGATCATGATGGCGGGGAAGGCCTCAGCTTCTCGTTTTGAGGTTGAGCGATTCGATGGAAAAAGCAACTTCGGCTTATGGCAGCAGCGGGTGAAGGATATCCTGGTACAGCAGGGTCTCTACAAGGCCCTGAAAGGAAAAAGACCCGAGGCTATGAAGGACGACGACTGGGAGGAGATTGAGATGAGGGCGGTGAGCACCATCAGGCTTTGCCTAGCGATGAAGTTATGTACAACGTCATCAATGAGGACACAGTTGCAGGGTTGTGGTCAAGGTTAGAAAGTTTGTTCATGACTAAATCTCTGACGAACAAACTGTTCCTGAAACAACAGTTGTACGCCTTGACGATGAGGGAAGGTTCAGATTTGATAAAGCACCTGAACACCTTCAATAGGATCATCACCCAGTTGCTGAGCATGGAGGTTACAGTGGATGATGAAGACAAGGCACTTCTCCTTTTGGCATCTCTTCCACCTTCCTACGAGCACATGGTGACTACATTACTTTATGGGAAGGAGTCCCTAGAGACAGAGGAAGTCACGGCGGCTCTGCTCTCCAATGCCTTGAGAAAGAGGTCGACAGATGAGCCTATCTTAGAGGCGAATTTGGTAGAGAGGAAGTGCTCGGATGGGAAGGTTGGCAAGATCAAAGGAAAGACATTCACTTGCTATTATTGCGGGAAGGAAGGCCACATCAAGCGACGATGCAGGAAGTGCAAGGATGATCTTGCTAATGGGAAGGTCAAGGAGGATGATGAGAAGAACACCAACGTAATAACACTCGACAACGACGTGTGTGTCATTATGGGGGAGCTTCCGTGCTAGAGGCACGATGGGGTTCAGGTCGATTGAAGCGATCGGAGAGGCCGAGTCACGAGGTGCGTTGACTCGAATGTGTATGGAGGCCGAGTCATGAGATATGGTGGCTCGAATGATGACATGATAGTGTGTATGGAGGTCCGAGTCTCGATGGCTATATCGAGAGTTCGATGGGGTCGATGGATACTTCAAGAAGTCATGAGGCGCAATGACTTGAAGAAGCGCAGCACAAAGAGAGTGCAAGGTCCGACCTAGCAAGAGCTCGATGGGGTTCTTTTTCTCATGAGTCGGGAGGGGGAGTTTGTTGGGAAATCCCTCCCCATGAGATTGACTTCGACGAGCATGGTCAACAGAGGTCAAGTTTGGCGTCGACGACAGAGGCGTCGACGGGTCGAGCTCGAGAGGCATCAATGACAGAGGCGTTGGCGGGTCGAGCTCGAGAGGCATCAATGGCAGAAGCGTCTAGCGTCGAGGCGTCGAACCATCGAGGTGTTGAGCTCCGAAAGCGTCGAAGCATCGGGCGTCGAAGCTTCGAGATGTTGAGGCGCAATGATGCCCGAGAGCCAGAACATGACAACATGCAAAGTATGGCAGCCAATTTAGTAAGGCCATTGATTGATTGATGGACAATCAATGATTGGATGAGCATTGATTGGTCTATGGCGGTTGACTCCTTGGAGGTCTTGATCAAACGGCTGGCTAACTATGATGGTGGTTGATCCAATGGCTGAGAAACTCCTTATATAAGTTAAACTACTATATAAGAGTGGGTTGAGGTGTGGGTGTTGCCGTGGCAAGGCTTGATAGGAAGCAGCGGGTGGCAGCCAAGAAGAATTAGAGTTGTAGAGGCTTGAGAGAAAGCAGAGAGGCAGAGAGATCTGTAAGTATGTAGAGTGTATTGGGAGGGAAGATAGATTTATATGTGAGAGTTAGATAGATTGAGTTTGTAAATCTCCTCACATAGTGAAGCCCTTCTTCCCGTGGTTTTTCCTTTGCGGTAATTTGGCGGAAGGTTTTCCACGCTAAAATCCGGCGTCTTCTTCTTCTTCTTCTTATATTGCTTTCCCATCTTGGTTTCCTTACCATCAAATTCCCAACAAATAGCACTGTACATGGATTTGTCCAAGAACCCGACTGCCTCACTCATCTTCGATAGGACAGTGATCGGCTCCAAGCTGGCGCCGTTCATGGCTTTATTTTCTTCCAGGGGACCAAGTGTTGTCGACTCTAAAATACCTTGAAGCCGGACATCGGCGCCCCCGGGGTAGACATTCTAGTAGCCTGGCATGGCCATCTTTTTTTATCGCAGGTAACTACCACAACAGCACATTCAACATGATCTCCGGAACCTCCATGACAGCTCCTCATCTCAGCGACGTTGCTGCACTCGTGAAATTTGTCCACCTTGATTGGTTACCGGCAATGATCAGGTCCACGATCATGACGACGTCGAGCATAGTTGATAACCAAGGAGAGCCGATCAAGGACGAGCGATACACTGTTGCAAGCGTTTATGCTATTGGAGCCGGGTTCGTGAATACATCAAATGTCCTAGACCCGTGATAAGACGTGAAAAGTGCACAAATCACTCCTTCAACTTGGCCTTGTTAGTCTCCGAGCAAGGCCTTACTGACGATTATTATCCCATGATAGGTACAAGAGCCCTCAACGAGGATTAGATCAAGTTCCGAGCTAAAACGAACTCATTCGGGCCAGTTTAGTATGAAGAAGATCGATCCTTTATTGAAAAGGATCGATGCTTTAAAGACATTAAGAAGAAATTCAGTCGGAACAACAAGAATCGATCTTCCATCATGAGAAGATTGATCCTTATGCGCATTTTTCAGTGACAGAGCGCAAGTGTTGGAAGGATCGATCTTTCCCAAGTGCATGATCGATCTTTCACGAGCAAAAGAGATGACAGAGCGTGACATTCTAGAGGATCGATCCTCGCCTACCAAAAGATCGATCTTCATCGGAGCACATCCAGTAATCAAGAACAAAGATCGATCTTCCTCTATAGGAAGATCGATCTTCCACGGGACCAGCGATCACATGGAAGAGGAAGATCGATCTTCTACCCTATACGGATCGATCCTTTTGTGTCAGCCGAGCAGAATCAATGGTCCAGATCTAATCCGAATGGGGGAGGCTTTTGTACTATAAATAGACCCCTTTTGGGGGATTTTGGGGGGCTTCTTGAGAACTTTTCTCAGCTTTTTCCTCTTTTAGATTCCTCTTACCCCATTTAGAATAGGACCATTTTGGAGGAGATTCATGGGAGGAGAGCGTCATCAACCTCCATCCATGGATCCAACCCCAAGATGAGTCACTAACTCTTAGCTTAGGGATTCTTATGATGTAATAAGGGTTTCTATTAGGGATTCTTAGGATTTAGGGCTTTTTGCTACTCTATTGAATGGTTGTATGGATTGGATTTAATTTCTTTACGAGTTTGGTGTTGTTTTCTTTGATGGATGCTTGGATTGCCCTATTGTGCCCTAGATCTAGGTCTCTTGCATGTTAGGGCTTGGTTGGAACCTCTCGTGAGAGGGATTCATGCTAGAACCATGGATTCTCTCACGGCAAAGGATTCTAATCCAAGATTGGACTAGATTGTGGTGCTAGAATCACTAACAATCTATCCCTAACTCTCTACTCATCCTATTTTTGGGATTCTGGCCAGCGAGGTGCTAAAACCACCTCACTATCATACCTAGATCCATATCTTATTAGCTCTCTTGCGGCGAATCCATCCTAATTAGAGGGTTCGTTAGCGGCGATCGCAACTAATCATTCGATAGCCGATCATTAGACTGTCATTCTTGCCGACGAGGGATCTTAACCCGAGCCTCGTCGAGCGATAGGTGTACCTAGCCACTCGCCTATCGACATTCAGATTTAACCATTCGATTTGAGGAGGCATGCCCTTGTCTTAGGAAGACCTATTAGAACCCTTGTTATTGATTAAGGATCCCTCGGCCTCTCTCTATATCTTATTACCTTTTTGCATTAATTTTGGTCTAGTCTAGTTAAAAATCCAAATCGAAATCTTTCCTCCAACTTCTCGGTAGACGATTATGCTTAGTATGCCATTTCAACTCTAGTCTCTTCCCTGTGGATCGACTCGGACTCACCATGTGAGGGCCCGTCCCTCTGACCTGGCTCGGCCGCGGGGGTCGAGAGCTGGTTTTCTGTTGGTTTGGTTTCGCGTCGGGCACGATCGGGCGATGGTGTCAGCGGCAGGTATTTCAGTTGATCCGGCCAAGATCGAGGCAGTGCTACAGTGGCAGAAACCGGCGACAGTGTTCGAGGTCCGCAGCATCCTCGGCTTGGCGGGTTACTACCGGAGGTTCGTGCGGGACTTCTCCAGGGTTGCAGGGCCGCTGACCAAGTTGACACAGAAGGCAGTCCCATTTGTTTGGGACGAGGCGTGCGAGCAGGCTTTCATCCAGTTGAGGACCAGGCTGACGAGTGCACCGATCCTTATAGTTCCAGAGCGAGGCGTCGGCTACAGTGTCTATTGCGATGCCAGTGGGGAGGGTCTAGGCCGTGTGCTTATGCAGGAGGGCCATGTGGTGGCCTACGGTTCCAGGCAGCTGAAGACCCATGAGAGGAACTATCCAGTCCACGATCTCGAGCTTGCAGCGGTTGTCTTCGCTCTGAAGACGTGGCGGCACTACCTCTACGGTGAGCGGTTCTCGGTGTACTCTGATCATAAGAGTTTGAGGCACGTGTTTACCCAGCGTGACCTCAACCTCAGGCAGCGGCGGTGGATGGAGCTTCTAGAGGACTACGACTTCGAGTTGCATTACCACCCTGGTAAGGCAAATGTCGTAGCAGACGCTCTCAGCAGGCAGACCAGAGACAGCAGAGTGACCTTGGCGGCGATGTCAGCTCGGCAGTGGCAGATGCTAGAGACAGTTAGTCAGTTCGGGCTTGACTTCGAGGACCGGGCGACAGGTGGTTTCCTGTATGCTGTTCATAGCATTCCAGTTCTTTTGGCCAGAGTGATCGAGGCACAGGCTGGAGACCCAGAGCTCGTAGAGACCCGTGCTGCGGTCGGCACCGAGCACGCGGTTGAGGGTTGGACAGTGTCAGCAAACAGTGGTCTACTCTTCAGAGGCAGAGTTGCAGTTCCAGTAGACCCGGCGTTGCGAGAGGAGATCCTTCACGAGTTCCATCACTCATGTTTCGCCGTTCACCTCGGGAGCACCAAGATGTACCACGACCTACGCCGACAGTTCTGGTGGTGCGGGATGAAGAGGTCAGTAGCTGAGTTTGTTTCCATATGCCTCACCTGTCAGAAGGTGAAGGCAGTGCACAGGCGGACCCGAGGTTTGTTGCAGCCACTTCCCATGCCAGAGTGGAAGTAGGAACATATAGCTATGGACTTCGTCACCGGGCTACCCAGGTCACCGAGGGGTAAGGATGCGATTTGGGTCATCGTCGATCGACTGACCAAATCGGCACATTTCCTCCCCATGAGGAGGACAGATCCAATTGCCAGACTGAGCCAGAGGTACATCAACGAGGTAGTACGACTGCACAGCATCCCAGTGTCGATAGTGTCAGACAGAGATCCCAGATTCACCGGCAGGTTCTGGAGCAGCTTCCAGGACTCCTTGGGGACAGCACTGACGTTCAGTACAGCTTTCCACCCTCAGACAGACGGACAGTCGGAGCAGACTAACCAGATCTTGGAGGACATGCTCAGAGCATGTGTGCTAGACGCTCGAGGTACTTGGGAGCAGCACGTGACTTTGGTGGAGTTTGCCTACAACAACATTTTTCAGGCCAGTTTGGGTTTTGCACCCTTTGAGGCGTTGTACGGCAGACCGTGTCGCTCACCGGTGTGTTGGACTGAGGTTGGAGAGGCGTCCCTTACCGGTCCGGACATCATCAGACAGTCGTCAGAGAGGTTGGCTCAGATCAGGCAGAGGCTTCTGACAGCGCAGAGCAGGCAGAAGAGCTACGCAGACCGCAGGCGACGACCCCTGGAGTTCGCAGTTGGCGACAGAGTGCTCCTGAAGGTGTCCCCGCGCAGAGGGTCGCTCAGGTTTGGTAGCAGGGGCAAGCTGGCGCCGAGGTTCACAGGTCCTTTTGAGATCGTCAGGCACGTTGGAGCAGTCGCCTACCAGTTAGCTCTACCTCCGCACATGTCAGCAGTCCACCCCACCTTCCACGTGTCTATGCTGAGGAAGTATATTCCAGATCCTTCTCATGTGATCAGACACGACGACATCGAGGTGGAGGAGGACGCCACCTACATAGAGCAGCCAGTGCAGATCATGGACAGACGGGATCAGGTGCTGAGAGGCAGATCGTTACCGTTGGTCATGGTCAGGTGGAGACACGGCAGTGCAGAGAGTCTGACTTGGGAGCGAGAGGATCGCATGCGTCGGGAGTTTCCCCGACTGTTCACCTCAGCAGGTATATTTCTTGTTGTGGGCGTTGGCGCCCCTAGTTGTAGCCTTGTTTGTGCAGGTAGGCCTAGTTGTTTCTTTTTCCCCCGGCTTCAACCTTGAATTTCGAGACGAAATTCTTTTTAAGGTTGTTAGGTTATGAGGGCCCATCCCTCTGACCTGGCTCGACCGCGGGGGTCGTGAGCCAGTTTCCTGTTGGTTTGGTTCCGCGTCGGGCACGATCGGGCGATCGTGTGGCGGTTTGGACCCCGGGGGCATTTTGGTAAATATACCCTCTGGTAGTCGGTTTCACACCCGTGTTGCACCCACGGCCTTGGATTGATATATGTGTTTGATTAGAATCTCTAGAGTATGTCCGATCGGAAGGATCGGGATAGATCGAATCGGACGGCTGAGATAGATCCGGATTTTCTATATAAGCCCTATCCCTTTCTTCTCTTTCCTGCTCTTCTCCTGTCGTTTTCTCTCCCCCTCTCTCTCTCCTTCGGCTGAGCTAGGGCTCGGAGACGCGGCTTTCGGAGCGTGGATCTTGGCGGCTTGACCGGTTGGACGCATGGAGGAGCTACCCTACTTGCTCAAGTAGGTGTTTCTACCTCGATCTTAGGATCAAGTTATCCTAGGATAGGTTTATTGTACTTTCACTGTATGAATACATGTTAGAATGCTTTGTAGCTCTTTGCACATGTGGTGTAGCTCAATTCCTGTATTCCTACTTTGCGAATTCGGTATTCTAACGGTTGGTTTCCATATTATCGTCTTTTTGTCGGTTTTCGCCCATTTGGACCTAGATAGGAGATTTAACTGTTAAAAATGTGATTTCTTTATACCATTGGATTCCCCATCGAGAAATACACTTGCTTGCAAAATCTTATTGTTTTTCAACTTGATTTGATCCGTGAAATCCAAGAAAATGGATTTTCGGCACTGTTCTGATGAACTGTGCTTAAGGCTCGACGGTCGATCGGTGCATCGACCATCAAGTATTGATTTGCGTTTTCTGGGCCTGACGGTCGACCGTCGCATCGACCGTCGGGCTCTGTCGGGATTTTAGCCTCTCAGGGTCGATGCATGGATCGACCGCGGATCTTCTCCTTTTCGCCATTTACCTGACGGTCGACCGTTGGATCGACCGTCGCATCGACCGTCATGCGTTGTTTGGTTTTGGGCTTCTCAGGGTCGATGAGTGGATCGACCGTCGCCCTTGGTTTCTTCGCCTTGGCCTCACGGTCGATCGCCGGATCGACTGTGACATCGTCCGTGGCCTCACGGTCGATCGCCGGATCGACCGTGACATCGTCCGTGGCCTCACGGTCGATCGCCGGATCGACCGTGACATCGTCCGTGGCCTCACGATCGATCGCCGGATCGACCGTGACATCGTCCGTGGCCTCACGGTCGATCGCCGGATCGACCGTGACATCGTCCGTGGCCTCACGGTCGATCGCCGGATCGACCGTGACATCGTCTGTTGGCCCTTGAACTTGGTTTTCTGGCTGTTATTGGATGGATTTGATTTGTGATTAACATCTAAACATGTTGGGAAGTATGTATGTGAATTTTATGGGGATTTCAAAGGATTTCCATCGGGTTTGAGGATCGATTCGAGTAATTTCCCTTTTTGGGCAAATCTATGGTTTTGTTTGCATTTAATATATGTTTGATTGTAGTTAAATGCTTAGTTGATTGCCTAACCATTAACTAGCTATGAGTGCTAGCTAATGAGGAATTATGGAACCTTAGCCTCTTGCCGGCGAGTGCCGAGGGCTATTGTATATCTGTTGAACTTATAACTGATGATGTGACATGTAAAGACATCTAGGATAAATGTTTGCCTAGGCTCATGCATTGTGTGCATTAGAGGCATTTGAGGTTAGGCGGGCAATGGTTTGGGTCGCCGATCCGAGGCTCTCGGGTAGCTCGGATCTAGCCTTAGGGTCGTGGCTGGGTAGTCAGGCTTAGGGTATGATTGTTTAATCTGAATCTCTTGTTATTGAGGATTTGCGTTAGTTGACTCTGATCAGTGTTTGAGGTTTAGAGGTCGTGTTGTCTTCCGATGCTAAGTCTTAAGGATGGGTGTCGACGTCCCTGACATGGTCCCCAGGCAGTGGTTTCCTGCTGGGTAATGGTGATTCTACTGGTTCCAGTTCTTTTCCTCCCAGCGTGTTGATTGATGTTCCCAGCGTGGTCGGTTAAGAAGAGTAGGATCCCTTGGGGAGTCGACAGGGTTGTGGGACCCATGGCATCCGTTAGACTTGAGCGGGGAGACAACACTGTTGTTGTTTTCCTCCCTTCTGTGTGCCGTAGAGCAGAACCCTACTGAGCTTATCGCTCACTCCTACCCGGGCTGCGTTTGCAAGTGCAGGCGGCAGTTCTTCTTCCGTGGAGCCGGCTGGATCGGCCTTTGGCGGCGCGAGTACATCCAGAGGTGTTTGAGGTTGCTGGAGGATTATCTGTTGTACCTTTTGATATATATATGTTGTAAACTTTTGAGGACTTTTTGGGTTTTTGTATATATCTTTACCTTGGAAGTATTAGAATGGAATCTGTAACTGTACAACTTGATGTTATATAAATTGAATATCTGTTCACCTCTGGAATACAATTGTTTAAATTATCCGTCTTTTCCGCTTTGTATCGCGCCAGTTGAAGATGAATAGTGATATGAACCCTCACACCCCTTCCTGGATGGGTTTTCTGGGTCGGGGTGTGACACACCACTTGCTACCCCAAAAGGTAGTTAGTAGAGAGTTTGATTATAAATTTGTAATCCTGATCGGGCTCGTTAAGCCGCGACACTTTTCACGTCTCATCAAGATTTTGGCGCCGTTGCCGGGGAACACAACTAGTTTTGAGTGGCTTACTTAGTGTAGTTTTCTTTCCAATTAGTTGTTTTCTTTTACCTACTATACAAAATACCAAAAATAGAACGTTGCTTATATTGTATATCTTTTTCTGTTTGTAGGTGAAGCTTCCGAGCGGCGAAGCGAATCATCTACGGACGAAGATACAAGGTTCTTGGACCAACCCACTGTAATGTATCTCTTACCTTGTATGGTCCAAATTCCCATATGAATGAATGAGTGATGATCATGATCTAGATATCACATTGTAAGCATTCTTAGACTCTAGGAAATCTTCAAACGTATTCTTGCATAAGTATTCACCACCTCCTCAAGTCATGGATGATCCCAACCCGAACCCCAATCCTAATGTCAATCCCATCCCGGACCGTAGGAGTATGAAGGATTATTATGTCCCTTCTACATTTGCACCCACATCGGGCATACAACAACCCATTGTTCAAGCCGCACACTACGAGTTTAAGCCTCAATTCCTTCAATTCCTTCCAAACTTTCACGGTTTGAGTAATGAGGACCCTTACTACCATCTAGAAGATTTTCTTGAAAAGAGTTCCATTGTCAAAATTCCAAATTTTAGCGAGGATGCAATGAGATTGAAATTGTTTCCATTTACCTTGAAGGGCAAAGCCAAGCATTAGTTAGGATCCCTTGAGCCCCAAACGATCACCACGTGGGACCAATTACAAAGTGCTTTCCTAGAAAAATTCTACCCCATAGCAAAGACTCATGAAATGAGGACCCAAATAGCGACTTTTCGTCAAGAAGATGATGAACCTTTTCATGATGCTTGGGATAGGTTTAAGGAACTTATTAGGAAATGCCCACACCATCAAATTCCAAAGTGGTCTCTTGTCGAGCAAGACGGAGTATTCGAGTTTGACGGCTTATCCTCATGTGTTGGAAGGGGGCGTTTGTTGGGATTTTTCCTCCCATGAGATGACAGCAACAAGGGCTTTGTTTTTTCCCAACTTGGATTAATCCAACTTTACAATGGATCAATCTGAACTCTGTTTCCATATGCATGTTTTTGTGTTTTGCACAGTGGATCGATCCAACCCCACTCTGGATTGATCCAAGACACTGTAGATGGGAAAATTGGATGGTTAGGATTAATTCCGATCCTAATTATCTTGGAGCTTATAAATAGGGGTTTCTAGGTCTTCTTTGGTGTGCTTCTTATGCTTCTAGGGTTTTCTTTGTTTTTTAAGAGGTGTGAGAGTAGACAATCCTATAAAGATCTTTTTGTCTCTGCTAGGGTTTGGGCTTTGTAATCTCTCTCTCATAGTGAAGATTTCCTCTGCTGGTCGTGGTTCTTTTCCTTCCAGTTGTTGCTGATAGGTTTTTCCACGTAAATCCTTATCTCCACTATTTTCTTTTCTTTGTGGCTTGGTTGTTATCTCTTTCACTGCGACATCGACATCCCATCATTATCTAGCGCATCTCCGGCATCGTCTGGACCACCGTGGAATCCCCAACAATCCATGAGTATATCTCCGATCTATGTAGGCAGCATTCTCACAGTGACGTGAGCCTAATTGCTCGACATGCTGTAAACTGCTCGACGGTGCACACAATATCAGCATATATATGGCAGCTGAACTACCCTTCCATCTCAGTGCCACCAACCTTGATGAATGGTCCGATTACCTTCCAAAGGACGGCGACAAACGTCGGGGATGCAAACTCAACGTATAAGGTTGAGTTTTCTGCCTTTGCTGGTCTTTTCCTGTGCTCATGGTTCCAATTTTAAATCGTGTAATCGTTCAACAAATTTTCATGACGAAGAAAAAGAGATAAAAAGTATTTGGTTGAATTAATGGTCACATTATAGCTTCAATTTCTAAACAACAAACTTATGGCCCTGAATCTAGCTGCATATATATATATATATATATATATATATATATATATATATATATATATATATATATATATATTATCAATTTTCGGTTTGAATCCATGAATTAAATTCATGATCCGGATTTGATGGACAAATATTTGTACCTGCTGATCATGAGCACCATCTTTGTGCATCTCAGTCGTACCTGGACCGATGGGCGAAATATCCCTCATGATCATTGTAGTGGGATATTTAGGACATGTCAAAGCCTATATATGTTCCTAAGTAGGAGCCACTGAGATGCAATTAACTAAGGCAAAATCAGAAATTTCATGAGCCAGAATGAATATTTTTGTTAAAAGTTTAAATTTATACCCTAGTTTTTGCATGAGTTTTGAAAATGATTTGTCCTGCAACAAACAACTAATGGAGTTTTACTAATAACTACAGTAAAACATAATTAAGATACTAAATGCCGTCAGATTCAAGCAGCTAAAGAGCAGCTCTAATTACACAAATATAGTAGACTTATTAGGAAACTAGTGTTTTCATAACAATGCATGGGAATGCAAGCAGCTAAATCAAGCGTCTACCATGGGAATGCTAGGAGGATATCACATTAACGAAAAGACTAGGATTTGTGAAAGAAACCAAAACATTTCTGACATATTGCCTTAAACAGAGGAACAATATATGAATTCCGATCAACAAATTTATACAACTCGATCGATCATTAATTAACCTACAACAAATACGTGGATATGTAAAACTGTGAATCAAGAAACCAAACAATGAAATTTTTTTTGACAGAAGTAACACATCTATACAGTACGTGATGACATTCAGGCACTTAATTACAAACATAAACAAAGTGATGCTGCTAAACTAGTCTATCAACGAGAGAGAGATCCGACGACCGGCCAGTCTAACAATGGATGCAGAGCCATCCTGTGTAGTTTCAGACCTCAGCATAAGGTAAGTTCAGATCAGGCAACTGGAAGACCTTTTCTTTGGTTTGCTCCCTTGAGTGCATCATGGACTTCGACTGCATAAAACAATAGTAATAGTTTCTCAGAAAAAAAGAAAAAAAAAAAAAGTCGCATGAAACTAATTCCAGAATCACAACTCTTATATATCAGGTTAGGATGGAAACCGGACCCCTTCTTGGATGTCTTTATTGGGCTTCAAAAATATCCTCAGTTTCAATGGCGAATCTTCGCTCGGGACGATCCCGATCGCTCGCCGGCCACCAGATACGATCAATGGGTTCTTCGGCCGCCGTTTCTTGAAAAGTTTGGAGGGCCCATTCTTCTTTGTGGAGATGATAACCTCCTCCTCATCGGTTCTGTCAACGACGTCCATCGTCTTCAGTGGTGGTGGTGGTGGAGTCCCGTTCTTCTTCAACATGGTGACGGGCTCGTCAAGAACAGCATCAGGGATCTTCGTGCAACTATAACGGAGAGCCAGCAAAGTGCTAGCTGCTTCCAAGATCTCTGCCTGCCACTGGCGGTCATGATGATCACTCTCTGCAACTTCTATAGGCCACGATGGCTTCATGGTGGAGATCAAGGAGCTCAGCAGAGAGAGAGAGAGAGGGCAGAGAGAGTGGTGCTATGGTTTCTTGGCAAGAATGGAGGATGGATCAGGGTTAACTATATATAATGAAACAGGTAGAGGGGTATACTGCTTCCATCTTATATAGCTGAAGTCTGAAGATGGATCAGGGTTAACTCTGCTATCTCTACGATAGAACGTACGTTACCACTCACTCCTACTCGGAGTCAGATCAATCATTATTCACTATGTAATATAGCTTTAAATTCAAAAGCACTAATGTTGTATCAATCGTAGAGCTAGCAGATGGGAAACGCGTTTTTTTTCCGTCCGTTAGCAAGGATTGCTGTCCGAGTTTGTGTAGGATCTCGACTCTCGAGTATCTATAGTAGCCCTTAAAGTGTTTATATACGTATGTTGATGATCACCTGCTTCATTATATATAACCCTGATTGATCCATTCTTGCCGAGAACCACAATTCCACTTCCTCTGTCTTCTTTGTCTCTCTCTCGCGTCTCCCTGTCTCTCTTCTTTGTCTCTCTAGCTAGCTCTTTCTCTCTGTGTGGTCTCTACGTGAGTACGTTCTTGATGCCGAGCTCCTCCACCATGAAGCTATCATGGACAGAAGATGCAATTAAGAGGGATCACCATCAGCTAGATATGGCTGTCCAGGCCATGTCGGCCCTCGGCCGCTACCCTTTTGCCCCTTCGGCTTCGTGCGCCAAGAAACCCATCAAGAAAAAGAAGAAACTGCAAGATAGAGATCATGATGATCAGGTTATGATGGTTTCAACCTCCACCAAGAAGAAGATATCCCCGCATGCAGTTAACTCCAAGAAGCAGAAGCAGCAGCAGCAGCAGCAGCAGCAGCGGATGGATATGCCACCGGCGCCATTGAAGCATTTGGAGCACCGGCATAAACTGTGTAACAGGAGGTCTAGGGTTCAGGCTCCATTCATCATCTCTGGTGGCCGACGACCGATCAAGATCCTCCCATGCGAAGACTCGCCTTTTAAGCTGAGGATGATTTTGGAGCCCACCACTAAACCACCACAAGCTGAGGCAGCTTGCTCTCCTAAGGATCTTCCAAGTAGTCCATGATGATGATGCAGTCAACTAAGGATCTTCAAGAAGTTACCAGACTTGAATCTACCTTCTTATGTTGAAGAATATTCTTCATAAATTTTAACATTATAATTAAGTGCATGTTGGTCTTTTACTGTTCTTGCCTGAATATTCTTCATTCTACAACTCCTCTGATTTGATGATGATTAGCCGTTGTATATATAGAGCTCTGTTTGGAGTTGATTAAAAGTCGTATATATGATTGGATTCGATCATCTTAGTTCAGTAATGACCATGATTCTTGGTGCAATCTTTCTTGTTTTCTTCGCAGCTTCTGGTTTTCTGATGTAGTATTACCTTGTTTGATCCGTGGTGTAGTTAAGTTATTATCGGGGTTTTGAATGCTAGTCTAAAAGTCCCCTGTCTGAAGAAAGATATGTAAACTTCTGCTAATCTATGGTTTGAAAAAGCTGTGCATGCAACAGCGTTTTAAAATGAAAAATTGCTTCTTGTGTATATATTTTCTGAGTTAAAAGTAACAATATGCCATTTTCGAATGAAAATTTGCTTGTTGTGAACAACTATGAGTCTTCCGAAAGTGTTTAAGTAGAAATCATGCATATCATGTCGTTGATCGGTGAAGGAAAAAAATGATCAAAATAGTCTAATATCAAGAATCAAGAAGATTGTAGTTTAGTTCAACTCCTTTGAACTATGTTCGAACAGAGGTGTTGAAGCTGTTGAGATTGGATGAGTAAATGGAAATGAAGTGAAAAATGAAAAATGGGAAGTGGAAAATGTGGTTCTATGGTAAATCTACTCTTATGAATGATAGATCTACTCCTATGAATAGAATTATGGTAGCACTACTCCTAGAAAATTATGGTAATACTACTCCTATGAAAGAAATTATTGTAGTACTGGTTGCAAGAATTTAAAAGAATAAAAACTTCATTAAGATAAATAAGGCTACATTGATAAATATAAAAAACTACATAAAAAGCTGATTTGCTTTGATGATCAAGGGCCCTTTTTTCTTCATATTCTTGGCCTTTCATAGAGCTTCTGGTAACTACCTTGAAACCACCTTAAAACCACCCGAACTACCCACTGCAACTGTCAGAATTGAATCTGAAACTGTGAGAAATGTAATCTGGGCGACATCTTCAGTTATTTACGAAACTGCAATCAAATAAAGCTTCTTGTCTTCCACTGTAATTTGACCGATGATAACCTTGAAATTTGATAAATTCTGAACATGAAAATTGTAAGTCTTCGAATTCTCTTTCCATCGGTCCAAAATCCAACTAATTTGGATTTCGTATGAGAAAGTTGTGACAAAAATAGTCAAACCGCATTGATGTCTTATTAAAATAATCAACCAAAATATGACCGATGAGCAAATGGACGATGACATCGGTTATTCTTTGAACGATGACATCGATCGTTATTGACTATTTTACCACTAGCACTTCGATTGCCAATTTGACATAGAAAACGATCAAATCTGAAGATCTCTTCAACAACAAAGTTGTAGATCTTTTCGTCCTCTTTCCAATGGTTCAAGAATCAACGCATTTGAATACTTGAGGTAAAAATTACGACCAAAATACTTCAGCAATGACAAAAATAAAGTATTTATTGACCGATTGACAATATGTACGAAATTGACATTGAACTTGTTAATCACCCAAATGACTTTTGGATATGGTTATATTTATGACTAACAGAAAGAAAGAAGAACGTACCATGGTCAATGTCTCAAGTAGACGCTTTCATTATCTGCTTTTTTCCAATAATAACAATATAAGGCAATTTAGTGCGAAATCTGATATTAACCTTTGATATCCAATGAATCCTATGATAGTGTATTTTTATAACTAAACGCTAATTTCACTATTGACTATGACTAAATCATTACATCAAAAAACAAAAAACCTAATGTAAAAAAACTCGTGCCAAAAATATCACTATTGACCTGTGCTGCTCCTCCAAAGTAACCTGTCTCTTTAACAAAGACATGTCCATAACCTTGAAAGTAAGGTTGGGTAAGTTCCACTAAAACCAAAATCTTGAAACACTTGCAAAAGTAAGCTGTGCATACAATGTTTCTAAACACACTTCAAACAGTGTCAGAACATCAAAGCTTAATTCTGCTCCTCTAGAACAAATGTCTTGGAAAAAGGACCCAGTTAACATGATTCTTTTCTAGATCCAACTCTTTGTCTGCTCCGGTAGACTCCTGATGGTGCTTCTGACAGTAACAGCACTTAGTGCTGAAACAAAAGGTGATGATAAGAACAGTTCGAAGGCAATTCTCCTCGCTTCATTTGCATCAGCATTAGAACCTTCGTTGTGTAGGCAGGAGGCACCACCAGTTTTCACATACAAGGTAGAATTGTAGGCGAATGTGCATTACTGGAAAACCTGGTACGTCACGAAAAATCTTACAGCTGAGTATCATTGATCTAGTTATCTAAAGGAAACATGAGCACAGTGATAGTTATGAGGAAAATAAAAGGTAGAATTGGTACATGCAAAATGAGTATCGACAAGCTGAATGAAGCATACGTGTTGTGAAACAAGAACATGAAATACATCTGATCATTTAAATGCGTCATCAACCATGCACTTCATGCCATTTATGCTTCTGACACATGGACAGCCTAGCTGTCATCTGCTAGTTGAATCCTTAATCAGCTTATAAAAGATTCGATTACCAGCACTTCTTAGAACTCCCAAATGCTACTGGCAGTAAACATTTTCACTCAGCTATTAACAAACTCAAAGATGGAAAAAAGTACTATGCCCACTATTTATTAGGTGTCCCGTAGTTAACATCCAGGCACATGGAAATTCTCTTACGTAAAAGAATTTACAAATCATAGTTAATGACCCAAACTATCAATCAAACATACGAAACTAGTGCAGTGATATTTAACATTCGAAACACTGCCATTCCCGCTCCCTGTACATGGAAGTATATTTTGTTCACAGAAGCAGTTACAATTCTAGGTTGATAGAAATACAATGAATCGATTATGAACAGGAAAAAATTGAATAGCTGTCAGATGGTGATGGAGAAATAGACCACTAGTTTATGTCAAAGATCCTACTAGAAAACTATGAAACAATCAGGGACCGATTGAGCACTTCAAAATAGCTGGAGCAGGCATATGCAGGAGTCTAACCTCAATTAGCTTCCCGTCATCATTCTTAATTCTGGATGCACTGTATTTTCAAAAAGCAGTCTCTCCAGTGCCAATATAAGGCTTTAAGAACATCCAAATCGAGACTAACTTCATATATGGGAACTTCTATGGACTACGAACTACTCTATAAGCACCAAAAGTAGTAACAAAAAAATCATGTTTCGGTCCAACATTGCTGAAAAATTAACAAAAATGGGAATCAAAAAACAGAAGTTGAAATTGGATTCGAAATGATCGGTGCTCACTTCTCATCCTCCTTTTCCTTTCAGCTGAATATGGAGAATATTTTTTTGTTTCGTCCGAGCACTGACTTTTATCGGAACATGCATTGGCAGAAAGCTAGCCCTTTCTTACAAAAATTGATTACTATATATGGTCCACTGATATCTAGGGCCGAATATTTAGAGAAATAAAGACTAGGTCAAGTTTTAGTAATGCATAATGTAGTGAGATGCATTGCAATCATATTCGGCCTGCACCATCAAGTTGCTTGGGACAGCTTTCAATGCTATTTGTTCGAAAACTTACAGAATACTTCGATGGTATTCGCGCACTGTTTGCCCGATTGGTTTGCAGAGTTTAAGCTGATATTACAGAGCACAATGAAGAGGTACAGGCAAAGTTGAGAGGATAAGAAGAGAAAATGTTTTATAGATTTGCACTGGTCCCTTTTATTGAGGGGCAACCTCTCCCAAGAGTATTTCAAACGAAGATAATGCCAACCTCCCTAGGCCTAGGTAATGTAAACTGGCATGTAAAGTAAATTTTGCTTAACTGAGGACAACCGTTAAAACAAAATATATAGTGGAATCAAAATTGGGACGAAAATGACGAAAGCAGTAGAACCAAATGCTTCACACTATGTTCACATATGGATGGCTCAATTGGAAATGCTTAATAAACGAGGATGGAGATACTGATAGTTGTAGTTAGTATCTATTACCAACAAAAGCCCCTAATTTCTCTTTTTTAAGTCAAAATAGTTACAAATACATGTAAACCTTTGCCAAGCCTACTCAATTTTGTTCAGATTTTTCACAATTTTCCAACATTAAATCCTGCACTGAGCAAATCTTCCATACAAAAAGACATTGAAATAAAAGAAGATACGTAAAGAGAATATGAAACCACAATCAAAGCTCTTGCATCAGAAAGAGATCTTTTCAAGGGTTAAAAGTCGGCCTATTGAACAAGGCATTGAGCAAGAACAAGGGTTAAAAGTCTTCAACATTACAACAATTGCAACCCTTCATCACAAAATGAAGCATAACGAGAAATCGGTCCATAAATGATGTCGATGATCATGTTTACCTTGTGTTCAGATGACAGATATTAGGCTGGCAAGGGACAATTGCAATCATTATTAAAGTTATATCATGCTATCAATTGATAATGATGATTAAATGACAGATCAGTGGATGCAGAGTGTAACGCCCTCACCCCTCTCACACAATACTGTCCGCTTTGGCTCATCCGTAGAAATCAGGAACGCTTCCTAGCATGGATTTTCATACCGGCCGGTACGCACAGTATTTACCGTACCGGTGGCTAACCGGTCCGGTTTTCTCCCTCGGATCGGAGTAGGGGGAGATCGGATGTGTACCGGCCGGTTTGCATCCAAACCGGCCGGTACATGCCGGTTTGGATGAATACCGACGGGTACAAGCAAGGGACGATGGGTGGAGGAGGAAGGGGGAGGAGAGAATTGGGAAGGAGAGGGGAGGAGAAGAGAGAGGGAAAGGAGAGGAGGACAGAAAGAAAGGAGATCCTTACTCGGAGGCGACGAAGAGATCGAAAATTACATAAACTACCCCTATCAACAGATCTCAAATCCGTTTTTTGTTCCGATCCCTGCCAGGGCGCTGCCCCGGACCCCGTCAGCTCTGCGTAGTGCGTCATGATCAGGTCCAGAACAATCAAGCTTCACAAACTCAACAAGTAAGAGGGAGGGGAGAAAGAGAGGAAAATGTATTAAGCTATTATAAATGTAGAAAAATTGAAAATAATTATAAAACTATTATAAATGTAGGAAAATGTATTAAGTCATTGCTTATTTTTCATGTATTGTATTATACTACTATGACAACTTGTCACTCTGCTTCATATAAGAAATGATATTTGACCAATTGGAGATGTTGAATACAAGTGAATATCAACTTTAATTGTTAGTTACATTAGTTAGCTTCAATATATTTCAAATCAAATAAGAAACGAGCGAAAAACGCCCTAAAAGAAGCCAAACCAGCCTTTCATGGCCGGTTTGCCGGCGTACCGGCGGTACGTACCGTACCGGCCGGTGGCCGGAACGGCGCGTACCACCGGTATGGAAATCCATGCTTCCTAGTAAGTCACCCATCCCGGGACCGCTCCAAGGCAAGCACGTTTAACCTGGAGTTTTCTGACGAAATCACTACCATCACGGCTTTAAAACGCGTTATGTTATAGAATACGATTAACATACATATAGATATGTCCCTAATCCACACTCAAACGTTGTGGGATTGCTTACTCGGCCATCCGACTCAGTCAGATGCGCCCAAGGCGAATACCATTGTCAAAATACCGGATCCACACAATCCACCCCCTTGGGGATCCTCACAATCCACACCCCTTAGGCAAAGAGAACCAAGTGGGAGTTCGACTGGTGTAGGCCTCGTTTGAGTTGGTCGAGTAGTGTTGGATTTGTCTTCGTTATTTAGATCGAGTCGTAGTTAGCTGCTGGTATGTTATTTTCTAATTGAAGTGGGATTGTTTAGAAGATTAGGAAGAGTCTTGGTTAGGAAGTTTTAAGGAGTCCATATTAGGAAGAAGTCTTCCTTTATTTAAACAGATTATATCTGATTGCGGGGGTAATGAGAAAAGTTCTAGTTTCCCTCTGAGCTCTTTTTCTTCACCTCTATGCTCTTCTCTCTCCTAAAGTTCTCTTCCAACCACAACCCACCTGGCCGGTTCTTGGAATTAGTAGCAGCAGCAGTAGCTCTGCTAGGTCCTACCAAGCAGATCCAATCATTATACTTCTGCTGAGAACAAACGGAACTTATCCGATTTGAGAGCAGGCTGGCATGGGAGCTATTTGAATCATGGTCTGAAGTCCAGGTACAACCAATCTGTTTCAGGTTTCACTCAGAACCCAACTATTGCTAGTAGTTTCAGCCGAAGCACCAAAGCTTGCCCTAAACCATATTAGGAAGCTAAAATGAGGGGGAGATGATAGAAAGAATTTTCATGCCAAGAATTTTGACATGATGGACATGGGAATAATAAATATTTCCTTGGAATTAAGATTCGCAGAGATAGAGCGGCAGGATTTTTGGTTCGATTTCAAAAGGCTTACTTTAAGAAAGCTCTCAAGGAATTTATTATGGAAATATATAGATCAAGTCCAGCACTTGTTGTGAAAGTTGAAATTTTTTCTACATAAAACTGTCTAAAAACTCGAGCCAAAAAGGAACAAGTTACCAAGAATTTGTAGAAAATTCATTTGACACGTCATCATAATGTTGATGATGAGATATTGCCCCCTCTTATTACCAAAAGTACACTTGTCTGTGTTTTCACGGTTATTAGCAGCTTTGGTATTATGTATTGATGATGCATGTAATCGACAGTCAAGATTAGCAGATAGTCGTTCAGGATCATTTCATGTGATCAAATTCTCTTCCCTATGGGTTTTCCAGTGCGCCACTTCTCCTTTTCCGATAATTAGCAAGAGCAGCACAACTGGCAATGTTCAGTACTTGAGGGTGCCACAAAACTGCTACTTAACTGCATCAGTACAAAATTCCAAGTGGCATCCTCTGTGCCCCCCAATACCTAGATCCTTGCCCTGCTCGTCCTATGATAGCTTATCCTCTAACCAACAATTGAGGAATTAGACACCTATATATGTCCCTATAGTGCAGTCTTCCGCTATGTTGCCTTCGAGGTTTGGCTGCCAGCCAACTATCTTTCGTCCTTATGACCTCCACTTCCTTGTTTTTTGAAGTAGCTAATCCCTATGTGCTATCTAGGAAAATTTTATTTAAGTCATACAGAACCTCTTAACATCACATGCTAACACAATAAAATCGAGTATTTAACACAACCCAGAACAATTTGATTATTCTTATAACCAACAGAGCCAAATTTTGCTCATCACTTCTTATAACCTCTATTTGAGACACTGGAAGAAAACCTTTTGTAATGCAATAAGCACATGCACTTTGTCTGGCCCAAAAACTCATACAGGTAAAAGGTATACTGCATTTCCTAAATGCAAGTTACTATTGTAAATTATTATTAACCTTTTAAAGTGATAAGATATCCAGATTCCAATGTGTTGGATCACATGGTAAGTAATTTGTTCAATATAACAAAATCATGTTATTTTAACAATTAAGAGAGATGTTGATGGGTTTGGATTGCAACGCCCTGAATCCTCTCTGATCAAGGTCTTTGTCATTCAACTTATGCTTTCATATGATGGATCAAGGTATGCTTATGGTCTAGATGATGTATTGTAGCATAAACACATTAACACAATATACATGAATAACAGCATATTTGTCTCTAAAATGCTGCGAACCTCATAAAATTTATACTAATATTGGCAAATTCACGGATAGAAAAAAAAATGCAATGAAAGGCGGAAAAATCTAAAGCCGCTAACCTTTCACTCTGCTAATCTCCATATTTCTCAACTTCAGTTTGTTCTCCAAACAATCGCAAAGCTAGCCCATATACTTGTTTCCTTTTTGCCGATGTTTCTTCAACAACCAATTTCACTGCCTGAATGCATGACAAGAAGAAATACAGTGAAACATAAGATGGAACTATAACAAAAACTCATCTCGTCAAGCCCTTGCATTTAAACATGTAATATAGGAGATAACATCTCGACTGATACATCTTGAAAAAGATTCAGACGTTTGCTAAAAATTATCACGTCGGTCTACAGTATATTTGGACATCCAAGTTGCGTCCTAAATCACATGTTTCATGATTGCATAGGAGTTGTTCAATGTGAAATCAGTAATGATTTGGAGACCTGAAAAGTACAGCAGGAGAAACTTGCTATGTGTAGCTTTAAGCTGCCAGTTCAAGTCTATATATACTGAGTTGACCTGCTACATCTCAAACCTGTAGTCAAGTATGAGCAGTATCTGCAGAGAAAATCTAATAGCTCGGTGCCACCATGCAATAACAAGATTAGGGGGTTCTCAAGAAGCATCATTTGTCAATCCAATAGAAGATTGGTAGTCATTTAACTTGTGAAGGCTTCATTTATTACATTCAAATTCATACCCAAAAGATGGAAGAATTTCAAAGAGACGGTGAAATTTTCTGACAAGATAGCATGGGCCATCAGAATACATTGCCTCTATAGCATGTGTTAGGGGCTGTAATACATTTTCCATGTCTTAGGGGCTGTCATATATTTTCTGCCATCTCTCGAACCAATGCCAAACTGACACTGGTTCTCAACTTTGCAAATTTGTATCCATCAAAACATGAGAAAGATACGGTATAAAACTGCAGACAGAAGCGAATCTCTAACAGTACCCCTTTAACCTTGAACCCTACAGCATCAGGAACAAATAGAGTGGACTAGAAGTGCCATAAATAATTAGCACTATGAGTTAAATTTGACAGACTTGCTCAAGCTTTCTACATTCTTACAGAAACCAGTCACAAATATAGATGAATGAGAGGTGGAAATCAAGGATTACAGTGACAATAGGGCATTTGCAGCTGGCAACAGCCATTTAGGCCCTGTTTATATCCTAGCACGCATCTATCTATGGTCTAACCCTCAGACACGAAAATTTAACCCTCAAGTACACATGTATTCAATGTTTTGCATGCTGTTAATTAAAAACAAAAAACAACTATTTTAAAGCATCAAACAGGGAAAAAACTTTTATTGAAACATGCATAATAATACTTTGTTCTTCTGTAGAATGATTAAGTTGAATTGAAAGAGAAGGAATTGTGACCACTATTACGTCACAGCACACACTTCATTAAAGTCTCAATGCCTTAGCTATTAAAGAAAAATATAGGCTCCAAAAGGAAAGTTATCACATGCTTGGTTAATTGCAGACAAGTAAATAAGTGGGAAAAAAAGGCTGCTTTAATTCACCAAAAAGACAATAATACTAGAAACAACTGAAATTCAAATTTTATTTCTTGGGGGAGTACCTGATGTGTTAACCATAAGTAACTCATCATAAAGCAAACGCAAAGGCAGCATAAAGAAATTTATTCTATTAGAAACCACTGCTTTTATACAGTTAAAGATTAAAACTAGTTACTTATCATTGAGATACTGCCGACTGGACCAAGTTAAAAGCACCATTTATGCTTGCAGCTTGCTACCAGCTGCCAGAGAAAACAATGCTCGTTTTTGGCATCGGAGAACAAGATGCTAATAGTTTCAAAAATGCTAATAGATTCCTGTGCTCACAAAACAAGGTGAACATGAGCCAAAAGTTTTTGAGCTTGAAATAAAATGAGCCAAACATGAGCAAGGCCCAGTCTGCTCACGTTCGGCTTGAGATAGCTCGATAATTATTTATTGTTTCATGTATTGCATTGTTGATTTGATTTCTTAACTTATCTCTACTCTCAATATCTTTTCATGCTAGTCTTTTTCACCAAATCAGTTTGGTCGTACCCTGCAAATGTAATCTAGCACATAAAGGAGCCTATCTGTAAACAAGCTCAGCTCGGCCAAACAAGAGGCAAACAAACCAAGCTGAGCTCATTTACACTTATCTAAAAGTTTACTTTTTCTTTGTCTACTGAGCCAAATAATCCAAACTTGTCATCGAGCTAGCTTGAAAATAAACTGAGTCAAACACGACCTATTCAACCTCGGCCTGAAGCTCGAGAGCTGACTCGAAAAAAAAGCAAGCCAAAGATGAATTATACATTCCAGGCTCGAATTGAGCTCGAGCTCAGCTCGTGTTCGCTCGCCATGATTTCAAGCCAGACATGGTGGCATGAAGTTGAGCTCGAGCTATGATTAGAAGGTGGCATAAAGTTGCTAGTTCTACCTCCCAAAGTCTGAACCAGCAAGATTTGATGTTATACATATGGCTAGCTCATCAATTGTATTATACGTTACACCTAGAAATACAACTACTACTGAGCATATACCTAACAAATTGACTGGACTTGCGCATCAGAATTGTTTTTTTAATAGATTATGGAATCCAAATCTAGTCAACTTTGAACCTGCTTTCGGAATCTGTGAGCTCTGATGTCAAACATGTTCATCAATCTAAAAAAGACTAGAATTCCACCCTTGGCTAGACTAGACTCTACTTGAAACCTACCTTCCTTTTCTTTTTTTCTTTTTGTGCTCTATAAAACTGCCAACAAAAACAGCCCTGCCAATATAGAGAAGTTACAGCATCAGAAAAGTTCAATGTCCCCACCAAAAATGTAAGAGACTCAAACAACATAGGCACGAAGTATATTCATAGAAAGATCATTTTAAAACTTGACTTTTTGCTGCGCCCTGCACCCAACATTTTGGATTCTGGAACCATGCAAAGTATATAAAGAAATGGCAATAGTACACTGTCACTCTAGTAGACACTGATTTCAACATGATAAGAAACAAAGGAATTGATATACAAATAACAAAAATAATAATTAGAAATTTTAAGCCTTTTACAGGAAAGCCAATATAATGGAACAGTAATGTGAGATTAAGGATGTTCTAAGTGATTAATTTCAATACTACAACAGGAACGTAAGAAAAAGTAACAACTTGATTTTCTGAGATTAAATTCCTACCATCGAAAGACTATGTCCACTTGAGATTAACTCTCTTAATTGGTGTTCAAGTTGCTCATCAGAAGGAACCTCAACACTAATGGCTCTTCCTTCTATTACGACTGTAATTTCCCCCCTTGGCTGTTGACTTTGGAATACTTCATTTGCTTCACCTAGAGTACCTCGCCAAAACTGACATCTCATATGAGTATTAGCACATTTAAGGAATAGGTAAAGAAATTTCACGTCTTCAAAAAATAAGTAAGTCAAATCATAACACGTAATGGCAACGTACATGCACAGGTATATAGATCAAGCACCAAAATTGAAGACAACAAAGCAAGAAATTATTTGCAATTAGAAAGTAAATAAACATGAAATCAATAGTGCATTAAAAAATTGGACTCTCAAATTTCACAGATTTTAAATCGCTCAAGATACCATTTGAATTACTAATTGGAATAGTACAATGTAAATATAAGATTATGAAAGACCAGAACTTGACGGTTTCTTGAGATAGAACATATTTTCTTGATATGAGCACTAAAATGCTCTCCCACAGTGACAAACCCCACTGATGAGATTAGGTTTAGTATGTAAGAATGATCCTTCTCTCTGACCCTGATAATCTCTTAGATGCTCTCTCAGTCCGCTTGTCCGCATCTCATATCTTGTCATATTCCTTTCAAGCCATGTCCCTGTCCCTAGTTCATTCTCTTCTCTTAATCCTCTCTTACAGTTCTCCCATAATGCGTAGATGTCGATCTTTTATTTGGGAAATGATGCGAGCAACAGTCATGACAGAATGCAACATGAGTTGTTGACATGCATTAGCTACATCAAGATAAACTACGTCATCCCAGTGACACAAACAGGTCAACAGAAAACCCTACATATAATTACCTACAAATAACAGCTAAGCCAAATATAGATTTTGTTACACAAATCACAATTTTCTGGTAAGAATCATTTACATGCCAATTTCAGTTCTATTCCTTGTGAATGCAAAATGAAGGAAGATGCAACCGTATATACTGTGGTAAGACAGCTTTGCATACTACGCGAAGGCTGTAAACTTGTTTTATGAAGTTAGGAGATGTGGATGAACTATCCTTTGGCACCCTAAGAATGTTTAATCACAAATTTGGCATGAAAAATAGATTTAATTATGCTTTTGCGCCCTAAGAAGTTAGAATAGTACATGCGGATGGAATGATTTATAATTTTCACCAACCAAACAGATTAGATTAGCTATTTGAAGCATTCATCTGGTAGTTGTAAACTAAGTTCTATAAGTTATATGTTGCTCTCACATTTGAACAGTTCATACGACGCTGTATTTTTCAACATAGGCAATCAAAGGTGCATTAGAACAGTGTTCACATGCTCTGTTTATAAAAGCAACAATAGCGCAACTCAATCACCTACTTCTCATTTTAAGAGGTGTTTCAACATCGTTTCCTTACCAGATACTGCTCCTGATACCGGAGTCTGGCTTCTGGGATCGATCTAGTGTGTGGGAACCACAAATTCATCGTGAAATTGCTAGAATTTTGCTATTTCCAAGTTTAATTCCTAGCATGTTAATAGCTAGAATCCTCACTCGACAAATGAGGGATCCTGTGTCAAACTGTTAATGTGTTACTGATGTTTTGAGCGGAGGAAATCCAGTGAATATTGCTGAAACTTAGGTTTCTCCACAAAAAACCCCAACAGTATCCGAACAATCCAGATGAATTTATCCAAACGTACAGCGAAATCCAAGAGATGCACGCGATATGTGCCGCCATTTTTATGTAAGTTTATTGATTTTATGTCAATTACTGCAATTTATCTGATTTTATCAGCAACTACCTTCGCGATTATTTAAATTATTAAATTATTCTATAATTTATGTCAAATTTTTGTTTCATCACCTGATGCATAGTCTGGTTGTACATGATAGGGTTGAGTCCTCATTACATGCATACTAGGAGGGAGGCCCTGAATCTCTCCTATAGTACAGGAGGCTGCTAGTTTCCCGTTTAATGTTGAGAGGCTGTTACCCTACATGTTCATGGGGTTACTAGTTAAGAAGATGCGATGTGCTTTGGTTGTCTCCACCAAGGTCACATGAACCCGTGACATTTGAAAACTCACTAGCATTTATATGTTGACATTTCTTCAAAAACTTAAGAGCTGATTTCTTTATGATTTATTAAGATTGAAAAAAGTAGCATCACATTTTGGCAAAGCAAAGTAGGCAATATAAGATATATCACAAAAAAACACTAATTCGAGAATTAGTGCTAGCAATCAAGATTCCAGCTAAAAAAGGAGTCCTCATTGAGCTTGAATCAAAATTTCAGATACCTCTTCATAAAGTTTTGTAATCTCTCGTGCCACGACACATCGCCTGATGCATATCCAAAACAAACCCATTCTCAATAGAATGCAATGCAAAAGACACAAGACGATACATGAAGAAAACAATTTATTTAAGCAAAAGATAGTTTCTAGACATGTATTGATAGGATAAAGTCTCAACACTAAATTGAGCCAACATATTTCCAGTTTTCCACCTTGATCATTACGTAGTTTCACAAATCCACATAGATAAACTTGGCCTATTATGAGAATCAAATAAGTATGCCACTATACACGTAATCCACCATCCGAGGGCATTTTAGACTTTCTTCTATTTTGTGTTGCTTTTTAGTCTGTTAACATAAGGGTGGAAGAAGAAAGAGGCTACATTAAACAATCCAAACATTGTTGGAGGGAATATAATCATTGAAGGAATGGAGGGTGATGGATTGCTATGCCTCCCAGCATGGTCTGTGCCAACCGATACATATACTGCGCCAGTAAATTGTTTGCATGGTCCATGTTGAATACATTTCCCTCCTAAAAAGGCTCCATGCTGTCGGCACTCGGCACATAGCACGGGTATGCGCCGACTGTCGGAACAGGGCATGCCCATTGGCACGGCAATCCTTCGGGTAAAATGTGAACTTCAGAACTTTTTGAGGCTGAAATATGCTACTCAGCCTCATGATATTTGTGTAATTCCTTTTCGCTGCAGTATGTAACAATCGTTGTCGTATGTATAAAGAATGATAAGAAAGTGTGGTTTGCCTTGCCAAACAACTTTGACCACCAAGTCTGTTGTACTGACTCTTTTGGTACAGTTAAAGTATGAAACTCAAAGGCTGACAGAAGAAGCTACCAATTATGACAAGCAGAACCAAGTCTCACCCTTCTACAGGTATATATCTCCTTTGAAACTTATTAATCAAAATAATCTGAACATAAACTGACCCCTTAACAATCCTGTTAGTCATACTCCCTATTTAGGATGCATCATAAAGACGCTGAGGAGATTGAGTAGACATTAGTCCAGAAGCTTAGGTTATAATACCATAACTCCAACACTTTTACTATTCTGCATTTATTGGCAATGAGTTATGGTGCACATAATAATCATAGGCAAAAATAGGGCGAAAAGAGTTAATCAGTAATAACCATACAGGAATCTATTTAAGCAAAAACTATGGCACGTCAAAAGAGAACTAGACTTTCTTGACAGAAATATTGGGTGTTTTTCTTGTCAAAGTTGCTTAGTGAAAAAAGTTGAGAATGACCTCCATAAATTAACAAAAATTGACCCAAGCAGCATACAGCCATGAAGAGAAAAGAATGACAATAGGGTATAGCATAGGTAACCTCGAATACGTACTTGATTCTTACCCAATGTGCAATGAGAAAATTCAAATATAAATTGATTAATCTATTACAAAGACAACATTTTTATACCTTAACTCACCAAAGACTGAAGTAGCTTCATCAAGAAACTGATTAAGTTTATGAGGAGGGACAAAGAATAACTGAGTTGCAGTTTCATTGGCAGAAACTAAAAGCCTTTCTCTTCTTGATCCAGTATGTTTGGGGAGAAATCCGACTGCAAGATTAAAAGTAAAAAACAAACATCGATAAGAACTTGTCCCAACAAAGCAAACTATAGACCATTAATGACAGGATTTACCAAATGTAAACTCATTTGTGGGCAATCCAGATGCAGAAAGAGCAGCAACCAGAGCACATGGCCCAGGAATAGGTATCACAGGGATATCCTTGCTAGCACATACCTTTGCCTGTATGAAGTACTCCAAATTACATTAATCACCACGTCATAGACACCTACACATAACAGTGAGGCCACACACTCAACAGTTCATAGAAACTGCTTCCCTTAAAGATAATGATTGGGGTACACAATTTTCCTCGTGAAAGACAAGAAGAGAAGTGATTGGCAACAAAATGGCCGACATATATGATGAAAATAATCAAGCATTGGCGTAAAGAACACGCAAAGTAAACACTTTTCTTTGTGAAAGCCAAGAAGGGAAGTGATGCAATGTAATGGCAATCATACATACAAGATAGTCAACTATAGGAGTAGCATTGTCGTAACACACAAACATGACCAAGGTTTTCCGTGTCAAGCAGCTTCGTGCATGCGCCGACACATATTGTGCCAGTAATTTTCCAGCACGACTCTGGCTAATTATCGTGGCACGCTTTACTCTGTACTTGGATTTCAGTTTTTGGTTCTCGTCCAAAACCTGTGAAGTGCATACCTCACAGATATAAAGCACAAGCTCTATTTCAAACCCTAGCAAGTGACCAACAACCGCCAGTCCTGCTCCTCCCTTCTCTGGTTCTCTCCCCAAATTTCAAGCTTCCACGACAACAATCTCCCTCACCTCTCCTCTATCCTCCTTCACTCTTTACTTCTCCTTCTCTGGCTCTTTCTCACACTCTTACTCTTAACCCTCTGCGTTGGGAGCACAAACAACTATGCCGACAGCGCATATGGTGCCAGTCAAAGGCCAGCTCAACACCAGCCACCAGCATGAAAAACCGCGCACACGACAAATTATTTCTTGTGAAAGTCCAAAAGAAAAGTGACGGGCAATGTAATAGTTGTCATATATGACGAAGGTACTCAAAGCACAGGAGTAGTACCAGCATCAGCCAAACGCACAGTGGCAATTAAATGGTGCAATAATTGACGAAGATGCTCGAGCATCGGAGAAACAAACACAAGCAGTACAAACTTGTCCTAGCTAAAGTCAAGAAAAGGTGATATAATGGTTGTCATATAGGGAAATTATCCTTTAGTACAGAAGCAGCATCGTAATCACACGCACAACAACAGCTACAAAGATAAATACATGCATAAGGTAGACCTTCACACGCCTATGCATATTCAGACATAAATACCTCTACATGAAAGCTTATGAGACTAAAGGAAGACAATGGCATGCTCCACATGAAAGAAAGAAGACCATGTTTACCGAAATAAAGCCTACATGTAGAATCCAAGTAAGGAGGAGCCGAAATTTATGCGCTTTGCAAACTAGAACTTTGCAAGCTACTTTTTATGACTTTAAAATGGTACTTTCATGCAAATTTTTTATAACTTAGGGATTCTTATGTGTAGCCTACAGCCCAATACTGGGATCGAATCTAGAGTCTAGAGCCTCATGTGCACTATGGTTCAAAAGTGCAATGCTGTTTACAAATAACAGCAGATATAATTCTCTAATTTTACACCAAGTCTTGTGTATAGAATTGGCTCAAGAGACAAAATTGTCAAGAGTTAATATGCCTACCTTCATTTAGGGAAATAGACTATGTCCCGAGCTTTTTAGATAGTTCTAGATCGAAGGCGCCAGAAGTATATCCAACAAGTATTTTATTGTGTGCGGTTACAGAAGTATAAGATGCTTGAAACAAGTTTTCTATTGTATTATTAATACTACTTAGATTTTATGCCAACCGCACATCTGATACTTAGAGGCATTCAGGGGTTTTTACCCCTCTTTCTTCTCAAAAAAACATCTGATACTTAGAGGGACTTATATTTTACTTAACACGAATTCTGAAATGCATGGAAATGTGTATAATATTCAACAATGTGAATAGAAAAGTTATATGATATCCTCATGGATCCTGGATCCGAAGACTTAAAATATCTCAATTAGTTACTGATATAGGAGAAATCCCTTGCCAACCCTCCTTGGTTCAGATTCACCACATGAAATCTCGTTTACCCGAGTTCGTAGAAACATTTTGTTCCACTTAAACATTCGTTAATGAATTCCTCTGTGTATGTATTTTTTGTTTAATCAAATGTTTTGCGCTTTTAAATAGTAAGCATGGTAGGTTTCTGTTGAGGCGGTGGAGCCTAATCCTACCTCCAATAGAACTCTCTATTATGGCAAGCAAGAAGCACTTTGTCCTCTAGCAGGACTCTCTTTCCAGCAACTTACCTTTTCTTGGGATAGCATGTACATGTGAGAAAGAGGCAAGATTAATTGGTTTTGTCTCCTAGTATAGTAGGACTCATATCCTATTATAACAGGACTTTCATGATTTCCTGTATATAGGTGGTTGTATACCTATGTATTATAAAAGATAGGAAGAAAAGGGTTGGCTATGAGTGAACATGAGGAAGCTTGGGGAAAAAAAGGGGTGAGGCCAGCAGCAACTCTGTCTTTGGGGCTTGTAGCAACTCTTTGTTTCTTTAATCTCTTGAGAAAAAAACGGTGGGTTTTGGGGAGAGAGCTTGATGAGGAAGAAGTAACTTCTCTTGTAATTTTCTTCTATATTCTAGTGAATCTGGTGTGGCCCGTGGACATACCTCAATTTAAGGGAACCACGTAAAATCTCTGGTGTTTGTGTGCGCTTTTTCGATCTATCCTTTTTATTTTTCTTTTGGTTCGCTACTCGATCCTGATCCAAGCTGGAGTATCTAGCATACACTCCTCGAAACCCCAACAGTTTCCTATTGAAAGTCCATGTAACTCACAGGGCTAGTTAGTCCGTTTTAGTTCATTTTTGTTTTGAGGAGATGAAGCATAAGTTCGAGGTGCTAATCTTTTTGTATGTGTTGGCGGTAGCACCTAACAGCCATAGCAATCACGCACAAGCAATCACACAAAAAGACACAGAATTTACGTGGTTCAGCAATTGTCTACGTCAATGGGAGAGAGGGGGCGGATTTCACTATTAGGTCAATAGTACACATTAGGGTTTTACAAGATGTATTTATACTAACCCTAATTGTCGGGTTTTACACATTAGTTACCGCTCCGCTCTGGGGGCCGGCCTACGCCCTTACCGCCATGCTCCCGGAGCTCAGCTCTGTGCCCTGGCCTATGTACCTAGTACTCCAACTATAACATCCATACTCCGTAGAATATGAGCCAATTCCAACAGTATGATTTTGCAAGATGAGAACCAAAATGTGTGTCGAATGATTTCCACTTGGAGAGCAACAGTTAAGTAAGCAACTAAGACGATCTCGCAAGACTAATGAAATCAAAAACTTTTCAGGCAGAAATTCAGAGTGATTCCAAAACAAGGTACAAATCAAAC
>OY986974.1:20055204-20264174 GCA_963920575.1 Narthecium ossifragum
AAAACTTCAACATGAAACTGGTAAATACCTTGAACTGTTTGACATTTTTTTTTCACTTTAAAAAAAAATCACCATTATATAAGACTACTTAATCTACAAAACCTTTGTGCTGCAGATCCAATTGCACTAAGTGAATAGTAGATGAAGGGAAACTAAAATGCCTACCAGCTCCATGCCTGGATCACTTATACCCGGGGTACCAGCATCACTAATCAATGCAAAAACTTCACCTTGTTCCAGCCTCCTTAAGATCATTGTTTCACGTTGGGATTCATTGAACTTGTGGTAACTAAGCTACAAGAAAAAGGTTGACAATTAGAGAAGTAAAGCTTAGATAGGACTGTAAGCTTTTGAATCTAACCAACTCAATGAAGAGAAATGCTAAAAAAACAACTTAAAAAGCATACAAGAGGTGAGGTGATATTATAATGCTGAAGCAACTTCCTGGAATGTCTTGTATCTTCTGAGAGTATCACATCAACAGATTTCAGGACTCGCAATGCACTGCTTTGAAAAAGGTGAAGAAGAAGATCTAATTAATAAAACAGGAGAAATGAGGAGAGTCCTCGAGAACATAGTTAAAGAGAGTGCTACGATACTTCATGCCAGTAAAAGTTGAGTACAGCAACTTCACTACACTTAAGCTTAACCATCAAATGCAGCCAATAGATAACCGATCAGCTCAATGAACCAAGTGTGATCCCTGAATATGATGATTCTAGAACTTCTCATCATGAAGTTTCATCCTAACATCATATTTACAGGTTGTTTCGAGCTAAAGAAGCTTTTCATGGGAACTCCAGATGCAAGAAAATCTAAAACTTTCGCAAAATAAGAATTAAAGATGAAACCAAGGATTGTTGTATCAATCAGCAACCAAGCTGCCAACCTATAAATATCGACCCGACTGGGAGTCGGCTCGATAACAGTCACCGATTCGGGTACATATTTAACAGATCCTGATTTTGGATCCAAAATAAATACCATTCAGAATTAGTGAAATAGGTGCTTAACGGGTTCGCTCATTCTGACCAGACAAGTCTTATACATGGGCAAACCCGTTAAAAGCTTATAACACGAAGCAGTGAATCCTAGGGTTGACAGACGACTCTTCGGCTGGTGATTCTTCGGCTGGTGACTCTTCAGCTGTCGATAAGTTTCATCCTAGAGAATCGGACCTTCTTATCCTCCGATAACTTGTAACACTCTAGGAAGTAGTCCATATCGTGAATTCGATCAACAAAGGTCTTTGGGTCGAGATGACCATGAAAGTTACGTGCCTCAACCTTAATGCTGCTCATCATACGGTCTCAAGGCTCTCTAGCATCATGATTGTGTCTAGGGCCACATCCATCGTTCCCAGGAGGCTCTTGATATGGAAGGGGTTGCTTCCGGTTTCTTTGAGGAACAAACACGTCATTCCTAGCATCATCAGCCTTCATAAAAGGTTTCCAATAGAACTGCACCACAGAATCGTCAAGCGAGCATGCATATCTCTAGCGAGAAGAGCATTAACTTGGTACACTAATATAGCACAAATTGGAAAAGCAGGGATGTAAAAGATAGGCACAATGCACACGACATACCGCAAAGTAATGTCTTCTAGATTTCCAATTGGTGTTGCTACAAGATATAAACCAGACTTTAGAGAGCCCTGGTAAACATGAAGATAAGCAAAACCTTGTATGAGGCAAAAGTCACTTAGGCTGTGACATGAAGAATACAATGGAAGACATAGCAAAACAAAACATAAAAAATAAATAAAAAAACAAATTGAGGGTCTCACATATTAAATGACCAAAATTTGTTGCTTCATTGTAAGGTCGAGTAAGACCCCAGGGTTTAGCGACTCGTCACATAGACCGAGTCCAGAGGGATCCATAGCAAGATAAAGGAAAAGAAGGGAAGAGTCACCTGCTTTGAGGTATCCCTGGAAGAGGGCTGGTCTGCGGCGTCGGTGGGAGCGACCGAGGAGGAGAAGCGAAGGAATGGAGAAATGAAAACGTTCCGTCGGAAGGGAAAGGGGGGGCGCAGAGGAGTGCGGATGGGGAAGGCGGCGGTCGAAGGACGTAATATGGGGAGCATCATCACCGCAACACTCCAGGAGGACGGAGAATCCAAGATTGGGGCTCCAACCAGCAAGAAGCTTTGGTTAAACAAAGTTTTCCCGAGGAGCAGTGATCGGTGCATCTCACATTACCGATTCGGAATACATGTCTACCCATTGACATGTACACCTATTGGTACCCCACTACCGATAGATTCGTTGTCAATTCATATATATGCGTATCGATAGTGGGTTACCGATAGACATGTACAACCTATCGGTACACCGCTACCGATAAGTTCATTGTCGATTCATATACATGTCTATCGGTAGTGGGCTACCGATACATACCTATCGGTAGTCTACTAATATGTGAGATGCACATGCCACGTGGGCATGTGCACAAATCATTTTTCTTTAAATATACCTACAGCTTTGATATGATGCTATGACAGTGATTGGTGCACACGCCAGCTGGCGTGTGCATCTCACATTATATGAATGTGCTACCGAATCATATACATGCCTATCGGTAGTGGGATACCGATAGACATGTATAACCTATCGGTACCCTACTACCGATAGTTTCATTGTCGATTCATATATATGCCTATCGGTAGCTACCGATACGTGGTACATGCCTATCGGTAGCCCACTACTGATACATACCTATCGGTAGCCTATACCGATAGTGTGAAATGCACATGCCACGTGGCCATGTGCACAAATCATTTTTCGAGTTTGATAATATTCCTCGTCAATAAAGATTGGCCACGTGGCATGTACACTGCACATGCCCTCGAATCAGTAGTGAGATGTCGATTGATTGATGTAGTCCATCGGTAATGTTCTAGAGTCCATCTATAGTGTTCTAGAGTCTACCGATGGACTAGATCAATTGATCGGTATCTCACTACCGATTCGATCATTGGTACATTCAATCGGTAGCTATATACCGATCAATTGATTTAGTCCATAATACTGATAGACTAGATTAATTGATTGGTATCTCACTACCGATTCGAGAGCATGTGCAATGTACATGCTATGACGCATGTACACAAATTGTGACTCTCTTCCTCATATTATATGACCAATGTATTGGGTATATCTTGTAAAAGCTTTGTTGGGTTTGTTTAGTCGCTGGGGAATGCAGTGTAGTGGAGTGACTTTTTACCCTTTGGTTTCGGGATAGGCTATTCCGGGTTTAGAGAGGATAGGGATTAGTATGCTAGGTTAATTAGTGAGATGAAGTTATTCTACTTGTGGTGTTTGATTGAAAAGTAGGGATAAATCAGTAATTATTACTTGGGATAAAGAAATTGTGTTTGGATGAAAATGGTGAAATAAGTACAGGATCGGTGAGGTAAAAGTAAATTTCACTTTTGAATTTTTCATGGGACATATGGGTAGTTTAATTAATAATATGATAATGCATATAATATTCACCTTATCTTTAATAAATTACTTAATAATATGATAATGCATATAATATTATAATGCATATAATTAAATTAATAATACTTTCTCATTTTATTAATATTATGATGCATATATTCACCTTAACTTCTGAATAAAATATTCGACATAATCAACCTGATTAAATTAGGAAAAATTATAATCAGATACACAAACAAACTATCATATTCTAAATTAACTTGAAAAACACTAAACAGGAACCCACCTTTCAGTTCTAAACCAGATACATAAGTGGAAAAGAAATAAACTAAAAGGACAACAAAGCAAGCAACAACTATGTAGACAACGATACAATAATCCGAACACTGGTCGAAACGTGCCCCATCGGGCGAGGCGTAAACGACCGTGTTGGCCTTTGCATGAGCTGCCTCGTTGGATTCCTCGTAACGAGCCCTAATGTAATCTTCATATGACTGTGAGGCTTCATCCATAGAGCGAAACTTGCGATAACAGGCACTTGGATATTTGTCAACTTGTGAATGAAACTCATACCATGTTCCATAAATGCCTGGTCGACGACCTCGATAAACGATGTAATAACTCATCTGCGGGCAAAAAAGAGTTTGCATTTGAATCAGTATCAAGAATCATAACAGTTACAAGAAAAAAAATGAATCAAAGTTTAAAAACAGATTAAATATTACATAAGTTTTAAAAAAACTAAAATTACTAAGAAGTTAACCAATTGATTCTTCTGATAGTCTCTGTTCACCCACAGTTCTGTTGCAATATTGTCATGCAATAATCCCCACACAAGAATCATCTAAATTAGTCATATTCTGTGGATCTCCATCTACTTTTGCTACTTGAGGTCTCGATCTTCGATTTATTTGAGATAAATAGAAATCATCTTGTCGATTCCTTATAATATAGTTGTGGATTACACAACACGTCGTTAGTATATTACGTTGCACTTCAAAATGATATGGTATTTATCTCGTGGCCCGTCATGGTATCATGGAGTAGTTGATGTCCTATAAAAGGCCTAGTGCGGCAAGGATCGGGACCTCTCTGTCACAAAAAAGATGCAAGACCACCTAGAGCAACATAAATGAACGTATCATTCTCATCCGATGACCCTGATGAGGTGTCCAACGATACAAGATTCATTCCTCCTCATACGATGTGATGATATCATGGACAGAAGCTGCAATTAAGACGGATCACCATCAGCTAGATATGACTGTCCAGGCCATGTTGGCCCTCGACCGCTACCCTTTTGCCCCTTCGTGCGCCAAGAAACCCATCAAGAAGAAGAAGCTGCAGGATAGAGATCATGATAAGGTTATGATGGTCTCAACCCTCACCACGAAGAAGAGATCCTCGCATGCAGTTAACTCCAAGAAGCAGCAGTGACGCATGAATATGGCACCGGCGCCATTGAAGCCTTTGAAGCACCGACATAAAGTGTGTAACATGAGGTCTAGGGTTCAGGCTCCATTGATCATCTCTGGTGGCCGCCGACCAATCAAGATCCTCCCATGCAAAGACTCGCCTTTGAAGCTGAGGATGATTTTGAAGTCCACCACTAAACCACCACAAGCCAAGGCGCAGTTTGCTCTCCTAATAATTCATGGCAGACGTCCAAGTCCATGATGATGCGGTCAACTAAGGATCTGTCAACTAAGGATAGTACCGTCGCTACCAGACTTGAATCTACCAATATTGTTCATAAAATTTAAGATTCTTATTATTATTTTCCCCCCTTATTGTGATTAATTGTTGGTCCTTTGTTCTTGCATGAAAAATTTTCACTTCTTTATTCGGAGTTAGTAATCAAGTTGTATATATTACTCGATCTCTTAGTTCAAAAATGAGAATAATTATTGGTGTAATTTTTCTTGTTTTCTTTGCAAATCCTGGTTGTCTTGTAACGGCCCCCGCCGTCCAGGGCCACCCAGGGCCTGTACCCCACCCGACACAATATTGTCTGCTTCACAACTCAACACCCTTAGAGGCCCAGCGTCCTCACTGGCCACAATCCGGCTAGCAGACCTACAGCCTGCTATGATATCATATGTAACGGCCCCCGCCGTATCCAGGACGCAAAAATCTAAGAAAACTTCTCAGTGGGTCACCCATCCCGGAACTGCTCCAAGGTGTGAGACCCGGGGTACCTGGGTGTCGGTGTTCGCCTGGAGGGCATGTGGGCGAACCAAGTAACCGGGTAAGCAACCCCACATAGATAATAAGTATATTAGTAACCCTTATAAGACACAACGCGTTTTAAAGCCGTGATGACATGCTTAACCTTGGAGCGGTCCCAGGATGGGTGACATACTGGGAAGTTTTCCCAGATTTCTACGGTGCGGACAATATTGTGTCGGATGGGGCCCTCAGGTGGATCCTGGACGGAGCCCGCAGGCCCTGGGCGGCCCCGGGCGACGAGGGCTGTTACAGATGGTATCAGAGCAAACTATAGGTCTGTTACCGCTGCCGGGATGGGTGACCTAGTGGGAAGTTTTCCCAGATTTCTGCGTGTTAGACTATATACCTATTAACTCTCCCTCTCCTAACGGCTTAAGCTTTTGGGTTGAGTGGTTAGAGTGTCTCACATGGTATCATAGCAGAGGTCTTGGGTTCAAACCTTATCCCCTCCAATAGTCGTCTCAGCCGCTCCTTAAATTCAATATTCACCTGTGAAGAGTCATGCCACACGTGAGGGGGCGTGTCCCTCTCCTAACGGCTTAAGCTTTTGGATTGAGTGGTTAGAGTGTCTCACACTGCGTCATGTACCCGGGTCTCACATGTCTAATCTAATAGACATGTAGTTAAGTTATTACTTGGGTTTTGAATGCTGGTCTACAAGTCCTCTGTCTGAAGAAAGATTTTGAACTTCTACTATCTATGGTTTGAAAAAGCTGCGCACGCAATAACATATTTGGACATGAATTTCTTGCTTTATGTAGACGCTTTAGTTATCTATTTTTTTTTGTTATTAATTATACATAATTCTCTTAATTAAGTCAATAATATTTTTTAGAGTTAAAATTAAGCATAAACCAAGAGAAGTCTAGAACACCATTAGAAAGCTAGCTATATGTAATCATGTATAAGATTATGGGGGATTTGGCGAGGGCCCCATAACAACTATCTAATATGCCAATAAGCCCAACGATATTTTCTTGGGGCATTAAACCCAATTCACATGAAAAAGACGACACTGCCCTTTTTCCCAAAAAAATTTCTATTTTTTTAGATTTTTTCTATTTTTTCTCTTATTTCTCCTCGCTGGCTCGCCCGCATCTCTACCTCAGCTCACCAGTGAGCCGAGACTTCGTCACGACTTCGCCTCGGCTGCGTCGGCTCAACCCCAAGTCGACGCTACCTCCACCCCTCGCCGCAGCTACAACCATCCCCTTCCCTCCAAACCACCACCGCAGCCACCACCATCACCCCCGCCTTCTTCCAACCCCCTCCAACCCTATTTCATTCTTTCCTGCCGCCAGCTAACACCACCCAAACCAGCCAACGCCGTTCTCCACCCGATCAACCGCCTCACACCTCCCCACGCACCCAAAACCCCTCAAGGAACCCAAAAAGTCATCTCGAAGTTCCCTCGACCCTCTCCCGAGCTAATAAAGCTCAATATAACAAGATCCCAACTCCGACGATCCTCCACCACGCCGATCGCCGCCTTTCCACCATCTGCTGGCCTCATTTCGTCAATCAGACCTCACAAATGGGATCCTTCGCCTTCCACGACTCCTTCCCCAGCAACGTCGGCCCCGGTGTCGACGTTTCACCATCGATCGCGCTCCGGCAAGCCCTTAGCCGCCAGATTGGACCTTTCTTCTTCTTCTCCAAGGAGATGAGAGTTTGGTTGGAGTTGCTAGCTGTCGGCGAGGTTGTTGGAGTTGGCTGCCGGAGATGGGGTGATTCATCGGAGATGGTTGGATGGACAGCGAGGGCGGCGACTGATGGAAGGGTATTTTGGTCACAAATATTTTAGAAATGGATCCTAACCTCCATTATATGGACCTAATGCTTTAGAAAATATGAATATTCGGACCTAATGCCTTAAGAAAATAATCATGGACTATACGTTGATTAATTACCAAATTTTGGACCTATCGCCAAATAACCATAAGATTTTTTTCTATGACTGTTAGAATGCAGCAGGATTTAAGCAGGTTTTCCTTATGTTATTTTTGGATTTCCTGGTTCAATTAGAACAGTTATGTTCTAATGTGATTTTCGAGCGGTATGTGCATGATATGAGTTGGTGTTTTGAATGCATCATGAGAAGCTAAGAAGGTAAAAACATAATAAGGCCACATAAAAAACACATGCCTGAGAAAAACAGATATGATTCAAAGTCCCCAGTGCAGTGTTCTAAGAATTGATGGGCATGGCAATGGATCAACTGAAGTCGATAAACAAAACTAGGATAAGCTTCTCACAGCCATAGCTAAACCAAATAGATCGACTTTTTAACTCACTTTCGACAAATTAGCAAACAAAAAGGACAACATCCATAAGAAATCAAATTGGCTCACCTGCCCAACTCCTGCAACAAGGAAACGTCCAGACTTTGTAAAAGCCAAGGAATTTACGTAGCCAACCTATGTTTCATTGGAGAAACCAAAAATGTCACATTACTCATATCCAATTATTTAATTAGAACAGAAAAGGAGAAAACAACCTCATGGTAATAAAACAGTCAGTAGGCATTTATGGCAAATTAGTACATCTCTACACCGTGAAAGCTCGAGTGTTTTAAGATGTGAATAGAAGATGTAGATATGAAGCCCATCACAAATAACTGAAACTTTCTCAGATGGCTACAAACTATATAATCAAAATGTAAACACTACTTCTGACAGGTAGCTTAGTACCAGGAAACAATCGAATAAAGGCAGGATGCCTTTATCATCACTGTCAATGGCCCACAGACGAACTAGACCATTAACAGCTCCAGATGCAGCAAGATCACTGCCTCTGCATACAGCAACGGAACTAATCCATGAATGTGCAAGCGAACGAATAACCATTTTCTGGAAGACAAAAAAAGTAAAATTACAAGTTTACACAAGCAGAGAAAAAGAGATTACTTTCATTTCAATATACAGAATAAGATAGATTAGTTACATGACAAGGTCATAAGATTAGAAATTATTCATTGCTCAACATGTATTGGAATGTTCATACAACTGTCTCGCTAAATATTCAGTTGATCTATCCAGAAACAGAAATGGCAAATGTTACCTTCTCTACGACCATCATGCATCCCTTCCTTATTGTCTTTGCAGGAATGATCATTCGGCGATGATATTGGAGCATGAGCATTTCTCATGATATGAGTAGGCTTCTTACGCTTTTTGCTCCAAAGCTCAATACTACCATCATCTGAGCCAGATAAGAATTCACTATCACTGATAAAACAGCTACATTCTAAATATGTCACAGGAGCTCGGAAAACTAGCTGTGATTCATCCGGAACCTACAGCATAGGTAGGAAAGAGTTCGTTATTTGCACTGATGTAAGAAAGACATGGAACTCTTCTACCAAGAGTCATATACATAAACAAGGGCAAAGACAACTAGATTTGCAACATAAGCCAGCCTCACTTTACAACATAGCCGTCCCTCAGCAGAATGTAACAACTTGGTTTTATAGTGACGGAATCATATAATAGTAGTAGTTTAGCTTTAGAGATGATCGGTAGGACTCAATGGGACAGCTTCATCGTTGAAATCCTATCCAATTTTGAATAAATTGGGGTTTTTTATTTGTTAAAAATTAGTGCTAAACTTGCTCTTAACATGCTATGTTATCTAATAGGTTTCATAACTTATTAGGGGCATTTTGGGAATAGTATATTATGTTATATGTAGTGGTATGTTAGAGGGTTTAAGTAGGTGATGAGAAGTTTGCTCTTGGGTAAGAGACTTCTCTATTTTGCCTCTAGGTTGTTTCTTTTTATTTTTGGTGTCAAGAGCAAGAGAAGGGAAGAGGGAGTAGTTCAAGCTTGTTGGAGATCTTCTAGGAAAGAGGTGGGTGGCCTCTCTTCCTACCCTCTTCATCTCTTGTAAACTTTCATCGGGTATTATTTGAAGAGCTTATTAGTTGGTTCTTCAAATTGGTGTTTTCCCTTGTCAACTCTTGGTGAATCTATGCATTGAAGTTGTTTGGGTATCTATTTGTGAGTTTGGTATTCTCCGTTCTTGTTTCTAGTTGATGGTGTGCGATCCTTGGCGTGTATGAGACCTTGGATTTCTACACTTGGAGAATAGGAGGTGCTCGGAGTAAGAGGCCGCCGGATTTCTCTACATGGTATCAGAGCTACAAGGGTTCTTTGTAGTGGGTTGAGATCCTACATCCTTGAGAAGCAAGGGGGAGGTGTTCCAAGTTGTGCACACAAGGTGTTTGTTGTTTGTTCTCTATGATGGATGCAAGTGGAGGCTTCAACCATCTTGGGATTGAGAGGCTCACAAGTTCTAACTATCAAGTATGGAAGTCATGCATGGAGGCATACCTTCAAGGGCAAGAGTTATGGGAGACGGTGAATGGCTATGACACCAAAATGCCGACATCGGACAATGAAGAAGATGACTATGAAGAGCGAAGAAGAAGATGGCTTGCTAGAAGCGGCAAGGCGATGTTTGTGTTGAGGACATCTATCCATCGAGATTTGTTTGAGCATATTAGAGAGGCCAAGACCCCAAAGGAAGTTTGGGATATTTTTGAGAAGTTGTTCACCAAGAAGAATGAGGCTCGATTGCAATTTTTGGAGAATGAGTTGGCTACCACAACTCAAGGAAGCATGAGTATTTCGGAGTACTTCTTGAAGGTGAAGAACTTATGTGCCGAGATTTCTAGTTTGGATCCTAATGAGCCAATTAGTGAAGCAAAGTTGAAGAGGTACCTTATTCGGGGGCTTCGAAAAGAATATCATCTCTTTGTCTCATCACTACAAGGTTGGGCTACACAACCTAGTTTGGTGGAGTTTGAGAATTTGCTTGGCAATCATGAGGCATTGGCGAAGCAAATGGCGGAGTGTTCAATCTCCGGTAGAGATGCTAGTGAAGATGCTTTGTTTTCTAAAGGCAAGAAGGGAGATCCAAAAAGAGGCAAGAACAATGCCAAAGCACATGAAGGTGAAGGCTCAAGTAGTGGAAATGAAGCTTCAAGAAGAAAGAATGTGAAATGCTTCTGATGTGGTAAGATGGGGCATATGAAGAGAGATTGCCGGGTGAAGCTCAAAGAAGGTTTTGTTGGCTCTAAGGAATCGGATAAGAAGCAAGAGAAAGATTGGGGCTCTTGTTTTGTGTCGGATGGTACCTTAGAAAGTCGCCCTTCAAGTGTTCGAGCTTTGGCAAGTATCAACTATGAAGATGATTGGATAGTAGATTCGGGTTGCTCTCATCATTTGACCGGTGACAAGTCAAAGTTTCATGAGTTTGTGCATTATGGTGGAAATGATGCAATTGTCACGGCGGACAACACAGTTCATCCGGTGGTGAATGAAGGTGTTGTAAAGATGGAGGACGGAGTCACTTTGAAGAGCGTTTTTCATGTGCCGGGTATGACTAAAAACCTTGTCTCCGTTTCCTAAGTAGCGGATGCCGGAAATTATATCTTATTTGGGCCTCATGATGTGAAGATCATGCGGAATGTTAGAAGCTTGGATGCCGATGTTGTTCATAGTGGAAAGCGAGTAAAGTCACTTTATGTGCTATCGGCCGGTTCCTCTTATGTTGAGAAGACTAGCAAGAATGATAGTGCTAGTTTATGGCATGCAAGACTAGCACATGTGGGTCTTGACAAAATGAAGCATATCTTCTCAAAGAAGTTGGTTAATGGCATACCCAACATTGATGAAGTCAAGGTGGGTAGTTTATGTGAAGGTTGTCAACTTGGAAAATTTCATCGCCTACCATTTGAAGACTCTATGTCAAGATGCAAGAAGCCACTTGATCTCATTCACACCGATCTCTTAGTGTCAAGGAGTGCTCTAAGTCTTTCCGGTTGTGGTTATATGATTCTCTTCGTTGATGATTACTCAAGGTTTTCTTGGGTGTATTTTCTTAAAGAAAAGTCCGAAGCTTTCTCCAAGTTCAAGCTTTTCAAAGAGAAGATGGAAGGAGAATGGAGAAGAAGAATCAAGTGCTTGCGAAGTGATGGAGGTGGTGAATACATCTCAAGGGAGTTTGAAAATTTTTGTAAACAACATGGGATCCGGAGGCAAATGACTTGTGCTCATACTTCACAACAAAATGGCGTGGCGGAGCGCAAGTTGCGGCACCTTTCCGAAGCATGCCGGTGTTGGCTTTATTCCAAGAACTTGCCGAAGGAGTTATGGGTGGAGGCTATGATGTGCGCATCTCATGTCATCAACCGAACGCCATTGGGCTCATGTAGTATGAAATCTCCTTTTGAGTTGCTATATAAGTTGAAGCCTTTTATTAGCTATTTTCGTGTATTTGGTTCTATTTGCTATGTTCATGTGCTGGATGCAAAGAGAACCAAGTTTGATGCTAAGGCGGAGAAGTGTGTTTTCATTGGCTATGATCCTCACAAGAAGGGTTGGAAGTGTATGAATCCGAAGACTCACAAGTTTATTACTTCTAGAGATGTGGTGTTTGATGAAATGTCTTCATACTATGATCGGCCGGTGATTGTGCCAAATGAAGCTCCATCAAGCCCTCATGTTGAAGCAAGTTTTGAGAGGTCTTCCTCAACATCATTATCTTCCGGTGCACCAAACTCATCAAGCTCTTCTTCGTCATTGGAGATGAGTGGAAGGGGGAGTTTGGGTTCTTCCATTGAGAGTTCAAGTCCAACACATGAGGTAGAGGAACAACCAAGGAGATCCACAAGAGAGCAAAAGAAGAATCCAAGGTACTTTGGTCCGGAATGGAATTCGGGTGCTAACTTGGTAGATGTGGTTTCATGTTTCTTTGCCGGTCCTATAGATGTGGATGAGCCCTCATGTTATGATGAAGCCAAAGGTGTTCATGAATGGGAGAAAGCAATGGAAGAAGAAGTCCGTGCACTCAATCAAAATGAAACTTGGGATTTGGTTCCAAAGCCAAATGAGGTTGAGCCGGTTTCATGTAAGTGGGTGTACAAGATAAAGAGAAAGGCCGATGGATCCGTGGATAGTTACAAGGCAACGTTGGTGGCTCGTGGGTTCACTCAACAACATGGAGTGGATTATGAAGAGACATTTAGTCCAGTAGCCAAGATGACATCGGTTCGGGTTCTCATTTCTTTGGCGGCTTGCAAGGGATGGAAAATGTGGCAACTTGATGTCAAAAATACCTTCTTATATGGTGAGGTGGATCGAGAAATCTTCATGAGCCAACCGCCGGGTTTCTTGTCAAAATCTTTTCCCAATCATGTGTGCTGATTGAAGAAGGCGATTTATGGCCTCAAGCAAGCACCTAGAGCTTGGTATGGTAAGATTGCTCAATATCTTATCTTTTATGGATTTCTTGTCTCTAATTCCGATCCGAGTATGTTTGTGAAGAAGCATGATGGTATGCATGTCATTGTATTGCTCTATGTGGATGACATGATAGTTACCGGAGATAATGCTAAAGAGATTAGTAAGCTTCGAGATGAGCTTGCTATTCGGTTTGAGATGAAGAACTTGGGTGAGCTAAGTCTCTTTCTTGGGTAGAAGGTGGAAAATGGGGTTGATGGTATATTTCTTTCTCAAAGGCATTATGCATCTAAGCTTGTTGAGAAGTTTGGCTTGAAGGAAAGCAAGCAATGCTCTACTCCTATGGATGCAAATATCAAGCTACGAAAAGGTGAAGGCAAGGTTCTTGAAGATCCAAGGCTTTTTCGTACTCTTGTTGGAAGTTTGCTCTATCTTACCATCACAAGGCCGGATATTTCTTTTGCCGTTGGTGTTGTAAGTCGTTACATGCAAACACCAATGAAGACTCATTTAGATGCCGCCAAGAGGATTCTTAGATTTGTCAACTCCTCTCTTGATATTGGTCTTCTTTACAAGAAGGATGCAAGTTGTGAACTTGTAGGTTTCACCGACGCGGATTGGGCGGGTGATTTTGATGAGAGGAAGTCGACATCGGGCTATGTTTTTGGCTTGGGTTCCGCATATGTATCATGGTGTAGCAAGAAGCAAGATACAGTGGCTCTTTCTAGCACCAAAGCGGAGTACAAAGCGGCGACTCTTGTGGCACAAGAATGTACATGGTTGCGGACTTTGATTGGTGATGTTTTGAAGCATGTGGACTATCCGGTGAAGGTTAGTTGTGACAATCAAAGTGCAATTAAGTTGGCGGCAAATCCGGTGTTTCATGCAAGAACAAAGCATATTGAAGTTGAACACCACTACATTCGGGAGAAGGTGTTTCATGAAGAAATCGAGCTAGTGGAAGTAAGGTCTCAAGACAACTTGGCGGACATCTTCACCAAGGCTCTTCCAAAGGCGAGGTTTCAAGAACTTCAAGCAAAGCTCGGTTTGGTAGCTCGCAAGTTTGCACTAAGGGGGAGTGTTAAAAATTAGTGCTAAACTTGCTCTTAACATGCTATGTTATCTAATAGGTTTCATAACTTATTAAGGGCATTTTGGGAATAGTATGTTATGTTATATGTAGTGGTATGTTAGAGGGTTTAAGTAGGTGATGAGAAGTTTGCTCTTTGGTAAGAGACTTCTCTATTTTGCCTCTAGGTTGTTTCTTCTTATTTTTGGTGTCAAGAGCAAGAGAAGGGAAGAGGGAGTAGTTCAAGCTTGTTGGAGATCTTCTAGGAAAGAGGTGGGTGGCCTCTCTTCCTACCCTCTTCATCTCTTGTAAACTTTCATCGGGTATTATTTGAAGAGCTTATTAGTTGGTTCTTCAAATTGGTGTTTTTCTTTGTCAACTCTTGGTGAATCTATGCATTGAAGTTGTTTGGGTATCTATTTGTGAGTTTGGTATTCTCCGTTCTTGTTTCTAGTTGGTGGTGTGTGATCCTTGGCGTGTATGAGATCTTGGGTTTCTACACTTGGAGAATAGGAGGTGCTCGGAGTAAGAGGCCGCCGGATTTCTCTACATTTTTCGCATCTTTCTAGCAAAAAGGAGCAAGAGCTCACGGATTTCATCTACTAGAGATCGACACACTAGGGTTGATCAGGAAAATCTCCTCTTAAAGATATACGTGTTGATTTTTGCACTCTACCTAGCAAACTGATATGTAGCTAAAACTTAACATTATGGTTCATCTGCGCGTGTCGAATTTCTTTGCTCCCTGAAACAATTTGTGGTACCAATACAACTGGTTCGAAATCTTTAATCAGCAGTTTGGCAGTCATCCTACTGTTCAAGATGAAGGGTGAATTTACGGTTAGTGGGAGCGCACAATAATTTTGTGATTGTTCAAAGTAACTCTGGTACTCTTGTAAAGCACAACTCCAATATTTCGAAAGTGTTATAAATGTATCAAGGAAATAGGTACTCTCCTATTCTCTTGCTTACTTCTAACTAGTACTTCATGCTAATTGCAAGTGGATGAAAGGAGAAGAAGAAGGGATATGAGAAGAGGAACTCTAACTATAGCAAGAAGATAGCAAGGAGAAACAATACGAGATATAAGAGGAGCTCAATCTCACACACCTTCCTTCATTTGTTCATCCATGCCTATTTATAGGCAAATGAGAGGATATGAAGACAAAGCATCATTGAATGCTTTTGTCTCAATCCAATTTCCATCAACATGGCTAGTCATTCATCAAGACTAGTCATTCATCAATAGTGGGCATATGATCTCATTCACATGCACACATTTTACAATACTCCCCCTTGAATGACTAAAATATGCCTCGTTATAAACCTTTGCTAAGAAAAACCCGGTGGGATAAAAACTTAGCGAAAGAAAAGAGTACAATATTCTTACTTAGAAAGGTATTAGGCTATCGAGACTGCCTCGTTAAAACCTTGCCAAGGAAAACCCAGTGGGAAAAACCTTGACGAAGGAAAAAGAGTACAGTACCTGAATACCTTCTAAGATTATAACTCCCCCTCATAAAGATATGAGATAAGCTTCAGGTGCTCATCACAATAAATCCTTGAGACGACGCATCCCGATGCCATGCACTAGCTTTTTGAATGTTGTCGTTGGTAGTGCCTTTGTAAATAAATCAGCTAAGTTGTCACTAGAGCGTATCTGCTGGATATCGATATCACCTCTCTCCTGGATCTCATGCGTGTAGAAGAATTTTGGAGATATGTGCTTGGTCCTATCGCCTTTGATATAACCGCCTCTAACTTGAGTGATGCATGCGGTGTGAGGACCCGTACCTCCAACCCGGTCCGACCGCGTTAGGTCGAGGGTCTGGATTTGTGGTTTGGCTCGGTTGGCCCTGGGATGCGATAGGTTGATCGCATCGCTGTTTTTGACCCCAGTGGCATTTTGGTAAATATGCTCCCTGGTTGTCAGTTTCACACCCGCGTTGCACACACTGACCTTGTTTGTGTTAGTGTTTGTTTAGAATGGCTAGGTGGACCCGGGATCGGAAGATCCGAGCTTGGGCTTGCGTTTTAGCCCAAGTTTTGCCTTCTTGGCAAAGGGGATCAATCTCCTTGAGAAGAAGATCGATCTTTCTGTTAAGAAGATCGATCCTCTCTGATAAAAGGATCGATCCTCCAATTCCAGCAAGTTAGAGCAGTTGGGCAGTTGTTGGACTCGCGGAGGGCAGGTGTTCTCCTTCGTCCTCCTTTGTCAGGAGAGGTCTTCTCCTTCACCCTCTCCCCCACCTTCCCCGGCCTTCCTTCTCCTTCACTTCTCCCTTCTCCTTTCTTCCTTCTCTTCTTCTTTCTTCTCCCTGGCTGTTTCTTCTTCCCGCAAGCAGAGCTTGCTCTGTTTTTCCTCCATCAGCCTCCTCCTTCTTCTTCGTCGTTCTCCCTCCTCCGACCACCATTTTGAGAGCTTGAAAACTTGTTGGATTCGTGGCAACGAGAGGAAGACTGCTGGTGTGGTTTGGAACCTTGTTGGTGATCAACTCGCGGGGAATCAACTGAGGAATGCGCAGTCCGGTAGGTGTTCTACCTACATGCGTTAATTAATGGGTTTAGATAAATCTAGCCGTTAGATTGTGATGAAATTATGTTGTTGAATGCATGTTGCTTAATTTAGTCTCTGATTTAAGTTTCATGAACTTTGGTTAAGATTTCAGTAGGATTTATGCAAGATAAATCTCGGATTTCCGATTTTCTGCTGTTCTTGAAGAACAGCCGGCTTGCGGCGAGTTTTCCGGCTTGTACATGCATGATCTTGGATTTTTATGAGAGATAAGAGTTGTATATCTGTGAGTCTACTTTCAAACCCAATTGATTTCATATTTTTCCGATTTTTCTACGAGTTTTGGTGATTTTTATACGAAACTGTGTCGGAGCAGATTTGCTGATGAATAGTGCCACGGATGATCCGTGGATCAACCGTCGCGGTCTCCACGGTCGACCGTGAGGTCTCCAAGGTCGACCGTGAGCCCCGAAAATAGCGAAATAACATCTCACGGTCGATCCGTTGATCGACCGTCAACCTTAGATTTTGCACGGTCGATCCGTTGATCGACCGCCAGCCTTGAATAGTGTTTTTAACGGATTTTTGATGTTTTATCATGTTTGATTCTTGGGATTCATGTGATTGGTATTCCTAGAGATTTCGATGGCTAGCATGTTCTAATTGGTTGTTTTTAGATGATTAATTGTTTGATTTCTCGGCATGTCTAATTAGATATAAATCATCCTTGTTTAATGAGTAATTAATCACATGCCATGCTTATTTATATGTATATTTAGCTTGTGGTTGAACCAAGGGGGTTGTGCTCCTTGGGATGTTTAGCTAATTAAATGGCAGAGGGTGTGCTTTATATGTGGTTGATTATTACCTGTGTGGCCGGGGTTGTGCCCTCGTTGTAGAAATTGCTTGCTAACGGTCTGTGGGCGCCGTCATAATATTGTATAATTGTAGTTTAACCTTTATCTGCTTTATGCATGTTTACCCTCTGGCAAGCTTGACGCTTCGCCTAGCCCGTGTATGTTGTCTTGGCATATTGTTGCATGCTGTTATTCCTGTATCTCTGTGCTTGAGCATTGCATGCATCTGTTTGCATTAGAAGCATCAGGCTAGGTGGTAGACGATGGTTTCGATCGTTGATCCGGGGTTCTCGGGTAGCCCGGATCTAGCCCTAGGGCCGGGGCTGGGTAGTCAGGATTAGGGTGTGATTGTCGATCTGAATCTCTGATGATTGAGGATTGCGATAGTCGGCTTGAATCTTTGTTTGAGGTTTAGAGGTCGTGTTGTCTTCCAAGGCCAAGTGCTAAGGATGCAACCGAGGAGTTCCCGACGTGGTCCCCAGGCAGTGGTATCCCTGCTGGGTAAGGGTTAGAGCCTGCATGTTACTGTTTCCGTGGTCCTCCTGGTAACATGTTCAGGAGAGAGGTTTCATGACAGGAACCCTTGGGACATCGGTGGGTTATGGGACCCGTGGCATCCTTTAGACTTAGGCTGGAGGATAACACTGTTGTTGTTTCCCTTCCTTTGTGAGTGACGTAGAGTAGAACCCTACTGAGCAAGCTTTGTTGCTCACTCCTACCTGGGCTGCATAGGCGATGCAGGTCGATGCAGTCCCTTCTCTTTCAGGTTGTTGCGGTGTTGGAGGCGGCACTCCCCTTGGTGGTGCTGAGATCGAGGATATCATCAGTTTGTTCTATTCATTTGATGTACAGTTTTAAATGTATAAATTGTAATTTGAAGGAGAAATGTAATTGTATTTCAATTTGATGTAAATTGATCAGAGATTGTTGTATTAGATGACTTGAATCATTATTATATCTTTTTAAAGTTAAATTGTATTATGATTTGATGATAGGATAGTTTAAATTAATTGTGAATATTGTAATCATGCACCAGGTTTAAAATTGATGTTTAAAAGGGGAGGCTTTCGCCGTTTGATTTAGAGTTTAGGACCCTCACGTTCCGGCCTGGATGGGTTCTCTGGGTCGGGGCGTGACATGCGGCATTATCTTCATATAATATCGTCGGGATATTCCTGATTGAAGATAACCCACAAGTGCCTTGAATGTGCTCTATCATGCTTCTCAACCATATACACTCTCTACCTGCTTCATGAATGGCAAGTATCTCAGCATGATTTGAAGAGGTAGCAGTTAGTGTCTGCTTCATAGATCGCCAAGATATAGCAGCGCCACCATATAGAAAAATATAGCCGGTTTGTGACTTGGCCTTATGTGGATAAGAGAGATAACCAGCATCTGCGTAGCCGACTAACCGTGGTATCGAATTATTTGAAAAAAATAGTTCGAGATCTGTAGTTCCACGAAGATAGCGTAGAATGTGCTTGATGCCATTCCAGTGCCTTCGGGTTGGTGCAGAACTGAATCTTGCTAATAAATTGACTGCAAAGGCTATATCGGGCCTTGTGCAATTTGCCAGATACATGAGAGCTCCAATTGCGCTAAGATATGGTACTTCAGGACCAAGAAGTTCTTCACCATCTTCATGAGGGCGAAAAGGATCTTTCTTCACATCAAGAGATCGGACAACCATTGGAGAACTCAAGGGATGAGTTTTGTCCATATAAAATTGTCTTAGAACCTTCTCTGTATAATTTGATTGGTGAACCAATATTCCATTTGGAAAGTGCTCGATCTGCAGGCCGAGACAAAATTTTGTCTTTCCAAGATATTTCATTTCAAATTCCTTCTTTAAATAGTCAGATGCCTTAGTGAGCTCTTCAGGAGTCCCAATTAAGTTTAAGTCATCGACATATACTGCAATAATAGCAAATCCGGAATTTGATTTCTTAGTGAAAACACATGGGCAAATTTTGTTGTTTATGTATCCCTCTTTCAGGAGGTATTCACTGAGTCGATTGTACCACATCCGGCCAGATTGTTTTAACCCATATAAGGATCTTTGAAGTTTAATAGAATACATATCCCGAGATTTATTTGCTTCAGGCAATTTAAGTCCTTCAGGGACTTTCATATAAATGTCACTATCTAGTGACCCATATAAGTATGCCGTGATTACATCCATTAGATGCATCTCTAGTCTTTCTGAGACTGCTAAACCAATCAAGAAGCGAAAGGTTATTGCATCCATTACAGGGGAGTATGTCTCCTCATAGTCTATACCAGGTTTCTGCGAGAAACCTTGTGCTACAAGCCGTGCTTTATATCGCACAATCTCATTTTTCTCATTTCGCTTGCGTACAAATACCCATTTGTATCCCACTGGCTTGACATCTTCTGGTGTCTGGACCACAGGTCCAAAAACATTTCGTTTTTCCAGCGAGTCTAATTCAGCTTTAATAGCTTCTTTTCATTTTGGCCAATCAACTCTACGTCGACATTCTTCGACAGATTTTGGCTCAGGCTCTTCATTACTTTCAGTAATGTCAAGAGCAACTGCATATGCAAATGAGTTGTTGACAACAATTTCATTTCTGTTCCACATTTTCTCAGTGTGCGCACAATTTATCGAGATCTCATGATTTTCAGATATATGTACCTCTTCTGGAGGCGCCTGAACCTCTTCGGGAGGTGCTTGAACGTCTTCGGGGGATGTTTCTTCAGGGGTATCAGTCTTCTGGCCAGTTTGTTCTTGTACCCTTCTTTTCCTTGGGACCTTATCCTTGGCTCCAATAGGTCTCCCACGCTTCTGGCGTGCTTTAGATTCACATGCTTTATGACCCTCGGATTGTTCTTCTGGAACATCAATCCGGGCTGGAGCATTTGCAACTGGAATATGTGACTTTATCACTCGTTGTGAATCAGTAAATGCATCAGGCATCTGATTCGCAATTTTCTGTAAATGTATAATCTTCTGCACTTCGAGTTCAGTTTGACTTGTTCTAGGATCAAGATGAGACAACGTCGAAATGTTCCATACAACTTCATTTTGAGTTTCTAGCTTCTTCTTTTCTCCCCCTAATGGTGGAAAAACTGACTCATCAATGTGACAGTCAGCAAAACGTGCTCTAAACAAATCCCATGTTAAAGGTTCTAGGTACTGATAAGACGTGAAAAGTGCATAAATCACCCTTTTAACTTGGCCTTGTTAGTCTCCGAGCAAGGCCTTACTGATGGATTTTACCCTATTACAGGTACAAGTGCCCCCAACGAGGATTGGATCAAGTTCCGAACTTAAACGACGTCATTCGGGCCAGTTTTTATGAAGAAGATCGATCCTGTATGGAAGAAGGATCGATCCTTTGAAGTGCTTTAAGAAGGAGCCAATCATGACAACAAGGATCGATCCTATGGCATGAGAGGATTGATCACTTTTGCGCATTTTCCCAGTGACAGAACGCAAATTCTAGAGGATCGATCTCCACACACTGGAGGATCGATCTTCATCGGGGCGAAGCCAGAATTCAAGAAGAAAAGATCGATCCTTTCCTATGGGAGGATCGATCCTTCACGGGACCAGCGATCACACGAAGTGAATGATCGATCCTTCACCCTATGAGGATCGATCCTTTGATGCCAGCCGAGCAAAATCAATGGCCCAGATCTAATCCGAGTGGGAGAGGCTTGTTTACTATAAATAGACCCCTTAGGGGGGATTTTTAAATCTTCTTTTAGTCTTCTCCAGCCCTTCTAGGTTTCTTACCCAATTGAGAGGAGGACTTCTTGGAGGGAATCCATGGGAGGGGAGCTTCATCAACCTCCATCCATGGATCCAACCAAGATGAGTAGCTAACTTCCTTTATCTTGGGATTTCCATGTAGTTGTAGGATTCTTTTGTAGTTTTCCTAGGGTTTTGATGTGTAATCTTTGGGATTGATCTATTGTATGGATTTGAGCATTATTTCCTTATCTTTGTACATGGATTTCATATGTTGAATGGATGAATGCCTTTCTTTGGTATGAGTTAGGACTTGTGCATGATAGGTGTTTGTTGTATTGCTCCAATGAGTTGGATGTGCTAGAAACACATCCAATGACATTGGGAGGATTACTAGCCCTAGATTAGAGATTAGGGATGCTAGAACCATCCCTATCTCTCTAATCAAAGGATCCATTCTATCTTTCTCTTGCATTGGATTCGAGGTGCTAGAACCATCTCGATCCAATGCCAGACTCCATGCAATATCTTTTTCTTGCGACGAATCGATCTTAATCGAAGGTTCGTTAGCGACGATAGAAGCTAATTACTCATTCGTCGACTTTGTGAATGTGATTATTTCCGGCGGATGATCCTAAACCGACTTCCGTTGAGCGATAAGTGAGGCTAACCACCCGCTTGTCGACTTCTTGATTTCGATCGTCCCGATTGGATTACACACCTTAATTCCTTAGGAGGCTACATTAGAACCTACAATGAAATGGAGATCCCAAGACCTCTCTATATTAGTTATCTTTCTTTTCACTTAGTTAATTACTTTAATAGTCATTAATCCAAAACCCAAATCATTTTAGCTAGTTGTTTGGAGTTATCTATCGAGTACGTTAGTCATTTCTCATTTTCCTGCGGATCGACCCGGACTCCCGCTAGCTACGTAGTAGTTAGTAGGATTCGGTATAAATTGTAATCTTTGACGCCCTAGTCACTTTTAACGACGAGTGGTTTGGGTTCGTCAAAGATTTTGGCGCCGTTGTCGGGGATTTGTGATTTGAATTTATTACTTGATAAATTCCTTCATTCAATTAGATTGCTTTATTTTCTTTTATTACAAAATACCAAAAATAGAACGTTGCTTATATTGTATATCTTTTTGTGGTTGTAGGTGAAGCTTCCGAGCGGCGAAGCGACTCATCTACGGGCGAAAATACAAAGTTCTTGGACCAGCCCACTGTAATGTATCTCTTACCTTGTATGGTCCAAGTTCTTATATGTGTGAATGAGTGTGCATGAGGATTCAGATTTAGATATCACCTTGCAAGAATTCCTAGATTCTAGGACATCTTCAAGCATACCCGTGCATAAGGATCTCCTTTTTCCTCAAATCATGGATGAGCCCATCCCGGACCCCAATCCTAATGCCAATCCCATTCCGGACCGTAGGAGTATGAGGGATTATTATGTCCCTACCACTTTTGCACCTACATCGGGCATACAACAACCCGTTGTTCAAGCCGCACATTACGAGTTTAAGCCTCAATTCCTTCAATTCCTTCCAAACTTTCACGGCTTGAGTAATGAGGACCCTTACTATCACTTTGAAGATTTCCTTGAAAAGAGTTCCACAGTTAAAATTCCAAACTTTACCGAGGGTGCAATGAAATTAAAGTTGTTCCCATTTACCTTGAAGGGCAAAGCCAAGCATTGGTTAGGATCCCTTGAGCCCCAAACGATCACTACTTGGGACCAATTACAAAGTGCTTTTCTAGAAAAGTTCTTTCCTATCGCTAAGACTCATGAAATGAGAACCCAAATAGCAACCTTTCGTCAAGAAGATGACGAACCTTTTCATGATGCTTGGGATAGATTTAAAGAGCTTCTTAGAAAATGCCCACACCATCAAATCCCTAAGTGGTCTCTTGTTGATTATTTTTACAATGGCCTTAGAATACGTCATCAACAAGATGTAGACACCGCTTGTGGTGGGGTGTTCATGACAAATCCCTATGAGGACTCATGGGTTCTATTTGGAAAGCTTGCCATTAATTCCCAAAACCATGCCTACACTTCAAGAAATGTTAGGGAGACTTCAAGTGCTAAGGGACAATCCAACCCGAGAGGATTTTTAGAGTTATCCAAAGCTACCCGTGTTTCACAACAAATCGATACTCTAAGTAGGAAAGTTGATCAAGTTCTTGCTCATTCTTTGAATCAAATTCCTACTCCTCCTTCTTCATCGAGTTACTTCCCGAATTCTCCATCTTTGGGAGAACTTTGCTTCTTATGCTCGACTCCTGGTCACCAAGTTACCGAATGCCATTTGGCATGTGATTATCCGGAGCTCGTGCAAGAGCATATAAATGCGGTCTTCAATCAATCCAAGCCTACCTATGACCCATACTCAAATACATACAATCCCGGTCTTAGGGATCATCCAAATTTCTCATGGAGAAATCCCGGCCAATAACCTCCAAATGCATACAATGCTAGGCCTCCGATTGCGGGCAATCAAGCCCCGAGCTATTCTCCTAGGTATCAAGCGCCATATCATTCTAACCAACCTCCACAATCTCAAACCACCTACCGGCCACCTCAAGCTCCTCAAGCATATCCACCTCAAGCCCCTCATGCATATCCCTCTCAAGTGGCGGGTTATCCACAATCCTCTCATCCTCCAAATTGGAATCAAAGGCCACCTGGGCCTTCCCAATACCAAGCTCCCTACCAAGCCCATCAAGCCCCTCAAGCTCCTAAACGTGATCCTTGTATTGAGGAAAGGCTTCTCAAGGCTTTGGATTCCTTTGAGACAAGTACCCAACTTTTGCATTCTCATTCCCAATCTATTGCAAAGTTGGAAGTGCAAATAGGCCAATTGGCCAATACTATGGCAAGAAGGGAGGAAGGTAGACTTCCTAGTCAACCCATAGCAAACCCTAAGGGCCAACATTTTGTCGAGTCCACTCATGAGGAAGTGCAAGCGGTCACTACCCTCCGAAGTGGAAAGATTTTTCCTAATGTTGAGATGTCCAAAGACACCACATTAGAGCGAGAGCATGAACCTCATTTGTCTACTTCAATGAAAGACGCTCAAGCATCACCTCATCATACCCCTCATGATTCTTCAAGTCCATTGCCATCTTTTGAGGAAACTGAGCCTACTTTACTCGATCCATTGCCGACCAAAGCATACATTCCTAGAGCTCCATACCCCCAAGCATTTGTTGATTCTCAAGCCACATCCCAACCTTGGAAGAGTGGCAAGTATGAGGAAATGCTAGAACTTTTTAAGAAGGTCCACATCAACCTTCCCTTGTTGGATGCCATCAAGCAAGTGCCTTCTTATGCAAAAATTTTGAAAGACTTGTGCACCCATAAGCGGCAATCCAAATCTCACGTCTCCAAAAAGCTCTTCCTAACGGAGCAAGTTAGCTCTATTCTTCAACTTGATCTACCTCCGAAATTGAGAGACCCCGGTACTCCTACCATTTCTTGCATCATAGGAGATCAATTGATTGAGGGGGCTCTTCTTGATTTAGGAGCTAGTGTGAATCTTATGCCATACTCCTTGTTTTGTAAGTTTGGCTTAGGAGAGCTCAAGCCGACCTCCATGACGTTGCAATTAGCCGATAGATCTATCAAAACACCACGGGGTGTCCTTGAAGATATACTAGTCAAGGTCGATAGTTGTGTCTTCCCGGTCGACTTCGTTGTGCTTGACATGGAACCGGGTCTTAGACATAGGAAGTCCATTCCCATCATACTTGGACGACCATTCTTGGCTACGGCCAATGCATGCATCAATTGTAGGAGTGGCATCATGACCGTTACCTTCGGGAATATGGAATTGAAATTAAATATTTTTGATGCTGCTAAATAATCTATGCATGGGAATGAATGTTTTATGGTCGATTCTTTAGAGGATGATGATATTGGTGATGAATGTGCTAATGATGTGATGGTTGCAAATTTTGATATAGCTGATACTTGTGAATCACGTGTCGATGCTTGGAATGATCATGATGATGAGGAATGCTTGAATGAATTACTTGGTAATGATAAAGAGGTTGATGATGATTGTTATGATATTAATCTTTCGGTATATCAACCATTTTATGAAGACATACCCAAGTACGAAGAGGATGTTTATGATATTAATATGCCCATCTATGAAGTTTTTGGTGAGGAGATATCAATTGTTGCCAACTCCTATGATATTAATATGCCTATCTATGAGGTGTTTTGGGAGGACATAACTAAGGTTGATGAGCCAAGTTTGGTTGTTTTTCAAGAAAGGTTATCAATCCCTCATGTTTGGGATGATGAAGGCCAATATATGTTACCGGCATTAGAGACTTTTGAAATTTTGGATGAGGTCTTGCCCATTCTTAAATGTGATTATATAGGCGATGATTGTGTGACCCCTTGGTGGAGGCATGCCTTTGATTTGTCACCTTCCACATCTTCCTCCACAATAATATTTGCCACAACACTATCATTGCTCATCTTGAATGCCACCCCATTTCCCGCGTTCATGCATACATTCATTCGGCCTTATAAAACCGTTAATAAAAAACGTGACACCTTTTGTGCTAAAATGGACATAAAGTTAAAATGGCTTGTGATGAAAGAAATGTGGTTTTATCATTGGCATTTAAATAAAGTTCTTCGAAAATGGCTTCGATCTCGCATTTCTAGATGCGACCACCATTTAGAGGGGCCATCAAAATTTTATGGGTGAATTCGCATTGTGTCGAGCTAGAGACGGTAAATCAAGCGCTTGGTGGGAGGCAACCCATCCTTTCTTCGTATTTTTTTGAATTTGTTGTTATTTCTTCTTTGCATGATTGATTGTTTTTCTCATTATTTGCATGTTTGATTTTGGTGTGTTTTTGTAATGATCTTTGTTGAATAATTGTGATGTCAAGATGGTATGTTGAATTTGTGGGATGATTGATGTTTTGTTTGATTTGGAGGGCTGTTATTATGGTATTTTAATGCCTAAGGAGCCTAGTATTCATGTTTGGGGTGTATGGGGCGAATTTCCAGGTTTTCAGCCCAGTTTTGCATTTTGGTACATAAATGATCGATCCTCCAAGAGGAGAGGATCGATCCTTTATGTCCGATTGAATTTACGCTGGAACCTGGAGGCGAGAGATCGATCCTTCCATACCCCATGATCGATCATTTTTGCGAATTAATTCGTGACAGGGGATTGGTTTTGAGAAGATCGATCCTTCAATGCCCCATGATCGATCATTTTTGCGAATTTATTCGTGACAGAGGGATGATTTCTGGATGATCGATCCTTGAGCATAGAAAGATCGATCATACCTACTTATACACGTCAGCACGACTTAAGTGAGAACCGTTATGATGCTGCCACGTGTTCAAAAGATCGATCTTGCTCTCTCAAGAGATCGATCTTTTGCGGGGTTGGTTAAAAAAATATATAGGCGCGGGAGATCGACTTAGGGCCCCAAGCCCTAAGATCGATCCTCTCTTCCCCTTCCCCTGTTCGCCCAGACGCCGCATCCCTTCTTCGCCGCCTCCGACCGGTGCGCCACCCTCTCCTCCGGCCGAATTTCACCGCCGCCGACCTTCCCAAGGTCTCCGCAACCACCCTTCACCTCCCTGCACCTCTCGATCGAGCTCCCGTCCCCCACATTTACCCCACCTCCTCTCACATCTCCGTGATCGGCGGGATCCTTTCGCCTCCGACGCAAATCGCCGCCGCCCTCCACCTCCCAGTGCCTCCACTACCCCTCCCCTTCACTCCTCTTCCCTCAGGCGACCCCGGCGCCGTCCACATTTCGTCATCACCTTCCATCGAGCCGCCGGTGCCGCCTCATCCTTCAAGCTCGTCGTCGCCGGCCATCTTTGTGGTTCCACTTCACCCCAAGGCATTTCCTCTCCATTCACCTCGATGGTTCGCAAGCACACCGCCGCCATCAAGAAGGCCGCCGGGAAGGGCAAGGCTGCGGCATCCTCTCCATCTTCCTCTCCAGCCGAGCAAGCTTCTTCCACACCATCCTCGCAGCCGGCATCCTCTCCATCTTCCTCTGGGCCGGCCGCCGATTCACCTTCTCCCCCTACACGGCCGGTCCGTGCCTCGCGTGCCCCCGCCACTTCGTCCACAGCTCCGGCAGTTTCCAAGAGAAGAGCCTCCGCTGCCCCTTTGTCATCCAATCCTCGCCGATCCAAGAAGTTGAACAAGCCCAAGCCCTCCACTGCGCCCACTGATGTTCGAGGCCTGGATCCGCAGTGGCGACGGGAGGTACGCCTCGAGTACACCTTTGACGTCTCCTTCTTCCGCACGATCAAGCATGCGCAAGATTCCGTCGCCACACTGGAAGCCCGCGGCTGGCTGCACTTCTGCACCCCCTCCACCACTGTTTACCCACGGCTGGCCTGCATGTTCTACCAGAACATGAAGGCTATACCCTGCGGTAATGAGAGGGACGAGGCTGGTGATGCCCCGAGCCGGGCGTTGGGCTTCTGGATTTAGTAGAGTATAGTGCATCATTAATAGATAGTTTTGTTCCTCTGGGCAAAACTATGGTTGCTCTCCCGGAGCCTTCTATCAGGTCTGCATGACCCGATATTGTATTAACATTCGACTCTTTCAATGTTAATTGTGAGAAGTACTTACGATCTTGGAGGATCGTGTTTGTGGTTGCACTGTCTGCAAGACATGCGTCGCCATCCATCTGGGAAACAATTAGAGGAATATATGCATTCATAGAAATATGCATAAACTGCAAAGCGTTCAAAGATACATAGAGAAAACAAGCAAAGTACATATTAGTAGATATAAGCACACTTATAATACATGATTTTAGTAGGTGTCCATCCATTCCTCAGATCCTCCGAGGAAGTCCGATACATCTAGAGATGTACCAACCATGGGGTTACCAGGAAGGGGAATATCATCCAGGCCATCAAAATCTGTGAAGTTCATTTCAGCACATTTCTTCTTTCCCTTGGCTGTGTGCTGCTCCACAACATGCTTGGGTGCACGACAGTTGCGAGACCAGTGCCCTTTTCCCCCACATCGGTAGCATTCATCATCATTCTTCTTGGAGGTTCCGTCTTCAGGCTCCTTTCTCTTTCTATTTTCTACTTAATCATTCTTAGGGTAGGGAGTAGGATCACTATTTCCTTCGCGGTAGTAATGGAACCTGTCATTATATCGCCCACGACCACGGCCTCGTCCACGCCCGCGTCCACGGCCACGACCACGGCCACGCCCTCGTCCGTGGCCATGTCCACGATGGGCATTAGCATTTGCTTCAGGAAATGGGGCAGAACCAGATGGACGAGACTCATGATTTTTTAACAGAATTTGGTTCTGTCTCTCAGCTCTAAGTAAGGCATCAATCAGTTCAGAATACTTCTTATAATCACGTTTCCAATACTGCTGCTGTAAAATCAAGTTCGAGGCATGGAAGGTGGAGAATGTCTTCTCAAGTTTGTCTTAGTCAGATATGGGTTGGCCACATAGTTCTAATTGAGATGTGATTTTGTGGAGGGCTGAATTGTATTCACTAACGGTCTTAAAGTCCTGAAGGCGTAGGTGCATCCAGTCGTATTGGGCAGTGGGGAGGATAATAGTTCTTAAGTGTTGAAACCTATCACTTAGGTTTTTCCACAAATCTAGTGGGTCCCTCACAGCAAGGTACTCATTTTTCAGGTCTTCATGGATGTGGCGACGGAGAAATATAATGGCACTGTCTTTTTCATTTGGCGTGTCAACATTCCCCTCCTTAATAGTGCTCCCCATGTTTCTAGCATTTAGATGGAGTTCAGCATCCAACGCCCAGGATAAATAGTTACTGCCGGTAACATCCAGGGGAAGGAACTCCAACTTCACTAAGCTAGCCATGATCAGACTGTACAAAATAAATATGCCAAGAATTAAATAAAAGAAATAGCAGCAAAATTTTTTTCTTTTTTTTTGAGCCCAGGTTTTCCTGGCGGATCGGTGATCCGGATTCGAACCTTGGGCTTCATTCCCATAAGTCTGAGCGGCCGCGCTGGCCAACTCAGACGACCCCGGAGGGCTGATAATATCCCGCACTAAAATGCATATATAGTGAATGACTAATATGAACTGCAGATATCAGAGCATTAAGCAAAAACACACTTTATGTATTATAATGAAAATTAATGCATGTACTTCTGGTACTGAAAATATTTTCGCACTTCATGTACGAGATTATGTGCTTCAGGCACAAGATAGTGTTTTGCACTTCGGATGCAAATTAAATGCTTCAGGCACTATTGTAGTAACTTGTGCTTCAGGCACTTTCTTAATTTGTACTTCAGGTACATCAAATTTTTTGTACTTCTGGTACAATCATTTTACCCTGTGTGCTTCAAGCATCACACTGGTCTATTCTTCATATATAGCTTGTAGTTCAAGATACTATATGATCCAGATTAGAATAAGCGTAACCAGTACAAAATAATAGGTAGTAAGATATACCTGACTGGTTCTCTCCTTTCCTCTACGCTGTAGAGACTCATGCTGATAACGTGCTATAAATGTATCAAGGAAATAGGTACTCTCCTATTCTCTTGCTTACTTCTAACTAGTACTTCATGCTAATTGCAAGTAGATGAAAGGAGAAGAAGAAGGGATATGAGAAGAGGAACTCTAACTATAGCAAGAAGATAGCAATGAGAAGCAATACGAGATATAGGAGGAGCTCAATCTCACACACCTTCCTTCATTTGTTCATCCATGCCTATTTATAAGCAAATGGGAGGATATGAAGACAAAGCATCATTGAATGCTTTTGTCTCAATCCAATTTCCATCAACATGACTAGTCATTCATCAAGACTAGTCATTCATCAATAGTGAGCACGTGATCTCATTCACATGCACACATTTTACAATAGAAAGGACCTATAAGACACCTTTATTTCGATTTCTTTTGAGAGGTTAGCAACATCACGTAGATTCCAATTCAATCTCCTTATTTGATCCTATAATCGTGCATCAAATCATAAGAAAAAAGAAGAATCAGCAAAGGGTAAATGGAGGTGACAACTCCATTAGTCCTTACATATTGGAAGCTAGTAACAAAAGAACACTTGCCTAGGGGGCTATGCGTTTATGTCCCATCTCTAAATCTAACAAAGAAGAGGTGGCAGAGAGGAATTATGGTTGGGTACAGATTTCGATGAAGGGGACCACAAGTTTGGAGATCTCAAAATTTAAACTAGACCCAGACAGCCCAAGAATTGAAACCTTCGCAGTCAACATGATAACTCAAGAATGTCACCAATTGCTCCGAATCAATTCCAAAAAATTTGAAAGCGGGTACCTTAACAGAACAAGAAGCTACAGATCAGCTGATATGATGATTTCATGAAGAATGTGAAGAAATTAGGTAACCATGGTCTAAAAAAATTAAGAATGAATACAAGCACCGAGAACATAAGAGCACACATATATTGTTCTAATACTTAAGTGACACTTTTTGAATAAGGTTGCGCTGTTAGAGCTTACCAATACACTTATCAAGAGAATTCACTTACCCAAAATAAGAAGCCATCAATCATCATTCCCTATCAAGGTTGTTGAAGGGCTTTTAAAATCCTAGAGCTTCTTTTCATAGAATTTTTGGATGAATTTCAAGTTTCCTATGTCCTAATAATGAATTTCAAGTTTTCATAGAATTTTTGAATGAGATCTAAACAGATATCACCCGTTGGTATGATAGTAGTATGGAGATAGTGGTATGACCTAAACATGACTCTCTGGATCTGGGTTGACGACAATGACCACGTCATCGAAGTTCCTAGACTTGGCTAGTTAACTTCGTTATGCCTCAATACGTAGTGATAAGAATGGGAAAACTGCGTGTGATATCATCAGTACCAGTTCAAATAACTAAAACCCATTATCTGTGCTAGATATGAAAGGTTTATTACTTAAATAGCTATTATTTCTTTCCCACAATTCTCATCAATCGAGTTCGGTTTAGAAATAGGCCCGATCATATATTTTACTATCTGGGGTGTGTTACAGGAAACCTCTTGAAGCTTTTCCGAGTAGCCAGTGGTGGTAATGGATCGATAATCCAATCCTCAAGCCTCTAAATTTTCCAAATTTGCTGAAAATGTAGACATTTACCCCCCTAAGGCAGGTAAAACCTATCATCTATTCCCTCTACAAGGCGAAGCAATATATTCTACATAAAAGTTATATTAGTCTACCTCAAAGATTAGAGAACAGAACAGATGAAAGAACATACTTGATGGTCTCTTCAAGTACGGAAAGGGCGTTCCTCCTGTTACTCAACTCTCAAACAAGTACATTGAAGACAAGAGACTAGAATTATAGAGGCCGATGCTCCATTCTGGAAGGAGTTTTAGTGTCCGCAACTCCAAGGAAAGAACAAAGCTGATAAAAGAAGGCTTCATTCTACAGGTACACCTTTCACCTAATCGTTTAGGATGTGTCCTCATAACATAAACTTGACTAAAACAAAGCAAACATCCTCCGTATTCATGATCGGGCAACAACTCTGAGGCAATCGGAGACAGAAAAATCAAAGATGAATCCGACCATGAATGGAGACCTCTAGCTGAGACCGAAATCAATCTGCCCATTAGCTGCTCGAAACAGTAAACAAAATGACGAATGAAATCATTATTTAAGTTGCCGCTGTCCGTCGTGGATAAGCTTCTTGAATACTTCACCAGAAAAAGAGAGTGAAATTACACTTGTGAAGAAAATAGTATAGCACATGGTTATAAACAAAATGAAACCCCATCTCTGGGGCTAAGATATTCGCAGTCTTGCCTTGCCAAGCTAATAACAGGTACATGAGGAACCTTGACCAGAGTGTGTTAGTGAAAATACCCAAGAACCTGACCGCCCACATTTTGTTTGGTAGCTTCCTCATGATCTAAGACTCCGTTTGGAGTGGTGATCACAACATAACCCCACTGCATATTAGGAGCAGGTGTCCAATGAACCATAATTGATTAGAACAAAAAATAATAGAGTTCAGATAAAAAACCATAATTTCTCTTTACATGATAACGCGTTTTAAAAACTTTTAAGTCCCCCATGTATAAAGAAATCCAAATGCTAGATTAATCTGTCGCATAAAAATGTGTGGTGCACCAAAGCTTTGTCATCATGCCTATACTAAATCTTTTAAAGGCAAAAATCCCAAAACAGTATGTCATGGCAGCTTATGCCTAAGCGATTTGTTGATGATTCCACAGCTGATTTCAAGAAAACAAAATCATCAACCTTTGCCAAAGCAAAAGTGGATTTTATGCAATGCTCAACTTGAATATGATGCAAATGAATTGCATCTAAAACTTCATATGGAGATGACCACCACATGTGGAGAGAACTTTCAGATAAATAGAATTTGTGCTGCACAAACAAACACACCTCCAAGAGGGAGGGAGGGGGGGGGGGGGGGGGGGGGGGGGGTGTTGGCGAGGTGAAAGTGGTGTCTGCGAAGGGACTTGGAATTGCACACATGTAGTTGATGCTTGCGTACCTCCTTTTCTTCACTTACCCTCCAACGCCAAATCTCATTCACACAGTGAGCATGATAGAAATAGATGGCAGACATATTAAAAGTTTACAAAAGCTGTAGAAAAGATGCTTCCAAGGCCCAACCTTTAATTTGGTTTATGGCCGATGATGATGAGCTAATTTGGAGGCTTGTTCAGTTCAATCCTAGGCTGGTTTTGCCACTATTTTTTTGAGTTTTATTTGAGTGAAATTAGGTTAATCTAATATGGGATTGGGCTCTGTTTGAGCATGATATTGCACTCATATGTCAAAAGGGGTGACATGTAATTATAGAGGGCTATACACAAAAGCTAAACTTAAAAATAACATTCCTAATTATTACTTAGCTTTTTGAAAAGAAATACAATGACAAATTTCCAATTTGTTAATGTGCTACTTCCATAAAGTGACTTTCACACATTTTTCTGATAGTTTAAAGCCAACAATTCCTTCACAATCATGGTCCGTGCATCGTACTTCTAAGACAACATACTAAACCATAAAGGTACAAACTCTCAACTCCTGTTGAGATGTTAGCTATTGTAAAAGACCTAAAACAACAACGAAAACCAGATGAAATCTGATGCTTTATCTAGATGATCGAATAAAAAAGCTTGTAGCCTTTTAATTTTGGTCTCAAAATTTACACGCAAACTTGCACTTATCTCACTGGAAAAAGAAACGGTCGTCTTTCTCACTTTACGAAAAGCATTAGATAATTTCTATTTTCCAATGACAAACGCTTGATGAATACATAACCCTTCTTAACCAGAATAATTAAATATTTTAGTCCTTTTATGCCAACAAAGTGAACTAAGAAAGTCTTATAAAAACCACTTAGATTAAGAGGTGACAATCATGCCTACACATCAGTTATCCGCAAAATCAAGATAAATGTATTAATGCATCAGAATATTTTACTTCCACCAAATGATGGCAGATTGAGGAAAGATTCTGATGGGGTTCAAAATGCTTATCTAGGAACAATTTCTAAACATCATGAAGGATAACTAGAGATGGACTCATAAAAAAAGGAAATCAAAGGAATATGGAGGAGGAGACATAGGGAGAAATATAAGTGAGTTTTAAAAATAAACTCTGGACATACCCTGAGGTTGCCATTATGTCCTCCACCGTGTGAGTAAAGGAAACACCTTATTTAATGAGAGTAAGAGTAAGCCAAGTAGATTTAACATTACCACAAAGAAAAGTTAAGAATGGACAACAAAAAACAGCACTGAAGACATGGATCCAAGGACTCGACCTTTAGCATGTCACACTGCACCAAATGATGGCTCACAGGGTATCGAGCCTTGCATGTGCAAGAGGAGGACCAAACCAACTCCAACAATGTGAGAATGAGCAAAAATTAACGGAACATGGATAATGGTTGAAATAAGTTCTTTTTCTAGTGCCTTTGATCACCATTATCACTTCAATTTTGGCGTAATTGGAGACAAGGGAGGTCCATGGCCCCTTTTCCAATGAGAAATTATGAGAAGATTGCAGCAGTTATCTCTGCCACTCTTGAGAGACAACATAGTATAAAGAGGAGAAACAAAAGGATCTTTACATCCAAAATATTGTTTATGAAGTTTATATACATGCATGAACTGGGCCTATTTTCTTTGTGAAGGCAGATTTTAGAAATTGACGTACTACAGACCGTGGAAAATTCAATAGTTGAACTTGAGTTGACAAGGCCCCAAATGATGACTTGGGTATGTTGACTCAAGAATCTTAAGCAAGTTAAGAAATTTTGAGAATCAGATTTTGAAACCTATTAGAGCAAAAAGAGTGATGAAAATTTAAAGACAATGAATCAAACAATATTGTGCAAAATGGACAGTATACAAGTCTATTTTTCTTCGCATTTAACTGACTGTTCACAATGTTGCAAGAAAATAGAGGATCAGTATATAAGCAGGTACAAAGAACAATTGATCTTGGTAGCAGGTAATATCAGGCAAGAAACTGGTTGCATGATTATTTCAGTCCAGGCTTCCCAGCATAAGCAGTACACCAAAATGTGCACAAAGTAGATGGCATTTACACAAACTGGCAGAGAATTAATACCTGACGAGTTGGAAGAGTGCGCAATCGATATTCTTCAACATTCTTAGCTTTAATATCCTGGCGATATGTTAGAGCCTTGCAATCATTTACCCTGCCTTGCAATTCCACAGTTATACTTCCTACTCTATGTGGATCGAACACCTGAAAATTCTTAATGTATCCTGCAAGACAGGTAATGGATGTTGTTACTTGGAGAAAAGATTGATGCTTCTGAGAAAGTGAACCGTGAATTTTGCGCTAACCAAAGCCAAATAAAAATAACAAAAGAAGAATACTTGACAGGAGATTGAGAAGAATAAGATAGGACCTCGATACTTCATGATGTTGAGGAAGGAGACCATGACGTTGGAAATGGGTCGGAGGTTGGCTGTTGCCTTCCCCCTCCTCTCCGCGTTCACTATCGTCCTCAGCGCGTCGTTAAGTATCCTCCGCCCCATCTCCACCACTCCCTCTTCCTCTCTCTCGCTCGCTGTTTCTTTCCCTCTGCTGCTACAGCGGCTAGGGGGTAGATGAGTCGAACATTAGCAGCTAAGTCCAGCTCGAGTTCGGCCCGACGTCCATCAACTCGGCTCGTCAGGCGTGAGAAGGAATCGTCGAGGACGGGATTTGGAGTGGACGGGTGGTGGGCGCCTCGACCGGCGTCCGGCGGCCGTGGGCCGACGAGGGGCGTCGCGGCTGCCGACGGTTGTGGTCGGAGGTTGGGTGGAGGATGCCGCCGCTTGGGTCGTTTGGGCGTCTAGTAGGGTTTCACATGGTATAAACACCGCCTTGTTTGGTACCGGGATAGTAGCCAAACAGCCGCTTTATGTTGGATTCCTGGATAGTAGCCAAACAGCCGCTTTATGTTGGATTCCGGGCCCTTAGGGCATGTTTGGTTGCGGAGAGGGCCGGAGGAATGGAAAGTGGAGAGGAAACATGGAGGAATGGAAAGTGGAGAGGAAACATGGAGGAATGAAAAGCTGGTGGAATGTAAAATTGTGGGTTTTAAGTCTGTTTGATTGTTGTGAAATGAGGGTGGGAAAGCAGGATGGAAACTGTTTCCTTCTGTTTCGTTGCAGTGGAAATGACGGTGAAAAGTGGGTGGGAATCAATTAATTCTGTTTGGTTGCAGTGGAAAGGATGGTGGAATTTTTTGAAATGACAAAATCGTCCACCTCAACAGCTATAAAACGGCTAGTTTTAAGGGCATTATGGTAATTTTTTTGAAATGACGAAATTGTCCATATCAACAGCTATAAAACGGCTAGTTTTAAGGGCATTATGGTCTTTTCCACACGAGCTCCAAACCTTTATAAATTATAGCACCCTTCATTAGTTCATGTGTCTGCATCAACCCTTCCTCTCCCCACTCATATATTTCTTATTTTTCTTACAGATGGTAAGGCGGCTAGATGAAGAGGCACTCATTGCCTTGGAAGAGGAAGAAGAAGATTGTCGTCTTGCCCTAGAAGAAGAGGCCATCCGACATCGTCTCCTCCTCCACCAACGTGCTAATACGAACCGGATACTGCGTCGATGCCGCCGTCCAGAATCCTCAGTGATTGAGCCACCATCGCGTTTTGATGAACACATTTTAGCTCCGACTGTGGCTGACGAGCTCCGACGCCGACTCTTCCTTATTCGCGAGATACGAGTTTATCGCGAAGAAACCATCCGACCTCGCCGTCTATTTCTTATTCCGTAGAGTAATGTTTACTTATGGCAGTTTTTAATGTTTAAGTTGCTTTTTGATTGATAGATTGAAATTGTAAGAATTTGGCTGTTGGCAAATTGAGACTCCAAGTGCTATGTTTTAAATTTTTAAACTGAGTATTTATAAGAATTTGGCTGTTGCAAAAAAAAAAAAAAAATGGACAGCATTTCCTTTGTATTTATAAGTTGTGGACCCTGTACAAATTTAAGGAATACTCAATCTTTGTATAACAACATTAACAACCCAAATTGTGTCATTTTACAAGTACAAATTTAAAAACAAATATACAATATATTTCTGAACTTTCAAATTACAAGGTCTTCAGCTTTGTTCTCCTCACTTGTTTCAATATGGACTCAATACTTTGAATTGGATAACAAAAGCCTCAGCTTAATATCATCATAGGCCGTGCCTCATCACTTCCCTTGTGCCTCATCTCCCGTGCAACAAAATCAATACGAAACCATAGGTTCCAAAGAATACGAAAAAATCAAAGCCAGCATAGCCTCAGAACAGAAGAGGGTTGCCTACGAGAGGGCATCCAAACTCCATAGCCGCAGCTAATTTCATCATAGGCCAGCAAGAGGGTTGCCTACGAGAGGGCATCCAAACTCAAGGCCAACCGACATAGATAAATCATCATTGCCAAATCACAATACATAAACATGTCATCATCATTGCCCTTCAACAAACCGACGTAGATAAAACCAACATCATCATCGCCAAAGATTTCAAAAAAACAATATAAACATGTCATCATCATTGCCCTCAACATACCGGCATAGATAAAACAAAAGGGTTGCCTACAAGAGGGCAGCCAACAAGAGGGTTGCCTACAAAAGGGCAGCCAACAAGAGGGTTGCCTACAAGAGGGTAGCCAAACTCAAGGCCAACCGACATAAATAAATCATCATTGCCAAATCACAATACATAAATATGTCATCATCATTGCCCTTCAACAAACCGACGTAGATAAAACCAACATCATCATCGCCAAAGATTTCAAAAAAACAATATAAACATGTCATCATCATTGCCCTCAACATACCGGCATAGATAAAACAAAAGGGTTGCCTACAAGAGGGCAGCCAACAAGAGAGTTGCCTACAAAAGGGCAGCCAACAAGAGGGTTGCCTACAAGAGGGCAGCCAAACTCAAGGCCAACCGACATAGATAAATCATCATTGCCAAATCACAATACATAAACATGTCATCATCATTGCCCTTCAACAAACCGACGTAGATAAAACCAACATCATCATCGCCAAAGATTTCAAATACATAGCAAGTTAATTGTAACAACAAGACATGCTTCAAACATATGAATTGTACTTGTTTAGCACTACATACCATCCCATTAAATGTTTGGATTTAAAACCAAATTTAATCAACTTGTGAAGTGCAGCAGTAGAGTAATCAGAAACATAGTGAGCAGCAAAGCTAAAAGTACAAATCCAGCATAGTACCATACGATACCATTTCTGGTAACTTTGGGGCATTTAATTTCGAAGTCATGGGCCTCATAGTCCTTAGTCGTATTCTTGGTTGCTTCATAGCACACTTTATGACCATTAAAGTGTCGGTCATCAGCCTCATATGCCTCGGCGTTATTCTTGAAGGATTCATAACACGCACCCTTGAATTTGTTGACCTGTGCGAAACATTGAGGCCAAGAAGTATAGACCCCAGGCTGACGGCCAGCATAGACAACATAATATTTCATGGTTCAAAATCCTGAAATAAGTTAAGCTTACATCAACCGAAGCATGTCAAAACTCCCAAAATTTAGTTGATGTTCAATACGCATATTCAAAATAGTTAAAATTCAGACAAAATTGTTCAAGTACTATAAGGCATCCTACGGGTTCGCAGCGAACCAACGCACAAGCCATGCCGCCCGCATTTCCTCATCTCTTCCAATGAAAGCGCGACCCAATACCTCATTCATCAGGAGATATTCGTACGCCCTATCAAGTTCTTCCTTGGGGAACCCCGGCACTCCCATGACAGCAGCAGAGAGTTTAGCCTCCATGGTCGTCGTATTGGCTGCCAATGTAGCCGCCATACTAGACATGACGTCTTTCAGCTCCCTCACAACTGACACGAGGGCATCATCCCTATTTTCCCTACGCCTCTTACATGGTGGTTGTTGTGCCGACCTTGGCAAATTATCGGATGGTTGTGTGCTCAAAGGCGTACTAGGAGGGGTCATGGGTGGTGGCTCATGCACACCCTCCCCCTCTTGCGTAACGCCCCCTAGTGGTACGTGAGAATCATCATCGAGGTCGACGTGGTTGTCTTCTTCAACGTTCTGTTCATCAAACGTACTTGTAGCATGGCTCCCAGTAGCCGATTCATCCCCACAACAAATAATCATAAGGTCAAGGTGATGGATTTGAGTGTTCAAGATTTGCTTCGCTTCAGGATTAGTCTGCAATTGCAACAATTAGTCAAGGACGTTTCATAGAATGCTTACGCATGGGGAAAAATCAGCTAGCTCGGTTTAACGATTACCGCAATAATATGATCGGCGACGCCTGGGGGGACAGTAATCATATTTGTTTCAACACTCCACCCTGCTCCGCTGAGCGGAAGAAATAGCTTCGCGAGCTTATACTTCTTTCTAACGTAGTTCATTTTCTCTTTCACATTTCTATGGTCGAAATGTGTTCCGAATATTGAATTCACGTGCACAGCAGCGCCGTGGAGCTGAGACTTTTTGAACCCCTTGTCCGTACTGCACTTAAGTCTCGCCACGTCGGCCATGTATTCTAGCAAGGCCTTTTGCATAGGCAAAGTCCATTTCTTATAAACCACTTTGTCGCTGCTACCTTGTTGAGTAGGATTTTGTTCCATTTCCATACCGTACTAAGCACATGTAAGGAAAAGAAACATTTAACGAACAACAAATTGATGACTGAAAGCATAATAATAATAGTACTCATGTCTTACACGAAAACAAATAGTAGTACTCATACAAACAAGCAAAAGCATAATAGTACTCATACAAACATAACTACAAATCATTCCATCATTGGTGGATGGTTATAATCTTCCCACATCAGATTTGCAATTTCATCTCGGAGATTGAGCCACGTAGCTTGGTCTTGACGTTGTTGACGTGTTGTTTGACTACGTGGCATGGGCGGGGCATCATCATCATTTTCATCGCCAGCAGGAAGTGGTTCACGTGCAACACTATCATTTGGTGTCCTATCGATGATGAAATTATGAAGAAGGCAACATGCGTGGACTAATTTCACATGTGTCTTCAATGGGAAGAAAGGATGGGACGCTAAGATCTTGAAGCGGTTCTTCAAGAGCCCAAAAGCTCTCTCGATGCCGGAGCGAAGGGAAGAATGTCGAAAATTGAACAACTCTTTGCAATTCAAGGGTGGGCGGTTACTATACTCCTTGACATGGTATCGTACACCTCTATAAGGTGCGATAAATCCAGGGCTGGTAGGATAGTCGGCGTCGACAAGGTAGTATTTGCCTATAATTGAAGATAGGATAATGAGGACTACTTGGTACGTGATATTGATATAGTAGGAACATATAGTTGGTTATTCTGATACCTTCTATTGTTTTCAATCTACACGGTGGAGGACGCTGAAGAGCATCTTTAAGTACTGTATAGTCATTGGCGGACCCTTCCCAACCGGCTAGTACATAGGTGAATCGCATGTCCGGGGTGACAGCTGCCAAAACATTTTGTGTGATTCCTTTGCGACCACGAAATCTAAGTGCTAGTTCCGGTGGGACCGTTGCGTCTATGTGTGTACCCTCGATTAGGCCAATACAGTTCTACGCAAAAAAGACAAAAGGATCATAACGATGTAATGTATTATGTTTGGTGGTTGGCAACAATATAATACCTGGAAGTGACGATAGTTAGGGTTCTCGGCTATTTTTGAATGTGTTGCCGACCCGGGTTGACGCATATATTGCTCGCGGAGCCGACAGACTGCATTCAACACACGGTTGAAGTAACGACTTATCGTCTCACCCGACAAATGGAATTCAGCTCGCATGACGCGATTCTTGGTGTTGTGCCCGACTATGTGCAAAAATATGCACAACTGTTCCTCGATCGACATGTTCTCCGATTCATCCAACCAGCGATTCGACCTCATTATATATGCTAAGTCGCCTAGCACATCTAAGTCCATTCTCATATATGAGACACAATAATCGCGTCCCATTCTTGTAACCCTCTCCAAATGTGACCGCCTACCGTCGATTCTAACTTGATGCGGGAAATCGGGACTCGACGAATGATACCCTAATCGTTTGTGTACACAAACAATAATGACAACCAATGCAACATGTTGCATCATTGTCATTAGTGCTCGGTCATCCATCTACGTTAAACAAGCACGGACAAATAATTGGAACATACATAAGTTGGGCTCAGGACAAAAATTATGATATAGCAAATTAGAAACAATTAATCACATGACACCATGTTTTGCAATTCCATAAACAGAAATAGGGCTGAGAAACTAAAGGAAGCAATCACATGCCACCCTTTGGCTTAATCCATAAAAGCACACAATTAACAAGCTAAATTTAATAAAGCAAACCGAATGGAATCCAAGAAGAGCAACAACACCCCCATCGAATAGGGCTCAGATATAGGTAGAGCAACAACAAAGCCAGCAGCATAGGGCTCAGAAGCTATAGCCAAGTTAGAACAACACAAACAAAGCAAACCGAATGAAATCCAAGAAGAGCAACAAAAATATGCAATCGAATAGGGCTCAGATATAGGTAGAGCAACAACAAAGCCAGCAGCATAGGGCTCAGAAACATCAGCCAAGTTAGAACAACACAAACAAAGCAAACCGAATGAAATCCAAGAAGAGCAACAAAAATATGCAATCGAATAGGGCTCAGATATAGGTAGAGCAACAACAAAGCCAGCAGCATAGGGCTCAGAAACATCAGCCAAGTTAGAACAACACAAACAAAGCAAACCGAATGAAATCCAAGAAGAGCAACAGAAATATGCAACCGAATAGGGCTCAGATATAGGTAGATCAACAACAAAGCCAGCAGCATAGGGCTCATAAGCTATAGCCAAGTTAGAACAACACAAACAAAGCAAACCGAATGGAATCCAAGAAGAGCAACAAAAATATGCAACCGAATAGGGCTCAGATATAGGTAGAGCAACAACAAAGCCAGCAGCATAGGGCTCAGAAACATCAGCCAAGTTAGAACAACACAAACAAAGCAAACCGAATGAAATCCAAGAAGAGCAACAAAAATATGCAATCGAATAGGGCTCAGATATAGGTAGAGCAACAACAAAGCCAGCAGCATAGGGCTCAGAAACTTCAGAAAAAGAGCAAACCGAATGAAATCCAAGAAAAGCAACAACACCCAAATCGAATAGGGCTCAGAGGCAATACATCATGGGGGATCAGAGGCAAATAAGGGATCAGAAGGGTCTTCGCAAACATACCGGACAGAGCAACCAAACCCTCAAGCCTTCGCGCCGTCGAGGAGTGGAGGGAGAGCCGGGAGCTGCGGGCCGTAGGGGAGAGGTTGGAGAGAGAGCAACCAAGGCCTAGCCGGGAGAAAGAGAGCAGCCACCCACCGGCCACCACCAGCAAACCCTAGGCGGGAGAGGAGAGCAACCAAACCCTCAAGCCCTCGCGCCGTCGAGGAGGGGAGGGAGAGCCGCCATTTCCATACCGTAGGGGAGAGGATGGAGAGAGTGCAACAAAGGCCTAGCCGGGAGAAAGAGAGCAGCCACCCACCGGCCACCACGAGCAAACCCTAGCCGGGAGAGGAGAGCAACCAAACCCTCAAGCCCTCGCGCCGTCGAGGAGGGGAGGGAGAGCCGGGAGATGCGGGCCGTAGGGGAGAGGGGAGAGGATGGAGAGAGAGCAACCAAGGCGGCGGGAGAAAGAGAGCAGCCACCCACGGGAGAAAGAGCAAACCCTAGGCGAGAGAGGAGAGCATCGGGGAGAACGGGAGAGTGTCGGGCTGGGGGAGGAAATAAAAGGTGGAATGGGAACTTAAAAAGTTCCCATTCCACCCGGTTTTAATGTTTCCACCAGTATTTTGGGTGGAAACATTTGGGTGGAATGTGGGCTTTTGGGTGGAATGGTGAAAATGTTTCCACCGTTTTCCACCCCAACCAAACATAAGGAATATGGGTGGAATGGTGGAAACATTTCCATTCCACCATTCCACCAGCTTTTCCACTACAACCAAACATGCCCTAAAGTGGAATTTCTAACCCGGGATAGCAACTATCCCGACTTCCAGCATCATATCCCGGGATTGGCATAAACATTCTCATGCACACACGTTCTCCATCATCACCAACCCGATCCAGCCTCCCAACCTGCAGCCGGCCAGATCTAGAGGAGATCCAACCACTGCAACCGCCCTTCGCCGGCCCCGTCCATCTCCGCAGACCCCTATCGCCTCCGATGTCCTCTCCGGCAACCAACAGCACCACCACTCTCTCTCCCTCTCTCCCTCCATCTCTCCCATCCAACACCCCACCAACCCAACCCCGATCCACCTTCTCCCTCGTCACCAACCTGATCCAGCCTCCCAACTTCTAACCAGCCAGATCCAGAGGAGATCCAACCGCTGCCCTTTGCCCATCGCCAACGTTGATCTCGCAGTCATCGCTCGCTCCTCCAACCTTCATTTTTTGGAATGCTTGCATGGTTTCCATCTTCACAAACCCACCAACCCCGATCCATCCAGTAGGCGGATCATCACAAACCCACCAACCCCGTCCATCTCTGGCGACCCTCGTCACCTTCGGCGTTCTCAAGCGCATCACCATTGCCGACGTCGATCTCGTAGTCATTGCCTGATACCTCCCCTCCTTCCATGAGCTTTCTGCCATCATGTTACGATGGCTTCGGCACCACCGGTCTCGCTGTCCTCGCTCTGAACTACAAGGTAAAAACTAATCCAGAGGCGGATTGTTCGATTTGGTCATTGTAGAGATTTTTGAATTTTCTTGTTTCAGTCCGTTCTCGCTTTGGTGGTGGAAATGGTTTCAATTCCATGTCGGGCACTGGATCTGATCGAGGATGATGTTGAGGATGACTGCGTGCAGTGCCTGGTGAACTGCAAGTAAACCCCTTCTTTCGCCGCCCCCCTTCTCTCTTTCCCGTCATCATCGCAACCTCCATGCGTCCTCACATCCACTTTTACGCCTCTCCGACCTCCCGTGATGTCCCTGCCTTGGCGCCAACCTAGCGGATCCCGCGCCATCCCCATCGGCACCGCTGGCGGCGCTCCTTCCCGGACCGATTTGAGGCTTGAATTCGTCACTCGTCCTCCCCTTGCCTGGTGAATTTCTTGCATAATTTCGCTTTCCGCATTGTTCTTCTTTACAATTGATTCTGAAACTTTGAGATGAATGTTGAAATGAATGTTTCATGGTTAGTTAAATTACAATTGATTCTGAAACTGTGTTAATGCATGTAGAAAGCAAGTATACATGCATGTGAATGTGGGATGATTGTAACATTTGCATTTTCACATTCTATTTTTCTGTCGTTTATTTAAATTGCGTTAGAAATATGTCGAGGAGGGCTAATGAGAATGACGATGCAAATTTAAGGAAAAGTAACTGGATTGAAGCTGAGGATGAGTGTTTCTTGGAACTGCTTAAGGTAGAACAATTGAACGGGAATATGTCGCAAGTGGTTTTTTTTTTTGAAAAATGCATGGAGGGATGTTTTGCGGGAGTTCAACAAGACTATGGGCAAGACTTTGGATTTGGACAACCTAAAGGGTAGATGAAAAACATTGAAGAAAAGGCATGCAACTTACAAAGAGCTCCTACTTATAAGTGGATGGGGTTGGGATGTGCTGACCAATATGCCCACTGCACCAAATAATGAGGCTTGGAATGAGATGATTATGGTATATGTTCCGAACCGAATGCTTGACAAACTAGTTTCAGGACAGGACATCTATTGAATTCATTCTTCATTCATGTTTTTGATGTTATCCGAAAGAATAGGAAGTTCAAGGCCCTCAAAGGGAAGACTTACAAATTCATGGAAATCATGGATTTTCCAACTTGCAAGAATACCACCAATGGTGAGTATGCAGAATCCTCTGTCAATAAGAGGAAAGATGTCGATTCAGAGAGCACAACATCCTTGATACTCTGGCAGATGCCCAATCCCCTCCATCTCGATATCATCCATCACGTGTGTTTTAGATGCAAATCAGTGATGATTTTGCATACTACACGATGAGTTCCATGCCGACGTCTTATGCGGATGCAACGTGTGAACCATACCCCGATGACCCGACAGAACAAGTCACGTCAGAAGTGCATCCTACACATGGAGGTAGTTCCACCGGCGTGGATGCGTCTGGTTCTTTCGGAAGCAAGCGTCGTCGGCAAGAGTTTGAGAGGAAAGGTAAGAAGAAGAGGGGTGATAGCGAACGTGATATTACACTTGTTATTGCGCAACAATTGCAACGCAAGCTTGACATGAAACAAATGCAATTTGATAAAGTCTCTGAATACTCCATTCAGCGTTGCATGGAGGTGGCCAAGGGCCTACCTAGGATGACAGATGAGAAGTTTATTATGTTGGATGTGGTCTTTAATAAACAGTAAGTTAGGGAGTTTTTCATGTCTCTTCCCAATAATAATCTACGGAATGTGTGGCTAGAGAAGGAAGTAAATAAGCTTGTAAACCGGTCTGAGTAGTTTGTTTTATTATTTGTAACCTTGAACTATTGTCCTGTTTTGTTTCTCTCTGAACTTGAATCCTATGTTGAATTGTAGTTGGTCTTTGTCGTGTTATTCGAATATGAAGTATGTGTTCTTCACTTGGCATCTTCAATTGGTTAACTAACCAGCATATACTTCTCTGCTTGGTTGATGTATGGCTTGAGAAGGTTCATCTTCATGCTATATGGTTAACTAACCAGCATATTTTCTACCATCCATTTGTTTATGTTGTGTGGATATATTATCTGACTATTGCTTCAGTTTATTTTAGGTTGAGTTGCGCTGGTTATCTTCAATGCTTAACATCATGTTTTCTATTGCTAGGATATAATGTTATTCGTGATTCTTGTGACTTCAGTCTCTCTGCATTCAAAATTTTGCTGCCACCCATCAAGTTTATTTTTAGTACTGCTCAGGTTAGGTTTATGAATTAACTCTAATTCAATTTGTAGGGGTTTGTGTGCATGTACCAATGAACAAACCATTGCAACTTTGGAACAGTCTAACCGTGTAATCCTAGGCATGTTGCCAGTACACCTGACCCAAACCACTCTTTGTCTCTCTCATCACACCCATTTCATTCATGCATGTGGGTTTCCCACCAGCACATTTTGTTATGTAGCCATTGTTTATCCTGCAAAAGGCTGTTTATATCCTGCACCCAGGCAGCAGCCGTATGACAAAAGGCCTTGAGATGGGGCACCCCATCCCATCCTAAGCACAGGCAGCTTAGCCTTTCTTGGCTTGGATTGGAGAGCTGGACAGATGTCAACAACTATAGTGATACTAGATTTATTATTTTCCTTTCATGCCAAGAATGTATTTCTTATTTTCCTTTGATGTCATGAATGCAGGTGATATTTGAAGACATGTCAACAGCTACACCTCAGATGATTTAGAGGAGGGCCCCCTCTCCATGTCTCCATACCGGTCATTATGGGCGGCACAGTGACAACCAGTAGGAGCACTATACTCCATGCCAGCCATTATTATCTTCACCATCAAAGCAAAAGCTTCTTTGGCAGCACTCGGGGATGTGACAACGCAGTGATGGAAGTGACAACACACTGACGGATAAGAATCCAAAGTTTGGGAACTTGTTGCCCTGTGAAGATGGTTCCCTGCTTTGTATATTAAGCTCAATGGGAGCCTTCTTCAAAGTGTATGTAGCTACATGAATTAGTGAAGATAATTTGTAGATGCTGCATTTATTGGTAGGACCAAGGTACTCGTTCAAAGTTGTCCCTTCCGATCTCGGCCATCATGTGGGGCTTTATTGATTTTCTCAAAATTTGTTTTGTTTTTGTTTATCCTTCTAATCTCGGCCTGTTTTAAAGAAAGTTGTATATGAAATCCCCGATGATATATAACAATCATTCATGTTTTCAAAGGTTCCCTGCTCTCTATATTCAAAGGTTCACTGCTCTCTATATTACAAGCATTCATGATAAATGAAATCCCCAATGGTATATTCAAAGGTTCCTTGCTCTCTATATTACAAGCATTCATGTTTTCATTGAAGAAAGTAATATTTTATGCTTTATCATAACGATATATAAATGAATCCTTTGTCGTTCGAAAGCTCAATAGGTTGATCAGATGAGGAGGGTATGAATCCTCTATTGTTGGACACCTCATCAGGGTCATCGGATTAGGAGGATCTGCTGATTTATGTTGCTCTATGTGGTCTTGCATCTTCATCATGGCAAAGAACTCCCGTTCCTTTTTGCACTATGCCTTTCACATGGCATCAACTAGTCCATGATATCATGACGGGCCACAAAGGTAGATGTCCAGAATGGTTGAGGGTGTCAAAATCGGTGTTTGAGGGCTTATGTGGTGCATTGGCGAATAGGGGTTTGATTGTTGACACACCGCACATTACGATAAGAGAGCAAGTTGCAATTTTTCTTCACAGGAATGGGCATGGAGTTTCCAATAGCGTGTTAGCTGATTTATTTCAGCATTCTAGGGAAACAATAAGCCGTCATTTTAATCATGTGTTAGAAGGTATCGTCGAATTGAAACATGATTACATGTAACTCTCCGATGATAATGTTGTCGTCGACCCCATATTCGAGGGGAACTCCACTTGAGGCCCATTTAAGGTAACAATTTATATTATGCAACGCCCTACTCATTGTCATGTACAAATGCTTCCTAATATGAACGTTAGAAAGTATTTGTGTAGAATGTTATTGGGGCTATTGATGGGACACATATTCCTGTAACTGTACCATTGGAAGATCAACCAAGGTTTAGAAATCGCAAGGGGACAACATCACATGACGTTATGGGAGTCGTGTCCTCTAATCTCCAATTCGTTTACATTGTTGTTGGATGGGAAGGTTCGACGGCGGATATGTGGGTCCTAACTTGGGGCGCTTGGCCCCCGTGGGCAGTTCACAGTACCAAAAGGTATTGAGCCTCGTCAACTATACCTGTATATTTATTTGCTTTTGCAAACGCTGATCTAATGTATGGATCCCATCACATTCAGGAAAATTTTATTTGGTCGATTACGGTTACGCAAATAGAAGAAAATTTCTGACGCCGTACAGAGGATTACGCTACCATATCCGTGAATTCCAAAACGTCCACACGGGGCGTCGAGTTGAATATGCGAGTAAAAGAGATGTACAACCATCGCCATGCACAGCTGCGAAATCACATTAAAAAGGCCTTTGATGTTCTCAAAATGCGATTTAAGATATTGAGAACAATACGACCATATCCTTTCCAAGTGCAACGTAATATAGTAATGGCGTGCTGTGTAATCCATAACTATATTATAAGGAACCAACAAGATGATTCCTATTTAACTCGAACAAATCGGAGATCGGGACCTCGAGTCCTAAATATAGATGGAGATCCACAGAATATTGTTAATTTAGATGATTCTCGTGTGGGGGAATTGCTCCGTGATAATATTGCAACAGAACTCTGGGTGAACAGAGACTAGTGGAAGAATCAATTCGTTAACTTCTTAAATAGTATTTTTAGGTTTCTTTTTCAACTTGCGAAATATTTAATTTGTTTTTAAACTTTGATTCATTTCTTTCATCTAGCTGTTATGATTCTTGATACTGATTCAAATGCAAACTCTTTTTTGGATGCAGATGAGTTATTACTTCGTCTATCGCAGTTGTCAGTCGGGCATCTATGGAACCTGACATGAGTGTCATTCACAAGTTGACAAATATCCAAATGTCTGTTATCGCAAGTTTCGCTATGGATGAAGCATCATAGTCATATGAAAATTACATCAGGGTTCGTTATGAGGAATCCAACGAGAGAGCTCATGCAAAGGCTGACATGGCGGCTTACTCCGCACCTGATGGGGCACGTTTCCACCGGTATTCAGATTATTGTACCGTTGTGTATGTAGTTGTGATAAGACTTGAAAAGTGCACCAATCACCCTTTTAACGAGGTCTTGTTAGTCTCCAAGCAATGCTATTTTGATAGTCTATGATGTATTTCAGGTATAAGAGCCTTCAATGAAGATTAGATCATGTTTGGTGTTAAAACGAACAAATAAAAAACCTGCGAAATCAAAGGAGCAAAGGTGGACCAACTTTGAAGATTAAACTGTACCTTCTTAGGAAGTACCAGATGATGTACCATATATAGCTGGAAAGCTCTTGAAGTCTAGTTTCGGGAGAATTTTACGGTTCGTGATTCCGAGTTTTCTAGAGGAAGTTACGACAATTTTAGTACCGATGGCGCAGTCTGGATGGCAAAACAGTAGATACTCTGGAAAGTCAGATCGATCCTACACCCATAGACGATCGATCCGTTTATGCAGGAACCTGACAGAATGCATACTTTTCAGCTGTTCATAGTAGGATCGATCCTACTATCCATCCTACTGAGTAGGATCGATCCGACGCCCATGGTAGGATCGATCCGACTCGGGCGTAGCCAGAAATTGAAGATTTTGATGTAAAGGATCGATCCTACACCCCTGGAGGGATCGATCCTACTTTCCCAGTGAAGAAAATCAACGGTTTAGATCTAATCCGAGGATGGAGACACTTAAGGCTATAAATAGGCATCTTTTAGGGATTTTTGGGGGCTCTTCCTTGGCCTTTTGGCTGAGCCTTCTTGGTTCTTTTTCTTCCTTCTCTTACATAAGTTAGGTTAGATCTTTGGGGGAAGATCCATGGGTGGAGCGTGGCGACAACCTTCATCGACGGATCTCCTTTCTAAAGATGAGTAGCTAAAACCCTAACTATGGGATTCTTATGATGTAACTAGGGTTTCTATTAGGGATTTCTTAGATTTAGGGTTTGTATACATTATTGATTGGCTTATATGGATTGATTCCTATTTCTTTTATACCTTGGTGTCGATTTCTTGTTGGATGTATGGATTGTTCTTGTTTGCACTTGATTCTGGAGCTTGTGTATGCTAGAGCTTGGATTAGATTCATCCAAATAAGAGGACCATGCTAGTCCCATGATATCTCAGATGAAATCTTCTTCGTAATTAGGGATTGTATAGTGCTAGTCCCACTATCGTAGTGCTAGTCCCACTACGTTCTATCTCTAATCCTTCATACATCTTACCTTTGTAGATTTGGCCATCAAGATGCGAAACCCATCTTGATCTTACACCTAAATCCATATCGTTACTATTACTTGCGATGAATTCATCCTAATAAGAGGGTTCATTAGCAGTGAACGTAACTAATCATTCGGTCACTGACAGTTAGATAATTGTTCTTGCCAACAAGGAATCTTAACCAGAACTTGTTGAGTGATAGGGAGAACTAGCCATTCACTTATCAACTATTAGGAAAGCCATTCAGCGTGATTAACATGCCCTAATCTTAGGAAGACCTGGTAGATCTTTAATTATTGATTAAGAATCCTGTGGTATCTTCTCTCATATTTATTAATCATTTAGTATAAACTTAGTTTAATTTCAATTCTGAACCTTTCCCAACTTATCGGTAGGAATACTTAGATTGGGTTTAGTAGTTTAATTACTTTCCTACGCATTCTATGTGGATTCGACTCGGACTCACTGCTCACTACCCCTAAAGTAGTTAGTTAGTAGTTTGATTATAAATTTGTAATTTTGAGTAGACTTTTTAAGGAACAACACTTTTCAAGTCGTATCAAAATTTTGGCGCCGTTGTCGGGGAGTGCTATAGGAGATGATTGAATTGCTTTACTTAGTCTAATATTCCTTATAAATATCTTTAGTTTAAATTTTGTTTCATATATTTTAAAAAAACGAAAAAAAAAAAAGATTCATACTTACATTGCTATATCTTCTTGTTGTTAGGAGACGCCGACGTAACGAGAATCAACGGTTTACGGTCGACGACGGACGTCTCGTGCTTGGATCAGCCCCTTGTAACGTATTTCTAACTTTTGATTAATTAAATTATATGTATTATCATATTATTAAGTAAATGATTAAAGCCAAGGTGAATATCATATGCATTAACATATAATTAATAAAACTACCAATATGTCCCATAAAAATTTCAAAAGTGGAATTTACTTATTTCATATTATTTTAATAATATATATTAAAATATTATTATTATATTCGTATAAATGGGTCCGTATGGGGATGCATTGATGTGTATGACCATGCCATGTGACCATACTTTGTCATGTGGCGACGCGATCCTTCTTCGTGTCCGCCATAGGTGGAAGTCATGTGTACGTTGCCGGCGGCCACGGCGCCGGTAACGAATTCCCTCAACACGGCGCGAATCATACGACCTGGTGGACAACGGGTGGGCATCGATGTTGACGATGGAGGAGGAGTGGGCGACCGCAGGAGATGGTAAATAACCGGACGTTGATATGGGAGGGATTCACATGTGGAGGTGTCGAACAGGATGGGTGGGGTGGTAATATTATACTTTATTATAATATATTTATGTTGATTATGTTGAATATGTTATTCAGAAGTTAAGATGAATATATGCATCATAATATTAATAAAATGAGAAAATATTATTAATTAAATTATATGTTTTATCATATAATATGTACTAGTACTCACCTGTGCCCCTGGCATAGTTTTTAGTTATTGTTAATATAAAATTTTAACAAACTCCTTGTAGTTTGTCTGGTTAGACGGTTGTGTTGACCCGTAGGTGGTCCAGGGTTCGAAGGTTGGTCATAGCTTTTTGTTCACTGCCACCATAAAATATAGCCAATAAAATATAAAATATAAAATATTATAAGTCTTTGCATATTGCATAAGATAATATTAATAGAACTTAGGTTGATATGAATTAATGCATGTTTATATAAAGCAAACTTAGAGAATATATATATAAAGAAACTTATGGGATATGAATTAATGCATGTTAACCGTTATTGCTCCTTATAAGGTTGACTAGTACTCACATGTGCCCCTGGCACAGTTTTTAATTATTACTAATATAAAATTTTAACAAACTCCTTATAGTTTGTCTGGTTAGACGGCTGTGTTGACTCGTAGGTGGTCAAGGGTTCGAAGGTTGGTCGTAGCTTTTTATTCACTGCCACCATAAAACATAGCTAATAAAATATAAAAAATATTATAAGTCTAACTTAGGGTATATAAAATAAATATATATATAAGTCTTAGCATAAGATAATATTAATAGAACTTAGGTTGATTTGAATTAATGCAGCTTTATATAAAGCAAACTTAGGGAATATATATAAAGAAACTTAGGGGATATGAATTAATGCAGGTTTAACCGTTATTGCTCCTTATAAGGTTGATTATCATATTATTAAATAATTTATTAAAACAAAGGTGAATATTAAGGGCCGAAAGATCTAGTTGAGAAAGGATCAGAGACCATGGATGTGCGGAATAAAGATGAAGTTGTATCTCGAATAAAATCCTCCATTGCTAGCAAGCAGTTTGGCCAGGAAGATATCTTTGTGCCCTCTTATTACTGATGTGAGTATCTATCTGCTGATCAATGTTTCTTCTAGCTATTTTTCTCCGTGTAGATTATACTTTTGACGTGCAATTATTTCTCAGGCATGCATCCAAGTCTGCCCAAAGAATCCCGCAAACTTCAATGCAGACAATGTTCGAGTTGCCAAACTCCTTGGAGGGAGTATAAAAAAGGTGGCTAAATGTCCTTTCATATTTTTGCGACGTTTTTGCTATTAAGCGAGGAGAGTCTTTGTTGTTGAAGCTAAAAGAGGCGGCAGGCGGCAGCTGAGAAGAGGAAAGCGTTACGGGAGAGGATGGTTGGGTACCCTTAAATTTTTATCCTTTTAGACATTAATAAAGTTTCAATCGGCATTGCAAAATATAGAAAGTGGCGTTTGGGGCCGAAGCTGATTGTTTGGGTTGATTTCATTCTTTACCACCCTGAATCTCCCTTGGCACAATACATACGTTGTTTGTTTTGTGATCGATCGGCTGTTACTGGCATGGTACGTACCGTTAACAGCACCTTAATTGCCCACTGCCATGTAAACTCCTTGTCTGAGACTACGATAAACTGAATATGTGTAGTATTTTTTGAATCATAATTAATGATCCCTGGAGGATTCCAATAGCTAAGCTAGCTTATGGACGGTTTTGCTAATTAAGATAGTGGAGAATGGCTTTCTTTCAAAATGGGTGATTTCCAAAAATCTAGTAGTGCCGATCGAATGTAGCGCTTGTAATTCATAGTCATGCTACAATTCTTCATCTTATACGCAAGCATGCAGGCTTGGTGTTGGCATGCATGTTAATTAAATCATATCAATCATTTTGACCACTTTGAACTCATAAAACTTGGTGATAGAGGTCATCCTAAGGCCTGATTGGAATTACACAGGCCTCCAACCAAATCATTATGTACCTTCTATGCTATGAATTTACTTTATATGATACATGATAATTAGGTATTCCTTTGAGCAAGGATTGTCTTTCTAATTGTGGTTTTGATCTCCTCTGGTTGGTCATTGAGGGCATCTTGCAGTCTTTCATACGTAATGGTGTTTTCTATGGAGCTGATTATTCATTGTTTCATCTTTCCCCTTCTCTTCTTAGTTGAGATGGTACCATGCAATTAAACTTTAGCAATAGAGGGAGGCGGCCCGTCATTTAAGAACATTCATAATTTAGAAAAGAGAGCTATACTTGCTCGGCCAAGTTCGCGCATACTGTCCATCGTTGGTTCTGCAGCGTCCGTTCTAAAGAAGTCAACCTTTCCTTTTTAACCTTATGTTGCCTTTGGGTGGTCCTGGAATTTTGCTTCAACTGTATGTTTGATTCGGGGTTAAAGGCAGGGTTACCCCATTCTTATCCCCAAACAGAATGGAGTTAAGATTTTGAGGTTAAGAGGGGTTAAGGTCATTTTTTGGGTTAAGCTTCTCTCTCATTTACATGCATCCCTAACATTGATTGACGAGGAATCTCGTGAAACCTTTAACACCAAAGTTGTAAATCTTTACGTCTACTTTCAGACCCTATTTATTTTGTATTTTTCTGATTTTTATACGAATTATGATGATTTATCTCGTGATCTATGATGGGACTAGTCTGAATCCGCCTGACAAGGTTGGGATCGATCCCAAGCTGATAGAGGAAGTATTCTTAGCCCTTCTCGGTGGTTTTCGAAATTTCTTTCGATTTGATTTTTGGGGAAGATTTTTTTATCAATGAGTTTAGTTAACATGCTGGTTTTTCATGAATTTGAAAATATTTATGCAATATTAATGAAATGTTTAGCTAGTTGCTAAGTTTCTTGCAAGTTATGATGTATATCAAAATGATAGCATGCTCTATACATCCCTTATATATATTAGACCCATATGTGGGGTCGAGCTCTATGAAGAAGGGATGTTGTTAACCGAGGCGTGATGACCATCGGGAATGTGTAGAATAAATGGGCCGAAGGTGTGCCCTATATGTTTTTTCCTGTATGGTTATTGGTTGGTTTGTTGTTTGACCCGTTGTGGTCGCTGGCGTTGCGCCAAGGGTGGTAGTTTAGATATTATATATTTTATATACTTTGTGTATAAACATTTGAATTAATTTAATACTTAATTCAAATATTATAATCTTAACCCACGAACTTACCCACTATTATAACATTATATATTTTATACACTTTACATACAAACATTTGAATTAACTTAATAATTAATTCAAATATTATAATCTTAACCCACTATTATAATATTATCTATTTTATACAGTTTATCATTTTTACCCTTATCTCAAGCTTAACCCACTAATTTACCTTTTTTTTTGAGCCAAACGTCAAAATTGGGTTAAGCTTATCCCAAAAGTTGAGTTACCTTATCCCAAAAGTTGGGTTAAGCTTATCCGAAAAGCTATCCACACAGATATATTCATTGGATTATATCACACTCAAGCGGGTGAGAAGTTTTTTCGGTGAATTTTTTATTATTCTTTTGGCCGATCAACTTAGCCACGTGTGCGCCTATTTTTCCTAATAAAAAACACAGGACTGGCCTGCCACATCATGTCAGCAGATAGCCGACCCACGTGCCATCAACATAATATCATTTCTCATTAAATATTGACCTCTAGTTGAAAGAAAAGGCATTTAAAAGTACATGCAAACCTTACATCAAAAACTTTCTGTTGGTTTATCACTAGTCACCTATGATGGCTAAACCCACTGGCTAATTCTCTCTGGCTAAACCCACTTAACCTCATAACTGAATGGTTTAGAAACGGTTATGAAAACCGTCTGGTTTATACGGTTTAGAAACCGCTGGCCAGGCATCGGTTGGAAAAAGAAAAAAAATTCTTCCCGTCGAGTAATTCTAAGAGATAACTCAGAAGAGAACATGAGGGGACAGAGAAGAAGCCAGTAGAGAAGTAGACAGTGGAGAGAAGAACAAGTTGGAACTTGGGCTGTGGAACGACGATCACTGTTCTAGTAACAAGATCGCCTGAATCACGTAAGACAGATTAAAAGATCCATTGATCGAAGGCTAACGAGTAAGTCTTCTTCCATCTATTGATTCATAGATGAATCATGAATTTTTCTACATTGGTATCAGAGCTATTAGATCTGTTTTCGTCGATCTGCATTGTTTTTTCTCCTCTCCGTCGATGTCGAATTTGATCCGTGGCAAGAAGGACAAATGGGATTTTAAGTTGGTGGGATCGTATACATACCTTGAACTCTTGTTGAAGAAGTTCTTCCCATCCACATTTCCTTGTGCTTGATCATGATCAAGTTCATGATCCGGCAACGCCCATCCTTCACTGTCTGTATGTTCTCTGCTTCTTTGGGGACGACGAGAGGAGGCAACAGAGAGTGTGGGGATGTCGGTGACAAGGAGAGCCTTGAGCGCCGTTAGAGTCTAAGAGGTTGGGGATGATGGTGATGTCGCCGAGCAAGGGTCGCTCGAGCCGATGAGCGGCATCGCAGATCTCCATCATGATATGGCAAATCAGACGGCAACGGAGGCGAGGGTGTCGCAGTTGGTGCAGACAGGACTCCGGAGACCAAGGCATGGTCGATGTGGACAGCCCCTCCAAGCAGGGGCGGATCTATGAGTGGGTTGTACCGGGCTGTAGCCCGAGCAGCCCACATGAAATTTTTCAAAGAGTATATATATTTAACCTATTTAAATTCAATATAAACACATATATTTAACCTATTTAAATTTTTCAAAGGGCTAGCCCACCCGCCAGCCCAGATGTCCAATCAAGTACTGCAAAGAGTGTGGCGGCCTACTGACATCACTGACGAACTAGTCAAAATTAAAAAATGCCAAAGAGTCAAAATTGTATTGAGCGGCCTGCTGACATCACCGTACGAACTGCTGCCTGCTAGGTCCAGGGGGCGGCCTACTAGGTCTAGTGATTAGGAGGGGACCTGCTGGGGGCGGTTGAGGCATTGGGCGGTTCTACGAACGAAACCCGTAATTTGGGTGGTTGTCCTGAATTCAATAGTATGTAGGGGTGAAATCCGTGGCTATGCTCTTCCGAATTCAATATTGGGTGGTTGTCGGCTGAGGTGTTATACACAAAACCCTAATTTCTATTTCTCTCTATCTCATCTCCTTTTCTCAAATTAAATCCCTAATTTTGGATTCTTTGAAATTTTAGAGATCACAATCACATCTCTTCCATGATGCCATCAGTTCCATGTAAGAGATAGGGGGAGGTTTGATCTCTTCTTCGTCGAAAGAGAGGTAAAATCATTCTTTGTATTTCTCTATTTGTGTATTGGTGATTTTTACATATTTTTGGAGACCGGTGGATTGATTTTGTGCATTTTAATGATGGAATTGATCCCATATGGGGACAAACCTAGTTTTATCATATGGACGAGGATTTTTGAGAGGTTCTATGACTATCTACATCGAAAGAGAGCTTGCTCAAGATATTGACACAGATGAGATAACTGACGAATTCTATGCTCAAAAGAATCGTCGGGCACAACTTCGATAGTGTGAATTTACGCATGTTAATTTATTCACATTTGTTTACTCATTCATCAAAACGTTTGATAGGCATATAATTTATTCACATAGTATTTGATTCTTGCAGGACACCCATGGGTTCAAGGCTTCAAGTTAATGTCGTGGCTCCTAATAGCCCCTTGATTTTATTGTTTTGTCTCTATTAAAAGTAATTTTCTACAACGTACAAGGTAAAGAAAACGACTTTAAAAGGTTAGTAGTTGCATAATTGAGAGATTAGACCCCACTTGCAATTTTTTGTTTTTAGAATTATTTTATGAATGATTTTACTGTTCAAAAAAGAATGTGCTTTGAATATTGAGAACACTATTTAAGCATTTACTGTTTGGATATAGTCTCTTGTTCTTGTGTAGAGTAACAATAACTGAAGCATAAGAGCGGGTTTTTTGAAATCCATTAGAGATATTACATTAAAATATGTGCCTATGATTGATATAGTTTTCATCAAGCAAAACATTAGGATAGTGTTAGCCCGGGCGGACTTTAAATCCTAGATCCGCCCTGCCTCCAAGATCTGGGCTTGGTTCGCCACAATCCTCTCCTCTATTCCCCTGTCATCGCGATCGATGTGGAGATCATGGAGGAGAGATGTCGACGCCGAAGACTCCGAGGTCGGGGTTTCACGTTGGACGTCGTAGCCGCGGTTGAAGTGGCCGGCGACGGAGGGCGGATCTCTTCGTGACGAGTCCGGAGCGCTGCGTCGCTGCCGCCGCCACGGCCTGGGAGCGCTCTACCCCAACTGCCGACGCTCGCCGTGTCTCCGCCAGCTTTCCTCACACTTGGCCGCCCGTCTTCTTCCCCTCTCACGCTCCGGATCGAGAGATTAGAGCGAGATCTAGAGACCGGTGATTGTTTTGTTTTCCTTGGGGTTGGTGCTATTAAAAGCATGTGACATCAGCGAGTGTTGAAACACTCACATAGTTGACTATTTTGACTTAGAGCAACTCTTGAAACCACTGATATTTTTAATTCTGAATAGTTTATGTCATTCTATTCTTGTATTTCAGCGAATTACATGTGACTGGTTTTTTTTTTAGTTGTCAGTGCATTCAATTTATAGAACAAGTCTCTTGATTAGTTATACCCAACTCTATGCAGCGGAGGACTATTCATTAGAAAGTGTGTTGGCCTATAAGATGAAAGATGGGGACACATTGACCTTACATACTTACAATATGTGGAGAAAGCTCTACTATCTTTCTAAGGAATATGGGATTCAACTACACATAGATCGGAAAATGGAAATCCTACTTGATTCTCTTCATGATAGGTTGGAAGCAGTTGCTAAGGAGCTAAAGAAGCAACTTGGTGACTTAGATTTCAACAATATAACTCGGGAGATAGAAGAAGAGATAAAGCGAAATGTTCAAAGGAACATATATCGCTCAACATCTCTTTCATATGCTCATAGTTATCAAAGTGCAAGAAGAACAAATCACACTACAGGCAATTTTCCTTGGATAAGGAAGATGGATGATGTGATATGGAAAAGCTGTTTTGGTGACATGTTTTTTGCATATCTCTATGGTTCTTCTAATGCAGTTTTAGCTGAGCAAGGAGAGGATATTCCTAGCGAGTTTTCTGATACTGAATCTGATCTCACTAAGTCTCCTAGTGAGGATTCTGTGGCTGAATCATATGAGCCTGAAGAGGATCTTAGACAGGTTTCTGAGATTGAGTCTGATGGCACCCCTCCTCCTAAGAAATCCAAGCTGCACTAGGGCATAGATTGATCTGAGTCACTTGTTGTATATGTGAATACTATCTTTATGCTCTTTGTATATGTAGATATCATGTTAATTAATGAAGTTTTTTTTGTTGTGCTGTATTTGAGCATGATATCATGGGAATATTAGGAGTGAAATTTCTTTTTCGCCTAAAAAAATAAAAAAATAAAAAAATTGAACTCTTGCGCAATTATGGATTAAGTATTAATAGTTTGGCTATGTATTTAGGAATTGATAGAATGTTATAAATATTCTTTTTCGTTACTATTACATATGTTAGATTATTTTTACTTAATTCAAGATATTGCAGCAAGATTCTATAAGATTTTATTGTGCTAGTTCCTTATGTTAATTTGTTGTCTCTAAATTAGAATGGCTGCAACAAAGAGCATTGTCGCTGATTTGAATCAGGGGGACAAACTGAATGAGAAAAACTATGACATATGGCATAGGAAAATTCAGTATCTCCTGGAAGAACAGGACATGCTGGAAACTATAACACAACCTATGGTTGAACCTGAGCAAGGCACAACTGCTCAGCATCGGCGTAATCTAGAACTCTATCAAGCTTATAGGCGCAAGGATAGAGTTGCTCGCATATTGATGTTGAGCAGCATGAGAAAGGACTTGATGCTTCGTTTTGAAAAGCATCGTTCAGCCATGGTTGTTTGGGATGTTGTTAAAGTCTAGTATGGAGGAACCTCTACTACTCGACTTCGTCAGTTAACCCTCAATTTCGACAGGTACAAGAAGTGTCAGCATCATTCGATGAGGCAGCATCTGACGATCATGTCAAATATGATCAGTGAATTGAGGATTGCTGGACATGAAATGACTAACGAACAGCAAGTTCAAGCAGTAATCCGTACTTTGCCTGGTTCTTGGGAACATATGAAGACTAATCTTACTCATAATGACAACATCAAGACTTTTGATGATGTTGCACGTCATGTCGAGTTAGAAGAAGATCGTCTTCATGCTGAGAAACCTATTGATGAAGTTTTATGACTGAATCCTCATCGCGAAAGGCTTCGGGCTTTAAACGCAAACGAGGTAGAGGTAAAACTTTCAAAGGTAAAGGCAAGGTGGATGGACTAGGTCCAAAGAATGACAAGCGCAAGAGAGGCAAACGTGGTGGTCATAAAGACAAGAATGGCAAGAATTGCTTTAACTGTGGCAAGCTGGGACCCTTCGCTCGTGAATGCACTGAGCCGAAGGTACTATGCTATGCCTCCTCCCTCTAACTTATTTGTTAGTAGTTGTTTGATGTTGGTTCAAACTGTTCCTTTCTGGACTGTAGGCTCAGCAGCAACAGACCATATAGCAAAGGATAGAACCACCTTCATGGAATTTCGTCGATTACCGAAGGGAAGTAGACGCATATTGATAAGACTTGAAAAGTGCACAAATCACCCTTTTAACTAGGTCTCGTTAGTCTCTGAGCAATGCTATTTTAATAGTTTATGATGTATTTCAGGTATAAGAGCCTTCAATGACGATTGGATCATGTTTGGTGCTAAAACGAACAAATAAAGACCTGCTAGGAGCAAAGGAATGAAGATGGAGTAGCTTTGAAGATTAACCTGTACCTGGTCATGAAGAACTAGATGATGTGCCATATATGGTTGGAAAGCTCTTGAAGTCTAGTTTCTGGAGAATTTTACGGTTTGTGATTCCGAGTTTCCTAGAGGAAGTTACGACAGTTTTAGTACCGATGGCGCAGTCTGGATGGCAAGCAGTAAATACGCTGAAGGGTCCGATCGATCCGACCCCCAGAGTCCGATCGATCGGACTATGCAGAAATCTCACAGAACCTATATTTTTCAGTTGTACGCAGTCCGATCGATCCCTCGATCGCTCCTACTGAGTCCGATCGATCGGACACCAGTAGTTCGATCGATCGGACTCGGGAAAAGTGAGAAATTGATGATTTTTATTCACCCGATCGGACACTCATAGTTCGATCGATCGGACTCGAAAATGACCGTTTCCTTGATATATATCAAGCAAAATCAAGGGCCAAGATCTAATCCAAGTTAAGGTGGATACCTAGGCTATAAATAGGCGTCTTTTAGGGTTTTTCAGGGTCTTTCTTCTCTCTTGGAGAGGGAGAACAATTTCTTTCTTCTTTTTAGCTTTTATTTATAGATCTTTGGGAGGAAATCCATGGCGGAAGAGCTTCATCAACCTTCATCTATGGATCAAACCCTAAAGATGAGTAGCTAACTTTTTATCATGGGATTCTTATGATGTAACTAAGATTTCTATTATGGATTTATGAGATCTAGGGCTTGTATACATGATTGTTTGGCTTATATGGATTGATTTCTATTTTCTTTTATACCTTGGTGTCGATTTATTGCTGGATGTTTGGATTGTTCTTGTGTGCACTTGATTCCGGAGCTTGTGTATGCTAGGGCTTGGATTGGATTCATCCAAATAAGAAGACCATGCTAGTCCCATGGTATCTCGGATGAAATCTTCTTCGTGGTTAGGGATTGTATAGTGCTAGTCCCACTATAGTAGTGCTAGTCCCACTACGTTCCATCCCTAATCCTTCATGCATCCTACTTTTGTAGATTTGGCCATCAAGATGCTAAACCCATCTTGATCTTACACCTAAATCCATATCAACAATACTCATTGCGATGAACTCATCCTAATAAGAGGGTTCATTAGCAGTGAACGTAACTAATCATTCGGTCACTGATAATTAGATAATTGTTCTTGCCAACAAGGAATCCTAAACAGAACTTGTTGAGTGATAAGGAGAACTAGCCATTCACTTATCAACTATTAGAAAACCATTCATCGTGTTTGCATGCCCTGATCTTAGGAAGACTTGGTAGAACCTTAGTTACTGATTAAGAACTCCATGGTATCTTTTCTCGTATTTATTAATCATTTAGTATAAACTTAGTTTAATTTCAATCCTAAATCTTTTATCAACTTATCGGTAGGAAAATTTAGATTGAGTTTAGTAGTTTAATTATTTTTCTACGCATTCCCTGTGGATTCGACTCGGACTCACTGCTATCTACCCTTAAAGTAGTTAGTTAGTAGTTTGATTATAAATTTATAATTTTGATTAGACTTGTTAAGACTACGACACTTTTCAAGTCATATCACATATACATGGGGAATAATGCTTCCGCTGAAGTGCTTGGGATCGGTACTTGCAAGCTAGTGTTGTGGGGTGGTCGCACTCTATATCTTCATGATGTGCTTTACGCTCCGGAAGTTCGACGAAATTTAATTTATGTGCTTGTTCTTTTGAAATTAGGATTTTGTGTTGTGTTTATGGACAACTCTGTTAAGGTGTTTCTAGACAATGTTTACTATGGTTGTGGTTTTGTATTAGATGGTTTTATGGTGATAGACACCGTACCTGTTGATGTAATAGACAATGCTACCTTTTATGTTGTTGGTAATTCTAGTATTGTTGTAGATGATAATCTTCTATGACATGCTAGATTAGGACATATTGGGCAGGATCGACTTAATAGGTTGGCTAGAGAAGGCTTATTAGGCTCACTAGCTAAAGTCAATTTACCAACTTGTGAGCATTGTCTTGCTGGAAAATCAATAAGATTACCATTTGGCAAAGCCAAAAGAGCCACAACACCATTACAATTAGTCCATTCTGACATCTGTGGTCCAATGAATGTGAGGGCTAGGCATGGAGCCTTCTATTTTATCACATTTATAGATGATTTCACAAGATTTGGACATGTTTATTTGATCTCTCATAAGTCTGAAGCATTAGATTGCTTCATTCGTTATACTAATTTGGTTGAGAATCAATTAAACACAAATATCAAGTCTCTTAGGACTAATCGAGGTCGTGAATATCTATCTGATCAATTTAAATGTTTTTGTGATGAAAAGGGTATAGCTAGACAGCTAACTATTCCTTATACTCCACAACAAAATGGAGTTGCAGAAAGAAGGAATAGAACCCTATTAGACATGGTTAGGTCAATGATGGCACAAGCTAATTTGCCTATTTCCTTTTGGGGAGATGCATTATTAACTGCTGCCTATATACTTAATCGTGTGCCCTCTAAAACTGTATCCTCCACCCCATATGAATTATGAAATGGCGAAAAGCCTAATTTAGGTAATTTGCATCCTTGGGGTTGTGCAGCTTATGTACACACAATTTCTCACCAATATGGAAAACTTAGTCCTAGGGGGAAGAAATGTATCTTTATAAGATACTCGGATCATTCCAAAGGATTTGTGTTTCTGGGTGAAGAAAATGATGGGAGAGTTACAGAAATTGAGTCACGAGATGTTATTTTCTTAGAAAAGGAATTTCCTAAATGAGGAGGGGTTATTGAGGATTTTCATCTTTGTGAGGTAGATGATCTAACTGATAAAGCACCCAACCGAATAGTTGAGGAAGAAATTCCTGAACAAGTAGCAGTTAGTGGGAGCAATGATATCACTCCTATGGAGCATGATCATGATCAATCTCAACCTCGTAGGAGTATCCGTGAAAAGATTCCTCATCGTCGATTTGAGATTGAGGGGGAAGCTTTTATGGTTGCTCCAAAGGATGAAGAGGAACTGTTCAAGCAGCTCTTTCGAGTCCTAAAGCTGGGGAATGGATTAAAGCTATGGAGGAAGAAATGGAGTCTATGAAAACCAATCAAGTTTGGGAATTAGTAGACTTACCGCTAGGACGTAAATCATTTGGGAACAAATGGGTTCTTAAGATTAAACGCAAGGCGGATGGGACTATTGATAAATACAAGGCCCGACTAGTGGCCAAAGGCTATACCCAAAAGGCAGATGGGTCTCAAACAAGCATCTAGACAATGGAACCACAAAATTCATCAAGCTATTCTAATTGATAAGTTTGCAATGATGGAAGAGGACCATTGTGTATATGTGAAACGTTCAAAGAATGGTTTCGTCATTCTGTCCTTATATGTTGATGACATTTTATTGGCTGGAAATGATAAGGAATTGATTGAAAACACTAAGAAGTGGTTATCATCAAATTTCGAGATGAAAGACATAGGTGAAGATAGCTTTGTGCTGGGTGTGAAAATTCTAAGGGATCGCGCTAGAAGGCTCTTGGGTTTATCTCAAGAGACTTACATCAAAAAGATGTTAGAGAGTTTTCACATGCACAACTGCAAGCCGATGGACACACCAGTTGAAAGAAACTCGAGCTTAAGTATAGACATGTGTCCTAAGACTCCAGAAGAAAAACAAAAAATGTCTAATGTACCTTATTCCAGTGTTGTCGGTAGTTTGATGTAGGCAATGATGTGCACACGTCCCGACATATGCTACGCTGTTGGGTTGGTAAGCAGATATCAGTCAAATTCAGGAATTAAGCATTGGAAGGCAGTCAAGAGAATTTTGCGGTATCTAAAAGGAACATCAGATTTTGTGTTGTGCTATCAAGGAAAGGATTTGTGCTTAGTTGGTTATACTGATGTCGATTGGGGTGGTGACATAGATGAGCGCAAATCAACTTCAGGATATGCATTCTTGTTGAATGGTTGTGCTATATCTTGGAGTAGCAAGAAACAATCCTGTATTGCCTTGTCTACCATGGAGGCAGAATACATAGCATGTTCCTCTGCTATACAAGAAGCGGTTTGGTTAAGAAGGTTCCTACAACATTTGGAAATTGTCAAATCAGCATCAGAACCAGTGACAATTTTCTCTGACAGCATGGTTGTGTTGGCTTATGCTAAGGATCCTAAGTATCATGGAAAAACCAAACATATTCATATTAGATATCATTATGTTAGAGACATGATTACACAAAAGGAGGTGATCCTAAAACACATTTCTACAAAAGATATGGTTGCTGATCCTTTCACCAAGCCAATAGCTAGAGATTCATTTGTTGGACATGTAAAATATCTAGGCTTGTGTAGAATGTGAATGTTATCTGATCTGGTCCAATGGTTCACTTGGATTACCTTACAGTTAATTTGAATGAAATTTGTTTTTTTTGTCTTGTGTTGGTAAAATTCATTCAAATTATTTTGGTATTTTATTGTAAGTGACAGCTAGTACAGTTTAATGTTGTATGTCAATAGACAAAGATTGGTTCACTCACACGAACAATCACCTCTGGCGCTTAGAGAGTGAGCAGAGATGAGACGATTTGAACTAATTGCTTTGAAAGAGACTTTAGGCGCAGTGGGAGCAAGTTTAGTTTAAATTTAAATCGCCTTGATTAAAACCAAGATGAGATTCTAATAGAATCAACATGGATAATATCCCACTATCCATGAGTCTATCAATTGAAGCCAAGTGTGAAATTTTAATCTGGCACTGTAGACAGTGAACAGAAAGAAATTTCAAGTTTGGTGCCTGAGTTAGTTTGGCGACAAGACTAAGACTTGTATGGTGTTATTACTTAAGAAGAGCAATGACATACACTCTTTATCTTAGTAAAAGAAAAGTGCATCTCCACCGTAACATGCATTTCATACTGCATGTGCTTGCCGACCTATCAGGAAGTATAGAATGGTTCCCTGCTTCTTTACTGTGTGAGTCCTGGAGATCTTAATTTGGATCTCAAATGTTACCCTTTGTAACTTTTGACTATATCACAAAGTGAAAGGATTAATGTTTGCTACTTTAGAGTGTTACCTATGATCATGAGTCGATTCGATCTAAAGGAGCACTACTGGGAAAGCGAATTAATTCTGATCCTAATGATATGAGGGCAAAAGAAAGAGCAAATTTAGTTTCACCTGTTACTCATATTCTCCGGCCGGACAATAATGTCACTTGAAAAAGTAGGACATGATTGTGAATATCTGTAATAAAAGAGTAACGAGTAATGGACTTCTAAGGGATCGAGTCGTACTTGGTTATGTGTAGCTAAAAATGCTTGGGGTACTAAAGTACACGTTTCAATTAATTTTTACTTCATCAAAATGGTTGATGTCTCCTTTATGACCTTAACCGGTTTCTATATTGGAGCTCCCTTCATTTGTGTGCTTTCAGGTCGCACGGCCCATTTTTCTGTATGAATGGATTCTTGAAAAATCCAAGTTATGTCTACACTACTGGGAAGATTCAGCTCATCATCGGCGAGTGGGAGATGTTGGTTTATCACTAGTCACCTATGATGGCTAAACCCACTGGCTAATTCTCTCTGGCTAAGCCCACTTAACCTCATAACTGAATGGTTTAGAAACGATTATGAAAACCGTCTGGTTTATACGGTTTAGAAACCGCTGGCCAGGGATCGGTTGGAAAAAGAAAAAAAATTCTTCCTGTCGAGTAATTCTAAGAGATAACTCAGAAGAGAACGTGAGGGGACAGAGAAGAAGCCAGTAGAGAAGTAGACAGTGGAGAGAAGAACAAGTTGGAACTTGAGTTGTGGAACGACGATCACTGTTCTAGTAATAAGATCGCCTGAATCACGTAAGACAGATTAAAAGATCCGTTGATCGAAGGCTAACGAGTAAGTCTTCTTCCATCTATTGATTCATAGATGAATCATGAATTTTTCTACACTTTCATACGCAGAAATATTGGTTTCAGCTCATCATGAAATTTCTCGACTCAGACACCAAATACCACTAGATCACCATGATTGAAAATATGACCAGAAATGCCATGTGAATTACAAAAGACCCGAACGCCATGCAGAAAAAATAGGGCATCCAATTTAATTATTCACTCGCTGATATATATATTTTTTTGGACAGTTGAGCCGTAAGGCTGAGATCCCCGCGGGGATGATCAAAGACTAACTATGAGAGCTACTAGGGACAGACCCCTAGTAACCCCCACTTCGCCAAACACAGTTGACAACTCTAATGCCATTTTGGCCACCCAGTCCGCGCGACTATTCTCCTCTCTAGGAACATATCGGACTATAAAATCCACAAAACCCCGCCTCTCCCACCATATATCTTTCACAATTCAAACATAATCTTCTACTAATGGCAACCGGCCCTCTAACATATTCACCGTGAACAAAGAATCCGTCCCCACTAAAACCCGCCTAAAACCTCTCTTCTGTGCCTCATGTAGCGCTAATTGCACTGCAAGTAGTTCTCCAGCCACCACCGAAGAGACCTCCCTAGAACCACTCTCTGACCATAGCATCACATCCTCATCATCCACACACAATACCCACCCCGGCAAACCCCCTATCCATGTTAACAAATACATTTGCTTGAATAAGAAACCCCTCCCAGCTTGCTTTCTGATGCCCCATTTTCTTCTCCTTATATACTATCAAAAATTCCTTAGCTTGCCAAACAACCGATCTAACCAGGTCAGTGGCAGTGGAACTGTCATCGGCCATCACAAACTTGTATCGCTCTTTCCAAAGGCTGATATAAAGAAGCCTTTCTATCTGTTGTGATGATGTAGTAAGATGCCTGCTACTGATAACATCATAGAAAACCTGTGTAACAACATGTCTATCTTTCAAAAGCAACCTGACCAATCAATCCAAGCTTTATTAGAATGTCACTTTTCATGCTCTATGCTGAAGCAACACAGACTACCAATGAAGCTTATAAATGGCTTACACAAATTGAGTTCATAAATATTACATCAATAGTTAATACAGAGAGGCAAGAAAGCATTCACATGTTATTTTATTGCATTAGGCTGTGTGAGGTAGTCAGTTTCTGGCAATCTATCTGCATATGGGGATACATTGATCTTTCATCCCTTTTTCCTTGAGATAAACGTGAAGGCTGGACATGCATCTTTCATCTGGTCAAGAAATACAGCCGCATCATACTCCAAGGATTAATCAGTTGACTGCTGGGAGAATAAAAACTGCAGCTTTCATGCAACATATTTCGCCATGATATAAGAACCCAAAACAGAGGATGGATCTTGGACTTTTCTGCAGCCCAAAGACACACTTCACGCATGTTTTAGGAGAATGGCCTTTCGGAATACTCCTACAATATATTAGATAGACAATGTCACCACATCAAGAGTAAAAGTATGAAATAGTGAAAGTAGAGCATAATCTGACCACATTACTGCAGCGAGAATGATTACGAGCAGTAGGAGATAAGGAAATCCTCCTACAGAAAAATACCCAGCATTGTGTTAGTTCTCCAATCTGATTGTTCCGTTTAATTGTCTTGCAAATGTCCCAGCAACCAGCAAAGGAAAAGCAATAGTTGCATCACAATGTACCTGAAATAATTTTCAACACAGTGCTTAAATTTCCAACAATAAGAAATATAGATTAGTAATTTATTGATCATTTTCTGGTCGTTTATGAGATTTCCAAACTTGAATTTGATAAAATCAAGAATTTGTTCTGGTAAAGAAGGTTCCCCATGGGTCCTGTAAGACCTGCTTTTTAGGGTGTACATATCCAGAAGCAGTCAGACAGATCTCAATTAAATCTGTCTTCACGTTTTAGGGGAAACCAAAGTAACCCCTGAAACCAAACAGCTAGATAAGGTTGATTAATGAATTCTCAGAAGAACATACATAAAGCAATACAAACCATGTAAAGAGTCTTGATGTATGCACATTAAGTAGGTAGGAGTAAGGACTAGAGAACTAAGACAATAGCCACAACCAATCTATGATGATAAGACTACCAAAAACAAGTGGAAACAAAGACTAATCCAGCTCAACCAAGTTTTTTCCACGATGAAAGCAATCTGAATCAGGCATTTGGCACATCTGAATTAGAATGTACATATTTATATCCTCTCTCATTCCTACCTAATGTAGCTTATTTTAGGATAATGAAGTAGTCTCAAGGAGATCCATTCCTTTAGAAGTGAACTAGGGAACAAAAAGGAAAGATAATCCAAGCTTGAATTATCTCTGCAGTATAAAGAAGAAATGTTTACCGAAACACACTTCATTCAGTTCTTTAGCTCGCAAGATCATACATTACCACAGTCATATATGGTTTCTCATATATTATCGTGAAGTGATATTTAGTTGCAGGCTTCTTATTCTGAACAATTTTAATCACTTTCTTGCAAAGCTTCAATACCCCTTGTTCCTTTACCCAACCGCACGAAATCATCTCTTCTTTATTCATAGAACTCTTTTCAGCTGTTTCTCCAACTAAGTACAAAATCCTGATAGCAAGGATGTAAAAGTTTGCCCTGTTGTACCAAATTCTACAATAACCATGTTGCTAACAAAGCTGACTCAGCTCTACCAACAGAACAGCAACTAAATGGGCGTAGATCATCAAAAGGCAACGTAAAGACAATTGAGGAATATGATTAGGCCAGAAACTATCAACCTATCAAGATGTCTGTAATGAAAGTAAACTTGTGGCTACGAAAAGGCTTGAGGTTGAATGGCAGAAGACATACTTTAACAGTTTTTGCAGAACCTCTTATCTTTCCCCATGAAACTGCCTCGTCAGGCTGTGCTCCAGAATCACTTCCATCAAATTCTTGTGCTGTGTTGATAAAGACAGCATAATCCGCACCATTACGCATCATGTTAGCATTACAGATGTGGTGCTTTGGGAGCCCCCCACCAAGAATTATGATTCCGGTCTTACTAGGGCTTGCATGTACTCCTTCCCCATTCATTGCCCTGATATCTGCACAATGACATGAGGACATTTAGAATGTCAAATTCTTAAAGTTAAGGGAAATATGCTTTGCTAAAATCGGGGAAGGCATATTATACCTTGCACAATGTCAATAAGTAACCCAGGTTTGCGGTAGGAATGGAAGTACAGCATGTCTCCAAGTGAGCCATCAGTTAAAGCCGGGCAGAAGACAGGAATGCCATTCTAGTCAAGTTTTAATGCATCAGCAACTTCGTCAACATTTTATTGAAAGCACTTATATATATTCTTGCAAAGCATAGATGTTCTCTTACAGAAAAAGAGGCAGAACAACTTCTAAATGCAGTTTATAAAGAGCAGGTACCAAGAATTGCGAGATAGTATCTATTTCACTAACTTTGCCGACATCCTAGATAAATATCTAAGATCAGTCTTCAGAATCTGATTTAGGATGATTGATTTAATCTGTAGGATTCCAAGAAACAAGAAAAATCCTATTCACTTTGTTTCTCTTGGTGATTAGTGTGCCTATTGGCTATTGACATAGACCAGCATGAAGTGGCACATAATGTGCTGGTAATTACTGACACGATAAATGTATTGGCACAAACACCCTGTGCTGGTACATGTCTTAGCTCTAAACATATCTGTGCCGCCAGCAGAGGTCCATGCCGAGTGCCACAAGCACGGTAGTCCTTGGTTTCTTCCTCTAATTTGCCATGATCTTAGCTTGGCATTGCATGTGATGGATAGTGCCAAGGTTTCACGCATGTGCCACATCAAACATGTGGTTTTGGGTGCCTCAAATCCTGAACAAATCTCTTCTAACAACGAATAATGCTCGGGGCTGCTATTACGTGCTTGAATCTAACATAAATGGGACTTGACTTCTTAGATATTCCTTGACGAGAATTTTCTGTATGGAGAGGAAAGATAAGATCAGACATAAGTGACCACATTAGTCTCCTAGCATATTGCTATAGTCCTATAACTCTACATCTCTCCATTATTTTTTGATTTTTTCTAATCTGCTTTCTGAAGTTGGATATCAACAGAAAATTCAGTCTTGTGGTCAAATTTTGCCATTAGTGTTATTCCCAACTGCTTGGAAGCACACTAGCTAGGCAACATGCCATGCAACAACTAAAAAATGCAACCACTAATCAAAGAGACAAGCTTTCTGAAGTTGGATATCACAAACAGCAAAGTTTAGTCTCGTGGTCAGCTTTTGCCACTGGTCTCCTAGCACATAGTAACCAAAGACAAGCTATTGTGATTGCTATCGTCCTATTAGTCTACTTCTCTCCATTATTTTTTGATTTTCTCAGAAGAAACAATATGAAACCAATTTGTTGCTCCAAGCCTACCACCATTTCTTCAAAAAACTTCTCTCAGAAACACGTCGGCTTCCCATTAGGCTGCGGCATATCATGCCTACTAATAAAATAATTTAGTTATGGCAGCTACTAGATGTAACTTTTTTTATATCGTGCAGAGAAGATTTAAGAAAGTTTCTCATGGATCACATCGTAAATGTATGATGACATTAGCAAAATTCTTGATAGACAATTACTTCTGAAGCCATAAGGAAGCCCACCAAATTTCAAACAAATAACTATGGCACTACCAAAGATTTTCATCATATAGTTGCATATGAAACTAAACCCTGGAAATCTAGAATTTCTGCATTAGATCAATACATAAGAATGTTAGAATGGATGACTCAATTACCTTATATGCCCAATATAGGTATGAACCTTCATCATTTATCTCTTTCCCTAGGCGAGCAATCACCTTTGACGGTGTCCAGGATGCATTCTACAGATAAAAGCCATAACACAGGTTAAAGGACTGATATAGAATTGATGTGAAGTTAGAAAGAAACAAATTCCAATATTCAATATGTGACAAAGTGCCCCAAACATAATCCTAAAACAAGATCATGCCAACATCTCCATATACTGCTTGCAAGATCTTAATGACTGCAAGATACATCTCATATTGTGTCCACAACTCCTCAAGGGATCTAGTCTCATGCTCAAAGGACTCTGAAGGCTTCTGCTCAAAGAACTAAATACATAAATAGAAAAATTCCAGTTCGTCCAAAAGTGAAGCTATGGATGAATTAGAGGACGAGTAAGCAAGGACAAATGTAAGCTGCAAGCTGGGATGAAAATGCTACTACCCATAAGAGCTGCTATATAGCAAGGCCAAAGATCTTCCAATTTTTGCATAGAGCAATTTAGACACCAAAACAATAGGTTCAAAGCTATATCTGTCTTGACAATTCGAATAGGGCACATGGGGTTTACCTTGTACACAATTCATTGAACACAATTTAGACACCAAACCAAGGACAGATAATATAGTTACAAAAGGAGGCTTGTATTCACCAAATGAATTGACCAGCTTTGATCATAAGAAAATTAATTTTCATTGTGAAATTTCAATATTTCCTATTAAGCAGATCCTAATCAAGAACAATTCAGGAAGCTGCGATCAGAAGAAACATAACCTGCAAGATATTGACTATTTTAGATGAATGCTTTCATATGAATATCTAGACAGTGACTATTCTCCATCTTGATTTCTCCTTACAACCAATATTTTCTCTGCCAATATGCGATTGACTTCGAAAGACAACTATCAATGGAGAAGGCTCCACAAATGTCAAAGATGTTAGGGGAAAAAAAGAACTCCATGGCATTGGAGAAGTGGGAATGGCGAGAAGAGTGCCTCTGACTTGTTTGAGTCATTGTGATCTATCCTTAGAACAGCAAGACAAAATATGTCTGCTATCATTATGCTCTATTGGTTTTCAGAGAAAATTTTCTATAAAGAAAATGCTATTGGGAAAAGACAACCAAAAGAAAAAGAAGCATTTTTAATTGTCTCCGTATAAGAAAAAAATAGGAGAAAAAAATGAACAGAGTTGCTTTAGTTAGAACACTTCTGGATAAGTTTCAATTTCTTTGCTTCAAAAATTGCAAGCTGTTTGAAAAGACGAATTTAGACAGTTATGAGGAAGTTTTTGGCTTCAATTTTCTTTGCTCCAAAACTATTAGATGTACGTAGAAAACATACAAATATGACAAACAATTTTGATGGAAAAAAAGGGCATAGCTCTAAGACACAAAATACATCAGGGGAGGATCTTGTTTGTGCTTTCACTTAGATGTATATCAGATAATTCTATTAATAAATTCTAAGACCACAAAAAGTGGGAGCATAATCTACTTGGTATTGGAATGTCCACTCGTTTAAAAGGCCAAGTTTCATAGTAGGAAAATTTACATATTTCATTTTTACTTTAGATATGTGTGTAATTTACACATCAAGTCTGGTACATTTTTTCAGATGTGTTTCGTCAGTAGATTAAATTCAGTGTAATTTAGATTGCATGGACAGTTCTACATACAAGCTTCCACCTTTACATAAATGATGCTAAAAGCAAGTCATGAATCAAAAGCGAGTCTTTGATAAAAGCTACTAATGAAAATCAAGAAGAAAGATGACTATGTATTGTACAACATAAAGAAGTCACCAGAATAAATCTATAACAAGCCTAACAACTGGATTCACTTCATTTGGCTGGAGAGTAAGGCTATCTATCCTGAATGGAAAGTGGAAAAGCTTAAAAGATCCTATAATTTTATTAAAGTTTACCTCTGTAGACTGTTCTTGCAACATCTGGTCAAAAATTGGAAGGATCCAATCCTCAAATTTGCAGTAATTTTCATTAGGCACCAGCAGGTTTCCAATACGATTTAATCCTTTAGAGCGCAAATAAGCTCCGGGCAGAGAAAAGTCCCCTCGGTATGTTGGTGCAAGACATTTGATGAGGTCTTCTTCTATGCCACCAGCCGTTGTAACTAAAACGTCTACCTACAAGAAAGACAACATTATCACACCTATAACTCATGATCTGACAGCACAAACACAAGAAAATGAAGGCAGAATCAATGTGGATACATATGCACATACAAGAAGTCATGGTACAGAGTCTACAGACTGCAGAGTGCAACTAAGATGAATAGGGACTAATAAACCAACAAAATCTTATTACCCACTCTAAGTACTTAACACAAGCTGAATCATTTTAATGTAGAGGAATGTGGTCTTCTTCATTGCAAATAAGCAATCTAATGAATTGAACTTAACGAATAAGAGTTGGCTTCATTAAGTTATTAGTTTAAGCATCCAAAAGTAATGCAGACTTTATTTGAAGGAAACCTAAACCTCACATATACATCAAGATAGATACCAACAGATAGATTTAATTGACCACTTTCACTCTTGACTATAATCTCTTTTAAAAGTTTACAAGATGACTCCAACACTAAATGATAAAGATGAGCCCAACAACTAGAGATAGGCAACTAAGATTTGGATAATTTGTACTACAATATACTTCCTAAAAGACAGAGATCAGTAGATCACCAGCTAAAATCAATACCAGCAACCATTGTGCTACTACACCCATCCTCATTGCATCCAAGCTACAACTAAACTGTGATATGGAAACGCCAAGGCATCTAACGAAATGAACATATAAGCAATTTAAAAGGTTGCAATTTTAAATTTGGCTATGCCTATAATTGACTCACCATCTTATGCTGGACAAGAAATCGGATTATATCCCGAATGCCGGAGGATACAAGATTTGATGTAAACCCCAGAAAGATTTTGCATTTAACGGATTCCCTGAACGCCGGATCACGATCCTCCTTGCTGCAATCCTCCTCCGGTTCCTCATGCGACAACCTCCAATCCAACTTCAACCCAAACATATAAGGAAAAAAAACCCAACTTTTTGATGAATAATAGCGTAGGAAATAAAGAAAGAAATAGGAAAGTACCATTAGGTTGACGACGCGGATGGCATCGCCGAGGTTGGAGGCCTGGAAGCCGGTGGCGGCCATGGAATCGAGGAGGCCGATGAGGTCATTGGGGGCGCCGTGGTTGAAGTCGTAGCCTTGGATCTTCTGAAAACGGTCCTCGTGTAGCGTCTCCGACTCCTTGAACACCACCTTCCGCACTGCCTCCAGCGTCTGAGGATCATCTTTGTTGCCCATCACAACCTCTCTTTCACTCTCTTTAGGAGCAATTCTATGGATATCACTGCGAACAAAGAGATCAGCGGTGCTTAAAAGCCCGTGGTGTGGGATGAGGAGGCCGGGGTGGGGCGGGGCGCCGGTGGACGGGCCGGCGGAAGCTGCGGGGAGAGGGGGAGGGCTGGTGGCGACTGCTAAGGTGGAGGATCGTTGTGGTGGTGGTGGTGGAGGAAGAGATGGTGTTGGTGGTTGGGTGAAGGGGGCTTCGGGGTCGGGGTAGCGAGGGTAGAGGCACCGGCGCCGGCTGCTGGTTGAGGGGGAGGCGGCGGATGGAAAGAATGACAAGGGTAATTAGGAGATGCACGCGGTTGCTGCGGCGGTGGGGGGTAGGGTTTGGTGGAGGTGAGGAGAGAAAGGGTGGGAAGAATGACAAGGGTAATTAGGACATTTTTTAACAAAATATTATAAAAAAATTAAGAAGTGTGGTGTATAGAGTAACTACTGTGACCCCGTTTTTCGTATCTCTCGGTGATAAATCATATTTGTTAAATTTTTGAAATTTATACACGTTGTTGCACTAAAGTTTCTGCCTATGACATTAATGGTGATTTTTACAATTAATAAAAAAATATATGATAACAAAAAAAGGTGTAGATAAAATCTACAATCAATTTCAAGTTCTATAAACGTCAATTACTGTCTCAAACAACAATATCTTTACTAATATATCATATAATTAGTAAAAACCCCGTATTAAGGAAACTTATCGGTAAAAACCCCATCTAATAAGTTTTTAAGGCAATAACCCCATCATATAAGTGTTTTAGTTAGTTGTTAACTATAAATGACAAACTACCCTTATGTAATCCGGCGGTTGAAGTTTGCCGGAGCTTGATCCTTGACGAAGAGGGCTCTCCAGGGCGCGGGACCAGTGCAGGAGAGTTCTTGAAGTTCTCAGGAGGCGATCAATCGGATTCGATTGTAGAATAGGCTTCGAGGTGGCCGGATCTGGAGGCGGTGACGGTGGGTTCTTGGTGTTGGCTCATCAACGACGATGGCGGCCTTAATCTGAGGTAAGATCAAAGGGGAGGGCCTCTGGGAGGTAATAGGAGTGATTTGGTGGAGTTTGGGGATCTTAGTGGACAGGAGTGGGCGGTTTGGTGGAGAATGGCGAGGGTGTTTTGGCGGTGATGGTCAGCGTCGGAGGAGAGATTGTTGAGGGTAGTGGAGGAGTTGATCAGGTTGGTGATCGAATGGGAAGTGGATTGGCGATGGTTTGGTGGTGTTGAGGCGCGCGCGAGGACGTCAGATGGCGGAGGAGGGAACGTGGCTTGGGATCGAACTGACCGAGCCAACTCGAAGGTGAGCCACGAGAGGAGAGAGAAAATATCGAAAAATGCCGAAACAATTAGGAAAAGGGGATGGAAAATATGAGAAAATAGGAAACGGGCCAAAAAATAGAAGAAGAAAAAAAGGAAAAGGAGAGAGAAAAGTTGCCCCGAGCTGGGACGATGATGTCCTAGCTCGAATCGAGCTTGGGCAAGCCGCAAGTGAGCCCAGGCTGGAAGAGAGAGAAAATCCAAGAAAAATAGGAAAAAATAAGAGAAAAGTGAAATTTTTTTGGGAATTGGGATAGGAAAGGCTAGGGCGGAATAGGGTTCGGTGGCTATTGAGCATTAAGTTATGATTTGGGGAGTTAAAAAGATAAAAATGAAGAAAGATAAAAATATAGAAAAGATAAAAATGCAGAAAAGATAAAAATACACTTAGAACGATAAAAATGGAGTTAAAAAATATAAATCAAATTAAAAAGATAAAAAAGGAGTTAAAAAAGATAACAATGCAGGAAGGATAAAAATGGAGGTAAAAAGAAAAAAAATGGAGTGAAAGAGACCCTTGATTGAGAATTTCGGTCAATTGAGTATTAAGTTGTGATTTGGGGAGTTAGAAAGATAAAAATGCAGAAAAGATAAAAATAGAGTTAAAATGATAAAAATGGAGTTAAAAAGATAAAAATCAAGTTAAGAAGATAAAAATGGACATAAAAAGAAGGAAAGATGAAAATGGAGTTTAAAAGATACAAACAGAGTTTAAAAGATAAAAATGGAGTTCAAAAGATAAAATAGAGGAAAGCTAAAAATGGAGGACACATGAAAATGCAGGAAAGATAAAAATGGATCAACAACAAAATGGGCTCAATTTTCGGTCGTCAATTTTTCAATTTTTATGCTTAAATTGTATTTTGATAAAAAAAACTTTTACAGCTCTCGGTCTCGGCTCGGATATGGTTTCATCAGCTTAAACTGACTCGAATCCGGCTCGGATCTGATCTAATCTGGTCCAAACCAATCCAATCTGGCTATTGCTAGATTTGAGCTAGATCGGATTGAGTTATGACTGAGCCTGATGGGCTAGATCTGATTGGATCTGGATCAGATCATACCCATACTACTTGGTAGGGTTGAATCGGTTCAAGCCACTTGGCTCGGTTGAACCGATTCTGGCTGAAGGGAGGTGCTTGTTGGGGAAGAAGGCCGCGAGCAGGAGGACGGGAAAGGGTGGCACGATGAAGGCTAAATCTAGGCGGGAAACGGTGGCGAAAGGCTCACGAGGCTACGAGAATGCCCGATTAGGGGTCTGATGGTGATTTGGAGGTCGGAGACTGTCGCGCCCCGACCCGCGTAGGCCCAACCGGGGCGGGCGACGCGAAGCGAAACCTAACCTACTGCGGAAATTTTGGTGAGGTTTCCCTCTAATCGTAGTGGTTACCCTAGCAATTCATAATCATCCTGTATTAACATACAATTACAAAACCTCAAAGACTGCAACTGATATATAATACAAGTCCTCAAACAGGGAAATTATACATTTATCACTCCCGTAGGAGACTATCTATAACAAAAAGGGTAAGACTGGATCGCCGCTCCTCAAGCACCGCCAGACGCCGTCACGTCACCAAACATCAGCCCGGTAGGGGCGATCGAAGAAGAGCTAGCGCCAGCACCTGCAAAACGCAGCCCGGATAGGAGTGAGCACTAAGCTCAGCAGAGACACTACACTACGACACTCACAAGGGAGGGAACACAACAGTGTCGCCCCCAAGCCTACCCTAGGTGTATACAAGGATCCCATAACCCTACCGAAAGTCCGTGAACGCATGCCCAAAACACTGCATACTCTCAACAGGACACAGAACGCTGTTTGGCGGGCCAGGACACCGCTGGGCAGGCACTCCTCCTCCCAAGAGTTTAAGGACACCGGACTCCGGCTACACTTCGGATACGACTTTGGAGACGACACGACCTCTAAACCTCAAACAACATGTATTTAGGTCAATCTAATCCTATCATCGAAAATGACTGAATACTACAAAATCGAGTCCTGGACCAAGCTACCCGCAACGGTCCTAGAGCTAGATCCGGGCTACCCGAAAGCCCCAGATCGGCAACGCCCTACACAGATGCAACTAATACGCAACACAATGCATGCTATGAACATGCGCAGGAGAATACATGTAAGCATGCAACATTATGTGATGATATAAATAACAAGGTCTGGGCACGGCACCCTGCCGGCCCGGGGTATTGAACAGGTAAGTAAGGTCTAGGAGCTGCTGTAGTGGTACCATCACCAACTGCCGACAGTCTACCACAACACCTACACTGGGAAGCAGCCCCGCAAACAACAGCTCACATATATCACAAATAAAGCCCTCGGAGCACGCCAGCATGCGAGGCTAAGGAAAGCTGTAGGGCTACCCGCCCGTTTATTCTAAACATCCCGGGAGTCATCACTCCCGCGGTTCACCACTGCCCCTATTATAGGGCTAACATGCTTAAACATATGTACAAGGTATAAAGCGGTAAAGAAAATCGACATACCAAGCCCCGCGGGCAAAAGCCATGAAAAATCCTCTCTGCTGCTAAAGGATCGATCTTTTCCTAAGAAAAGATCGATCTTTTAAGGAACAGTGAGCCTTCCCCCACTGTCGAGCTAAAGAAGATCGATCCTTCCTCCCAGGAAGATCGATTCTTCTCGCGACGAAGGGTAACCATGCTACCCAAGACCCATGATCGATCTTCTCCAAGCAGAGGATCGATCCTTCATCGGGCGTAGCATGACCAACCCAGAGGGATCGATCCTTCCTCAAGAAGAATTGATCCGGATGGGTTCTCCGGCGTACTTCCGGAGAGAAATACCGTGGGAAAATACATCCAAACTTCACGAAACTCTGAGATCTGATAGATCAAGATCCCACGAGTTCAAAACCGGTGAAATCACGGAAAACCAACAAGTATATTAACAGATCTAAGCATAAGAACACATTCAAACCGGAAACTCCAAAAACCCTAAAAAGATTGTAGGTAGGATCCCTACCTAAGCAAGAGCAGCTTAAATCCTAGCAGCTAGGCCTTGATCGTCCTCAAACACCTTCAAAAATCGTAAGATCTGAGCTCAGATCTCCGGATTTCAAAAGGATTCAAGGAAGAAAGTCTCGTCTGCTTTATAGGCAAACGAACCGACCTATGAATGATTCATGACGATCGCACTTGACTTTCTGGCACCATAAAAATTGATCTTCTAGCAAGGAAGGATCGATCCTTTAGGTGCAGAAAGCTAGACTTGGGCTAGAACTTAAGCCCAAGCCCGGGTCTTTCGATCTCGGGTCCCACTAACCATTCTAGCCAAACATTACCACAAACATGGTCAGTGTGTGCACACGTGAGCGTGAAACAAGCCGATAATGCGCAATTTACCAAATTGCCCTTGCGGTCCACGACGAGCCACAGGAGTAGAGGGACGGGTCCTCACACGGTGGTATTGGGAGGTGGCGGCGCCGGATCCGAGAGGAGGAGCTCAAGTTGGGGGTTCATGATAAATCATAAAATATGAATAATTTAACCCCTTGATTTGGCTTTGTTAGTACCCAAGCAACGCATTACTAATAGTTTGTAGTAGTATTTCAGGTACAAGAGTTTCCAAGAAGACCTATGTAAATTCGATGGTGAAGAAGAGTAGAAAATGAAGATCTTACAAGTTCGGATCGATCAAGACTAGCTTTGGATCGATCCCAAATTAAAGACATGAGCCAGTCTTCATTGCACCAGTTTGGGATCAATCCTAAGCCAGAGTGGATCGATCCCAAACTCTTTCACATCATCCATTCTTCAGTGCACTTGCTTGGATCGATCAAAGAGCAGCCTGGATCGATCCCAAGCATAGTAACCGGACAATGTGTGTAATAATGTGTATTGTTCGCATCAAATAGCTTAGAATATAAAATTACATAAAAGGAAGATAAGAACCAAAGTTTAGTAATCGGACAATGAGTGTAGCAGTGTATATTGTTTGTGTCAAACGTCTTAGGATTGGAAATATACAAATGTGTTGACTAGTTATGATTCGTAGTCTTTTAGGCTCGGGCAATTAAGTCCGAGGGTTGTCTTAACACCCAGTACCCTAAAGTCATTTGGTTTGGAAGTCATTGACCTAAATCTCGTTACAAGGGCCTAGAAAAGCTTAAGGGATCATGACATTGTACAAGTCACACATTGCTTTGAAAAAAAAATTGAATGGAATGAAAAGAGAATAAAGTATGCAACGAGTAAGAGATAATGCTATAATCATGGCGAACTTATGAAGTACTTGAGATAACTAATCTAGATTAAAACCTACTTGAGTGACTCTTAAACCCCCATTAGGTGTGATATATTTCATTATTCATGGATTGCTTGGTTATGCTTTACTTGCACTAAGTGTTTTTAAAGTTTTTGAAGGGTGTTAAACACATGTTGATTGGCTTACTTCTTAATTACTTGTGATTTGAAGAGTATGTTCATGAACATGAATCTATTATTGTGCATTTGAGTAAATTTTGATTACATATGAATTAATGGGTTGAATTTTGACATTTTGAGTGAAATGAGATGTTTGTAGGTATCATCACTGCAAACCCTCACCAGAAAACACTCGTCCTTTAAGGTAAATTTAAGGGTTTATCTGTTTGTTGCACAAGCTAAGTGCAATCGTGAGTCCTACGAAAGTAGCTAGTTAGATTTTATTTTTCTTTTTACTTCGCTCGAGGACTAGCAAAGTTCATGTTGAGGGGTGTGATAAATCACAAAATATGCACAATTTAACCCATTGATTTGGCTTTGTCAGTACCCAAGCAACGCATTACTAATAGTTTGTTGTGGTATTTCATGTACAAGAGTTTCCAAGAAAACCTCTGTCGATTCGATGGTGAAGAAGGGCAGAAAATGAATCTTTGTAATCTATGTTAGCTAGTCAGAGTATCATACTATAGTAAAAGTAGTTAAATGCATTCCACGTAATATTGAATTATTTATGTGGATAAATTCATTCAGTCCATTCGTAATTCTTTTCCTACTTTCAATCCCCCATAAAGCAGGATGTTTCAAGTATTTTACACAACATATATGAATATAAACAAAGAATTTTTTGTCAATTGAATGTCATTAACAATGATACCGCTATTTCAAAAATACTTATTCAAAAAAATGCCTACATAAATATTTTGTAACATGAGATTCATATCTTGAACCTTTCTCTTCCTTTAACTCGTTCACAAAATACTGAATTTCTTATACTAGAGAAATTTTATTTGCATTAGATTGCTTACTAATAATCTTTTGTAAAAAATTCAGAAGACATTGACAATTAGTTTGATATAAAAATAAAAATAGTTCAAACAATAAAAAGTATTCATGATTGGTATTATAATACAGTTGTTGTAATTTTAAAATTATATTTACTTCCCTGAATTAATCTATTTGCGCACAATTCTGTCGATAATATTTATAGTAGTTCTTTTTAAGTTGGCCCGGGTTCTATATTTTAAAATAAACATAAGGTAGAGTAGATCTGAATAACAGATCGAGAGCATAATCATTTTATTTCAAACCTGTATCTTTCTGTAAAAGAAAATGATAAAATTTATTCAAAATAATAATGCTAATAATTAATAAAAAATGGTTAGGAATGATATATGTACCAACACTCCTCTAATATCTCGAGTGTGTACTAAACTATTTCTGACAAACTTAATAAAGTCGGTCAAAGTGTTTTTATATTGATATCATTGTAGGATTTGTGAAAATGATGAGCTTTGAAAAGCAATATGAATCTTTGTAATCTCTGTCAACAGTCAGAATATCCTATTATACCTAAAATAGTTAAATCCATTCCACGTAATACTGAATTATTTGTGTGGATAAACTGATTCAGTACATCCGCAAATCTTTCACCATATCTATGAATATAAACAAAGAAATATTCATCAATTGAATGCCATTATCAATGATAATACTATTTCAAAAATATTGATTCAAAAAAGTGTCTACATATATATTTTTAAAAATTAGATTCATATCTTAAACCTTTCTCTTCTTTTAACTCATTCACAAAATGCTAAATTTCTTGTTTTGGAGCAAGTTTCTTTGCATTGGGATGTTTACTAATAATCTTTTGTAAAAAGTTCTCAAAACATTGCCAATTAGTTTGATCTAAAAATAAAAATAGTTCAAATAATAAAAAGTATTCATGATTGGTATTATAATATGGTTGTTGTAACTTTAAAATTATATTTACTTCCCCGAGTTAGTCTATTTGCGCAGAATTCTGCCGATAATGTATATAGTAGTTCTTTTTAGGGATAATTACTTCGAATCTCCAAACTTTTTTAAATTACAAATGTACACCTATATTCTTTAGGCTCACGTATCTACCCCTGAAAACATTGAAAAATATTAAACATATCCCTCTGTTTAAGTCCGTCTATCCATCTAACTTAACCACGGTATAAATCTAATAATGGGGGGATTTACTTAATTAACCACACAAAGTTACTTAATTACAAATGTACCCTCATAAAAAGTTACTTAATACAAATGTACCCCCATAAAAAGTTACTTAATTGCAAATATACACCTACATAAGTGACTTTTGCCATGATATCGTTAACAGCGTTAGGAATATTCCATATTTATTCGTCGAGAAGTAACTCAGGGGCATGGTTAACATTTTTTCAATGTTTTTAGGGGTACACACGTGAGGCCAAAGATTGTAGGGGTGCATTTGTAATTTTAGAAGTTTTGGAAGATTCAAAAGTAATTATCCCATATATAAGTTGGCTCGGGTTTTGTATTTTGATATAAATGTAAGGTAGAGCAGATCTGAATAACGGATTGAGAGCATAATTATTTCGTTCCATACTTAGGAAAGATATACGTACTAACATACCTCTAAAATCTCGAGTGTGTTCAAAACTATTTCTTACAAACTCAATAAAGTTGGCCAAAGTGTTTTGATATAACTATCGTTGTAGGATTTGCAGCAAGCGTGAGCTTTGAAAAGTGATATGAATCTTTGTAATCTCTGTTAGCTAATTAGAGTACTCTACAATAGCTAAAGTAGTTAAATTCATTTCACAAAATACTGAATTCTTTGTTTGGATAAATTCATTGAGTCCATCCACAAATCCTTTCCAATTTTCAATTACCCATAAAGTAGGATGCTTCAAGTATTTTTCAACATATTTATGGATATAAACAAAGAAATCTTCGTGAATTGAATGTCATTATCAATGATTCTACTATTTCAAAAATATTTGTTCAAAAAGCCTACAAAAATATTTTATATGATGAGATTCATATCGTCTTCCTTTAACTCGTCCACAAAATGTTGAATTTCTTGTTTTGGAGTAATTTTTTCGCATTTGAATCCTTTCTAATAATGTTTTGTAAAAAAAATTCAAGACATAGCCAATTAGTTTGATGTAAAAATAAAAATAGTTTAAACAATAAGTAGTATTCATGATTGGTATTATAAAACTGTTGTTTTAAGTTTAAAATTATACTTGACCCGGGTTCGAAGGTTGGTACCCTCTCTCACCCTCAGCTGATACTCTCCCCACTTTCGTGCTTAACTATTAAAAAAAAAGGAAAAAGAAAAAGAAAAAAAGTTTAAAATTATACTTACATCCTAGAATTATTCTATTTGCGCACAATTCAACTGAAAATGGGTGTAGTAGTTCTTTTCAAGTAAGTCCCGGTTTTGTATGTTGATATAAACGTAATCTAGAGTAGATCTGAATAACCGATTGAGAGCATAATTATTTCATTCCATACACGTATCTTTTTGTAAAAGAAAATGATAAAAACTATTTAAAATAATAATGATAATAGGTAATAAAAAATACTCAACAAAGATATACATGTACCAGCACTTTTCTAAAATATCGAGTGTGTTTAAAACTATTTCTTACAAACCTAATAAAGTCGCCCAAAGGGTTTTGATATTGCTATCATCGTAGGATTTGCGGCAAGCGAGAGTTTTGAAAAGTGGTATGAATCTTCAAATCCCTATCAGCTAGTCACAGTATTCTACTATAGGTAAAGTAATTAAATACATTCCACGTAATATTGAATTATTTGTGTGGATAAATTCATTCAATCCATCCGTATTTCTTATCCTATTTTCAATCGTCCATAAAGCATGATGCTTCAAGTATTTTACACCACATTTATGAATATAAATTTTTATCAATTAAATGTCATTATCAATGATACCACTAATTCAAAAATACTTATTCAAAAAAATGCCTACATAAATATTTAATGACATGAGATTCATATCCCGAAGACATTGATAATTAGTTTAATATAAAAATAAAAATAGTTCAAATATTAAGATATATTCAAGATTGGTATTATAATACAGTTGTTCTAATTTTAAAATTATATTTACTTTCCTGAATTAGTCTATTTGCGTACAATTCTGTCGATAATGTGTATAGTAGTTCTTTTTAAATTAGCATGGGTTTTGTATTTTGACATAAACATAAGGTAAAACAAATATGAATAATAGATCGAGAGCATAATCATTTGCTTTCATACATGCATCTTCTATAAAAGAAAATGATAGAAAAATATTAGAAATAATAATGCTAATAAATAATATAAAAATACTTAGAAAAGATATACTTACTAACATACCTCTAAAATCTCGAGTATGTACAAAACTATTTCTTACAAAACTAATAAAATCTGCCAAAGTATTTTGATATTGGTATCGTTGTAGGATTTGTGACAAGGTTTAGTTTTGAAAAATTATATGAATTTCTATAATATAAATCAGAATATCAAATTATCCTACAATAGCTAAAGTAGTTAAATTCATTTCACGAAATACATATTATTTGTGTGGATAAATTCATTTAGTCCATCCGCAAATATTTTCCTATTTTCAATTGTCCATAGAGCAGGATGCTTCAAGTATTTTTCACCATATCTATGAATATAATGAAAGAAATCTTCATGAATTGAATGTCATTATCAATTATCCTACGATTTCAAAAATATTTATTCACAAAAATTCCTACATAAATATTTTGTAATATGAGATTCATATCTTGAACCTTCCCCTTCCTTTAACTAGTTCACAAAATGCTGAATTTCTTGTTTTGGAGCAAGTTTATTCACATTAGAATGCTTTGTAATAATCTTTTGTAGAAAATTCTCAAGACATTGCCAATTAGTTTGATCTAAAAATAAAAATAGTTCAAGTAATAGGTAATATTCATGATTAGTATTATAATATAGTAGTTGTAACATTAAAATTATACTTACTTCCCTGACTTAATCTATTTGATTACAATTCTATCGATAATGTGTATAGTAGTTCTTTTTAAGTAGACGTAAGCTTTCTATTTTGATATAAACGTAAGGTAGAGCAGATCTAAATAACCGATCGAGAACATAATCATTTTGTTCCATACCTAAATCGTTCTGTAAAAGAAAATGATAAAAATTATTAAAAATAAGAATGCTAATAATTAATAAAAAAAATACTCAGAAAAGATATACGTAATATCACTTCTCGAAAATCTCGAGTGTATTCAAAAGTATTTCTTACAAATCTAATAAAGTCGGTCAAAGTGTTTGGATATTGGTATCGTTATAAAGTTTATGACAAATGTGAGTTTTGAAAAGCAAGATGAATATTTGTAACTTCTGTCAGCCAATCAGAGTATCATCTAATAGCTAAAACAGTTAAATTCACTTCATATAATACTGAATTATTTGTGTGAATAAATTCATTAGTCCATTCGTAAATCTTTTCCTATTTTCAATCGCACATAGAGGAGAATGTTTCAAATATTTTTCACCACATCTATGAATATAAATGAAGAAAACTTTGTGAATTGAATGTCATTGTCAATGATACAACTATTTTTAAAATACATATTCAAAAAATGCCTACATAAATATTTTGTAAGATGAGAGTCATACCTTGAACATTTATCTTTCTTTTACACGTTCATAAAATACTGAATTTCTTGTTTTGGAGCAAGTTTCTTTGCATTATGATGCTTACTAATAATTTTTGGTAAAAAATTCCGAAAACTTGGACAATTAGTTTGATATAAAAATAAAAATTGTTCAAACAATATAAAGTATTCATGATTGGTATTATAATACAGTTGTTGTAACTTTCAAATTATATTTATTTCACCGAATTGGTCTATTTACGCACAATTCTGTCGATAATCTGTATATTAGTTCTTTTTAAGTTGGTTCGGGTTTTGTATTTTGATATAAATGTAAAATAGAGCAGATCTAAATAATCGATTGTGACCATAATCATTTCGTTCCATACCTACATCGTTCTGTAAAAAAAAGATAATAATCATTAAAATAATATCACAAATAATTAATAAAAAAAATACTCATAAAAGATATATGTATCAACACTCCTCTAAAATCTTGAGTGTATTCAAAGTATTTCTTAGAAACCTAATAAAGTCGGCAAAAGTGTTTTGATATTGGTATCGTTGTAAGGTTTGTGAAAAGGGTCAGATTTGAAAAGCGGTATGAAGTTTTTGTAACCTGCGTCATGTAGTTAGAGTATTTTATTATAACTAAAACAGTTAAATCCATTTCATATAATACTGAATTATTTGTGTGGATAAATTCATTTAGTCCATCCATAAATCTTTTCCAATTTTCAAATGTCCACAAAACAGGATGCTTTTGTTATAAAATATATGTGTACTAAAGAACACACATTATACTTCAAGTAGAGAACGAGGAAGAGAATGAACACAAACACTTATGAAAGCAACAAAGAGCTTAAGAAAGCTTCTCTTTAGCTGCTAAATCTCATTTCAGCTCATCAGCCAAGTGCCTTTATATAGGCTTGGCATCCATGAGATAACAAAGTACATGCTACATTTGCATTCATGCATTTATTATGATTTTGACTTTTTGGTCATCCACTTTTGACATTTTACATATTATATTGGTAATATGTGTTACATCTATGAATATAAAAGAATAAATTTTCATCAATTGAATGTCATTATCAATGATACCACTATTTCAAAAATACTTGTCCAAAAAAGTGCTTACATAAATATTTTCTAATATGAGATTCATACATTGAACCTTTCTCTTCATTTAACTCGTTCACAAAATGCTGATTTTTTTTTTGAGCAAGTTTCTTTGCATTTGGATGCAAACTAATAATCTTTTGTAAAAGATTCTCAAGATATTGCCAATTACTTTGATCTAAAAATAAACAAAGTTCAAAGAATAAGTGGTATTCATGATTGGTATTATAATATTGTTATTGTAACTTTAAAATTATATTTATTTCCTCAATTAGTATATTTACGCATAATTCTACCGATAATGTGTATAGTAGTTTTTTTTAAGTAGACATGGGCTTTGTATTTTGATATAAACATAACGTGGAGCAGATCTGAATTACCAGCCGAGAGAATAATCTTTTTGCTCCATACCGGCATCGTTCTGTAAAAGAAAATGAGAAAAATAATAATGCTAATAATTAATAAAAAAAATACTCATATAAGATATACGTACTAGCTCTCCTCTAAAATCTCGAGTCTATCAAAAATTATTTCTTAATAAACCTAATAAAATCAACCAATGTGTTTTGATATTGGTATCGTTGTGAAAAGCGGTATGAATCTTTGTAACCTCTGTCAGCCAGTCAGAGTATCATATTATAGCTAAAACAGTTAATTCCATTTGATATAATACTGAATTATTTGTGTGGACAGATTTATTCATTCCATCCGTAAATCTTTTCTTATTGACGATCACCCATAGAGCATAATGATTCTAATATTTTTCACGACATTTATGAATATAAACAAGGGATTTTTACTTATTAATTCCTAAAAAGCTCTTAAATATCAAATATACCCCTCAAAACTTGAGAAAAGGGTTAATCTGCTTTTCGGGTTACTTGCATATATAAAATATTTTAGAATATGAGATTCAAACTTTGAACCTTTCCCTTCCTTTAATTCGTTCACAAAATACTGAATTTCTTATTTTGGAGCAAGTTTCTTCGCATTAAAATGCTTTCTAATAATCTTTTGTAAAAAATTCTAAGGCATTTCCAATTAGTTTGATCTAAAAGGAAATATAGTTCAATAAATAGGTAATATTCATGATTGGTATTATAATAGAGTTGTTGTAAGTTCAAAATTATACTTATTTCCGTGACTTAATCTATTTGGGTACAATTCTATCGATAATGTGTATAGTAGGTCCTTTTAAATAGACTTGAGGTTTATATTTTTATATAAACATAAGATAGAGCAAATCTGAATAACCGATTGAGAGTATCATACAATAGCTAAAGTAGTTAAATTTATTCCCCGAAATACTGATTTATTTGTGTGGATAAATTCATTTAGATCATCCACAAATCTTTTCCTATTTTCAATTGCCCATAAAGCAGAATGTTTCAAGTATTTTTCATTATATTTATGAATATAAACAAAGAAATCTTCGTGAATTGAATGCCATTATCAATGATATCCTACTATTTCAAAAATATTTGTTCAAAAAAATACATACATAAATATTTTGTAAGATGAGATTCATACCGTGAACATTTCTCTTCCTTTAACACGTTCACAAAATACTGTATTTTTTGTTTTGGAGCAAGTTTCTTCGCATTAAAATGCTTTCTAATAATGTTTTGTAAAATAATTTCAAGACATCACCAATTAGTTTGATCTAAAAATAAAAATAGTTCAAATAATAATTAGTATTCATGATTGGTATTATAATACAATTGCTGTAACTTTAAAATAATACTTACTTCCCCGACTTAATCTATTTGAGTACTATTCTATTAATAATGTGTATAGTAGTTTTTTTTGAGTAGGCCCGGGCTTTGTATTTTGATATAAACATAAGGTAGAGCGGATTCAAATAACCAATCGAGAGCATAATCATTTCATTCCATACTTGTATTGTTGTGTAAAAGAAATGATAAATTTTTTTTCAAATAATAATGCTAATAGTTAATAAAAAAAAATACTCAGGAAAGATATACATACCAACACTCCTCTAATTCTCGAGTGTGTTCAAAACTATTTCTTACAAACCTAATAAAGTTAGCAAAAGTGTTTTGATAGTGATATCGTTGTAGGATTTGAGACAAGGATGAGTTTCAAAAACCGGTTTCAATTTTTATAATATCTATCAGTCAATCAAAGTATCCTACTATAGCTAAAGTAGTTAAATCTATTTCACAAAATATTGAATTATTTGCGGGGATAAATTCATTTAGTCCATTTATAAATCTTTTCCTATTTTCAATTGCCTTATAGAGTAGGATGTTTCAAGTATTTTTCACTACATCTATGAATAATAACGAGAAAATTTTCGTCAATTGAATGTCATTATCAATGATACCACTATTTCAAAAATAATTGTTAAAAAAAGTGCTTACATAAATATTTTGTAACATGAGATTCATATCTTGAACGTTTCTCTTCCTTTAACTTGTTCACAAAATAGTGAATTTTTTTTTGGAGCAAGTTTATTTGCATTTGGATGCAAACTAATAATCTTTTGTAAAAAATTCTCAAGATATTGCTAATTAGTTTGATCTAAAAATAAAAATAGCTCAAATAATAAGTAGTATTCATCATTAGTATTATAATACAGTTGTTGTAACTTTAAAATTATATTTACTTCCCATAATTAGTCTATTTGCACACAATTCTACCGATAATGTGTATAGTAGTTCTTGTCAAGTAAGCATGGGGTTTATATTTTGATATAAACGTAAGGTAGAGCAGATCTGAATAACCGATCGATAGCATAATCATTTCGTTTCATACCTGTATCATTCTGTAAAAAATGATAAAAATTATTTAAAATAGTAATGCTAATAATTAATAAAAAAAATACTCAGGAAAGATATACGTACCAACACTACTCTAAAATCTCGAGTGTGTTCAAACTATTTCTTACAAACCTAATAAAGTCGGTCAAAGTGTTTTGATAGTGGTATCATTGTATGATTTGAAACAAATGTGAGTTTTAAAAAATGGTAATAATCTTTGTAATCCGTATCAACCAGGTAGAGTATCCTACTATAGCTAAAGTAGTTAAATCTATTCCATCTAATACTAAATTATTTGTGTTGATAAATTCATTCAGTCTTTCAGCAAATCTTTTCCTATTTTCAATCATCCATAGACCAGCATGCTTCAAGTATTTTTCACCAAATCTATAAATATAAATAAATGAATCATCGTGAATTGAAAGTCATTATCAATAATACCACTATTTCAAAAATACATATTCAAAAAATGCCTACATAAATATTTTATAAAATGAGATTCATATCTTGAACCTTTCCCTTCCTTTAACTCGTTTACAAAATGCTGAATTTCTTGTTTTAGATTAAGTTTCTTCACGTTATAATGCTTTCTAATAATCTTTTGTAAAAAAAATTTCAAGACATTGCCAATTAGTTTGATGTAAAAATAAAAATATTTCAAACTATAAGCAGTATTTATGATTAGTATTATAATATAGTTGTCGTAACTTTAAAATTATACTTACTTTCCAGACTTAATCTATTTGAGCACAATTATGTCAATAATGTGTATAATAGTTGTCACGCCCCGACCCAGAAAACCCATCCAGATCGGGAGTGAGCCACCTAAACCTGTTCAACATCATCAACTGGCGCAATAGTATAGCAAACTACTATGAATTTAAACAAATATACAAATAGTAAAGAAGGAAACTATTAAATATTATATTCCTCAAAATTTACATTAATAACTTTCTCAAATACATGAATCTAGAATTTATATAATTCTGTTCTCAAATACATTGGATCATATATCAATTTATACAACATTAATTAAAACTGTAAATTAGCTGTAGAAGAACTAATCGAAACTCCAAGTCCTCAATCACCTCGAGAATGTCACGCCATCTTCTAGAATACCACATGAAGGAAGGAACTGCATCAACCTGCATCGCTGATGCAGCTCAGGTAAGGTGAGCAACAATGCCCTGTAGGTGACGAACTAACGACATATAAGAAACTAACTAATATAATTGATATAAATAAACAATGTAATCTGACGCCTAAGTCTTAGCTCAAGGGAAGTCATAATCTAAGCCCAAGCTCGCAATCGACCCATTGCTCTCCACCACAGTCCGAACTACTACCCTGCCAACTGTGGGCCCAGCTGAATCGGCGTCGACCAGTAGACATTAGGCTACCTCCCAATAGCCACTAAGACTAAGGTTCCACAAGATCAATCAATTCTCAAAGCGATAACAATTTAATTATTCTCATCCAAATCGAATCGTATATTCATTCTCCTAAAACCCAGATTGATCATGGGGACCCATGTCTACCTGTAGCCTCGATCACAAGCACCTAGACCCGACCCTGACCTAAACTCATCTAGATCCGAGCTACCCGAGACCCTTAGATATGCAATCTAACCCATCGCCTACGACCTAGCCTGAATGCTTCTAATGCAAGCATCATGCATGAGTCTACACAATCAACTAGCCTAGGTGTCTTTATATGATATTTCATCAAACATGTCAAGAGTAGCATACAACATACTCAAAAAGAACTAAATACATATACATAAGTAAGGCTAGCAGTACATAGGCATATAAGAGGCTAGCAAGGTATAGATTTAACATAAAGCGATCATTACAACCCACCATGGGTTCACTAGCATCAAGCTAAAAACTAAACATCCAAACTCTCCAAGAACTTACTAACATTCCATATCTTGAAACATGCCAATATTGGAATATAACCAATCATGCCTCTACAAGGCTTGATAACACACAAGATATGCATTCATCAACCCAAACATAACATTTCAAACGCTTTTACCTCATGTCTTCTCCTTTTGATATTTCATTGAACCTCCCATTGACCATGCCTATATCATAGCTATTTATCATTTACACATATCATGAATAAAGCATACAAACATTTATTCTAACATAGCTGAACTATGTATGATATCAATCAATAGCGTATGAGGATGGCATTTTGCATAATTGAAACCTAGAATTATATAAGCATAAATCTTAGCATAAAGCTCTCATAAATCCCTTAGAAATATGTAGGAAAACATACGGTAGTCCTAGGCACTCATAAGGTAAAGTTTATTCGGTATGAAAGGCATGACCATGGCGTAATTTACATATATGAGACATAGAACTAAATATGCTAGAAATAACATAAAAATTCCACTTTTAATGTCTAGAAGGTATTCTGATATGGCATTCCATCATATATCAAAGAATCAAGTCAATCCGAGTTCGAAATCCAACGAGAATTGATGAAAAACCCCAAATCTCGACAATGAATGGCTGAAATAGAACAGTTGCCATAACATCTACAAAACTTATCCAAATTCTATAAAAATTTGTAGATAGCTCCCATTCACTATCAAGAGTGACATATTAAACTTTCAACTTGATCAGTGATCAAAAACCAAATCAACTCCCCGAACTACAACCTTCACCCTGAAATGGAAAAAAGGGCCATAAATGCCACAAACTTCATACAAAACCCTCCAAACTTTGTAGGCATCATATATCCTATACCATCCACAATATATTAAAAATTCACAAGAAACAGAGGTCAAAAAGTCATCAAAACACTGCTCGAAGAATCAACCAAGAAAACCCCGATATGCTGAAAAGTCTGCTACGTCACAGTCCACGAGATAATTCACTATAAATCATACAAAAAACATAAAAATATGAAATTACTTGAATATAGAAGTAGACTCGAAGATCTACAACTTTTGTGAAGGAAGATTCATGAGATTCAGTACGGATAATTAGTAGTTCAAAGAAGAAGTGGCTGTGAATGCGGGTTTGGGGGAAAACCTTGAAAATCTGAGAATAACTTGATTAAAACCTTTTCAAATCCCATTCAATTGCCATGAAATTATAAATCCAACATTACTACAAATAGAGGGGCATATAGAAATAGATAAACAATCATATATCTCACGGTTAACATGTATTCGAACAAGCCCTAGTCTAAGGTAGTAAAGTCTAACCCATGAGAGGATAGAAACCCTACCTTAGGAATAGATGAATCCTTCAAAATCCTTGATCCCAAGCCTTTGGATGGCGCTCCTTGTCGCGCCCCGACCCGCGAAAGCCCAACCGGGCCGGACAACGCGAACCAGAACCTAAACTACTGCGGAAATTTTGGCGAGGTTTCCCCCTAGCAATTCATAATCATCCTGTATTAAACATTCATTCACAACCTCAAAACTGAACTGAATATTATACAAAACCTCAAACATGGAAATTATACATTTAATACTCCCGTAGGAGACTATCTATAACAAAAGGGTAGAACTAATGATCACCGCTCCTCAAGAACCGCCAGACGCCGCCACGTCACCAACCACCTGCCCGGTAGGGGCGATCGAAGAAGAGCTAGCTCCAGCACCTGCAAACGCAGCTCGGGTAGGAGTGAGCATAAAGCTCAGTAGGGTTCTACACTACGACACACAGAAGGAAGAAGGAAACGCAACAGTGTCGCCCTCAAGTAGGACCTGGGTGTATACAGGGGTCCCATAACCCCACCGCGTGTCCCTGAGGCCCACGATCATGGTCTTCCAGCCGGGTTGGTCACATGTCAGGTCACACTCAGTAGCAGGAAACAACACTGCTGACTCTCAACAGAACACATAACACTGTTTGGTGGGAATAGACACCACTGAGTAGGCAACTCCACTACTCAAGAGTTTAAGAACACCGGACACCGGCTACACCTCAGATCCAACTCGAGGCCGACACGACCTCTACAATCATCAAGCAACAGGTGCACCAGTCATCTAGGCCTATCATCAAGTTTGACTGGACACTACAATTCAAACCGGATCCAAACTACCCAACCCCAGTCCTAGGGCTAAGTCCGAGCTTCCAGCCTCGGGACGGCGACTCACAGATCGCTCATGCCCTAACCATGCAACTAATGCACAATCAATGCCATGTATGATCATACACATATATAACAGTTCAGGCATGCAACACGATGTCAAACATTATACAAGGGTCAGGTGCAATACACTGCTCGCCAAGAATGAACATGTCAATCACAGGGGCTACTCTGATATAATAACATTTATATAAAGCGATAAAAGCAACCCAATTTATCAACTTTAAGTATATGATCTATAATCTTCAGAAAACCATAATCGTCAATCCAACCGTCGGATTGATGTGAAACTTAATATGCCCACCCAACGGCATACCCTGAATCACATACTTGAAATCTGGATCGATTGGATAAACGATCACAGATCAAAACCTATAATTTCGGTAAAAATCTAGATTTAACAATCTAAATCAAAATGTTATTAAAAATAATTTGGATTAAAACCAAACTTTACAGATCACAAATAAAGACCACTGATATCATCCCTACCAAAAATCAGCTCAATTAAACAATTAAAAACCACTTAAATACTCGGATTAAGGTGGTTGCCCTGTTCCTGCACAGCCAGCTCAAATAATTCACCAGAAATTCCACAGAGGTCCAAAATTCATGAAACCACTTGCAATCGGCAGCTAACTCATCCATATACAACTTCTGTGTATAACATAAACTCAGAACATACACGTACAGTTCTATATCAAAGCTAGAACACCACTGTTCTGATTTGAACAGTAAAATCCGAGAAAACATCCATGAAAACATGCTCAAATCCATGTTAAATCAAATCTAATTCCTACCAAACTTTAAACATATGTTAATCAGTCCCATATACATCATCTAGTAAACTTACATGGAGAACAAATCAAATAAACAACAAACAAACACCTAAACAAACTGTAACATAGAAACCTACCGATTACACACTTTTCTTGGCTCAATCCCGCAGATCTGAGCACCAATCCGGAATGGAACCAAGCCAGGGATCTTCCTCACGTTTCTGAGAATCCAACTAGCCCTCAAACACTCAATTTGGTGGCCGAAGGAGAGAGAACGGAGGGAGAGAAGAGATCGGAGCAAAACCGGAAAAACAGGGGAAAGTGGCGGGCTATTTATAGGCACAGTCCGATCGATCGGTCCAGGGACCGATCGATCGGATTGGCCAGGCTAAGGCGGTTCGCGTCCTTATCCAGACATGTCGGCTACCGACACAACTCCGATCGATCGCTCCAAGGAGCGATCGATCGCTCATGGGCCGCCAGCTTCCCCAAAAATGGGCTTCTGCGCGCCTGAGCTTGGATCTTTCGATCCCAAGCCCGCCTAGGGTTTAGCAAACACATAAATCAAACATAGGAGCTGTGTGTGCACCACGCGGGTGTGAAACAAACCAACAAGGAGCAATTTACCAAATTACCCTTGCGGTCCACAACGAGCCACGGGCTCGACCCAAGCGGTCGACCCATAAGTAGAGGGACAGGTCCTCACACTCCTCCTCCTCCTTAGCCGCACCAAAGCTCTCCTCCAAAGCCTCTCCACGGATTAGATGAGAAAAGGAACCCTAAAGGAGAGAAAGAGGCTATTTATACTCTAACTTAATTTCGATCTCGGCCGTCCGTTCGATATTTCTCAATCGAGCTCCGATCTTTCGATCGGGAACACCTCTAAGTACCTAATCAATCACATGCATCAATCCAAGGCTATGTGTGCACTACGTAGGTGTGAAACCGACCGATAAGGTGCAATTTTACCAAATTGCCATTGGGATTCAAAAATAGCAATGTGATCAACCGATCGCAAATCAAGGCCAACCGAGCCAAACCACCGAAACCAGACCCTCGACTTAACGCGGTCGGATCAGGTTGGAGATACTGGTCCTCACAATAGTTCTTTTTAAGTAGGCCCGGGCTTTGTATTTTGATATAAACATATGGTAGAGCGGATTTGAATAACCAATCGAGAGTATAATTATTTCGTTCCATACGTATATCATTCTGTAAAAGAAAATAATAAAAATTATTTAAAACAATAATACTAATAATTATTAAAAAAATACTCAGAAAAGATATACGTACCAACACTCCTCTAAAATCTCGAGTGTGTTCAAAATTATTTCTTACAAACATAATAAAGTCGGCCAAAATGTTTTGATAGTGTTATTGCTGTAGGATTTGAGACAAAGGTGGGTTTTAAAAAGCGGTATCGATCTTTATAATCTCTGTCAGCCAGTCAGAATATCCTACTATAACTAAAGTAGTTAAATCCATTCAATATAATACTGAATTATTTGTGTGGATAAATTTATTCAGTCTATCCACAAATCTTTTCCTATTTTTAATCGCCCATAGAGCAGAATACTTCAAGTTGTTTTGATAGTGTTATCGTTGTAGGATTTGAGACAATGGTGGGTTTTAAAAAGCGGTATCGATGTTTATAATTTCTGTCAGCCAGTCAGAATATCCTACTATAGCTAAAATAGTTAATCCATTCAATATAATACCGAATTATTTGTGTGGATAAATTCATTCAGTCCATCCGTAAATCTTTTCCTATTTTCGATCGCCCATAGAGCAGAATAGTTTAAGTATTTTTCACTACATCTATGAATATAAACCAAGATATTTTCATGAATTGAAAGTTATTATCAATGATACCACTATTTCAAATATGCATATTCAAAAAAATGCCTACATAAATATTTTGTATTATGATATTTATACCTTGAACCTTATCATTCCTTTAATTCGTTCACAAATAGGATGAATTTCTTGTTTTGGAGCAAGTTTCTTCGTATTAGAATGCTTTCTAATAATCTTTTGTAGAAAATTCTCAAGACATTGTCAATTAGTTTGATCTAAAAATAAAAATAGTTCAAGTATTAAGTAATATTCATGATTCATTGGTATTATAATATAATTGTTGTAACTTTAAAATTCTACTGACTTCCCTGACTTAATCTATTTGGCTACAATTCTATCGATAATGTGTATAGTACTTTTTAAAACACTTTGGTCGACTTTATTAGGTTTGTAACAAATAGTTTTGAACACACTAAAGATTTTAGAGGAGTACTGGTACGTATATCTTTCATAAGTAATTTTTATTATTAATTATTAGTTTTATTATTTTTAATATTTTTTGTCATTTTCTTTTATAGAAAGATGCAGATATGGAATGAAATAATTATGGTTTCGATCGGTTGTTCAGATCTGCTCTACCTTACGTTTACATCAACATACAAAGTCATGTCATACTTAAAAAGAACTACTTGAATTAGAAGACATGCCGGCAGCCACCACGAACCCAATAACGTCATTTATCCTTTGGACGAGTTCCATATATCTGCCATGATGATTGAGGAAATGGCACGTAATTACAATTTCAAGCCCACATCAAAGAACATTTTTTGGTTCTTTAACAAACTGTACTCACACTTCTAACAGAAAAAATGACTCCAACTCATCATTATGTTTTCTATTAGTTGTATGACAGACTTTTGCTTACCAAGTATAAATCATCACAATGTTGTCGTAATGTTATTTTATTTTTTTGATGAGATGAGCCCTTCAAGTGCAAAGCATATTTTGTAACAATATAAAAAAAGTTTAATTTTCAAAAGCTGCCTCCACGAATATGTGCCAATGACATAATGCACGGACTAACCTCCCTAAAAAATAGTTTACTTACTAGGCTTTTATCATATAGATGGAACTATATACATTGTCAATTTCAAAATACTTCTAAAAAGAGCCGTATGTAGGTTGACCGCTTTTAACTAGAAATCTCAAAGGGTAGGGGGTTCAAGAACCACTCATCCCCGTCTCACTCGTCAACCGTCTAATGAAGGATGAGAGATCATCATGTGATCGCATCTTTGCCAAACGCTCGCTCTCTCCCGCACGTGTCATAATTATGAACCTCACTAAAAAATAGTTCACTTACTAGGCTCTTATCATACATAAGGAACTATCCACATTGCTAATTTTGGTCTGTTGTTTGCATACCAAAATTTGTTATAATTTACAAATAATTAATATTTTACCATCAAAATATGGTACATATCACATTTTATTTTGTAATTTTGAAAAATATCATGCTCCCTCCTCAAAATATGGTGATCATTTCAAAAATGGCATTTTGTCCAATTAAGAGTCTTAATTATAATTAAAAATATATTAAATGACTCAAATACTCTTGAAAATTTAGACTACGGTATTTGCATAGGTGTATGATTTAAGTTTATTTAAGACATTTAACAAAATTTTAATTATGATTAAGACTATTAATTGGAGGGAAAGGTATTTTTCTATAGGGTGAAATATGATATTTAGTATGTTTTAAGAGTGAAATATGATATTTATGCAGAAATAGTATTCATAAGAATATATAGGAATTTCAAGTTTTGAAGAAGCATCATGACAAATATTACTATTTAGTAGAGTAGGCGATTATGCGCCACATTTATTATTAAAAGTATGCCACAATCACGTAGTCCACTACACATGACACAGTGTTCGGTATTGGATGTACATAATAATTATTGTGGTGTATTTAGATGCACTTTTGATTAATTTTAAATCGAGCTTGATTAGTAAATTGATCAAGACAAAATATCTAAAAAGCCCTTTAACCTTTTTGATTAGCTTTGAAGCTCTCCGAGCCGATGGATGAAATCACCATCCAACGGCTGATATTTGCATCATCGGTCGGACCCACGCCCCGATCCAACGAACGAAACCAGCCCGATACTTCTTTCTTTTCTTTTTCTCTATCAGAGAGCTCTCCGCATTTGGTCCCAACTACTCGAAATCCCTCTTCATCACTCCAGATCGGTCTCCGACGGACGGACGGACGGACGTCGGCCGCGACAAAGCTCTAATATCCCCGCCTCCACCGTCCGAGATCTATCGATTCCTTGAGGTTAGTCTTCGAATCTCACCCGGATGCCTCTTAATCTCGCGATCCGTTGTTCTCTTTCTTCTTTTCTGATGGAATCGGATGCTGATTCGTGTCATATGTCGTCTGGATTTGGGGTTCATGGGATTCTTGTTTGGAATTGGGGTTCATGGGATTCTTGTTTGGAATTGGGTAGTTTTTCGGCTGGAATTGGGTAGTTTTTCGGCTGGATCTGTTGGCACTCGATGATGTGGATCTGGTTTTTTTGGTTTTTTTTTTATAAAAGGAGGAGGAGAAGTGACAAGATATTGTTGTTCGCTTCCCTCTACCTTCTTTTTGTTGCTCATTATGTAATTAGTTGCATTTTTTTTCTTCTAATCTGTGTTAAGTTAGCAGGTTACAGATGGAGTCCAGCAGGCGCCAAGGTGGGATTCAGCAATTGTTGGCTGCAGAACAAGAAGCTCAACAAATAGTCAAAGCTGCTAGGAATGGTTTGTTACCATGTTCCATTAGTTTCTTCTTGAAATTTGATGCACAATGATGCATGAGGTTGTTGGTTTCCTTTGTTTTTGAGGAAGTATTGCATGTGATGGTTCATGTATAACTCTGTAGGCCTGGAAGGTCCTAGTAGATGAGAACCATTTCCTTTGTTCTCTTTTTGACAAAGCTTTTTATCTTGTTTTTAATGATCTATGATAGGTTGTTACGTAGTTGGAAAGATCATACTGATATCTAAGAGCAAAACCATGCATATTTCACACACAGGTAGTTTGTAGCTTCACCAATATAACATAATCCTCATCAGAAAAAAGGAATATGCTATTCAGAATTCCTGTAGCAAGTATTTGATCATTGGCAAATGTTCTGAAAATAAGTTTTATATATGCAGAGCCTGTTTTAAGTTATGAACACCTTATTCAAATTAGTGAAGTTCATTTTAATTTTCAGTCACAAATGTGGAAATTCTTCATGAAAGCTACTTCTGCAGATGCTGCTCTATGTGTGGAGTTATACATCACTTTACACATCTAACAAGAAATTAACTGTCATGCTAACTTTACTATTTTGATCTGTCTCTAGTGTGTGCTAACTAGGACGGACTTCTCCTGCCCAGTGAATAAGATTCATTTGTATGCTCCATTGGGAATCTTTTATTATACAATACTAGAAATATACTAGTTTTTGGCTGTTTGGGCTTTTAGTAGTACATCCTACGAGGCACGTTGTGAAAAGTAAAATGATAAGACCACTCTCATTCCTCGCAAAGCTAATTACTGGACATGAGCATGATTGTGTAGCATAAGAAATTTCATATGATCTATTTATGATCTCGTATGTTAAACTTTTTACTCAAAGTTTATTGCATTTATTGGCCCAATATTGAACAACTTATGAGCTTAAGCAAGATTGTGACTCGCAGTACAACTGATCCTAGTGGTCTGCCATTCCAGATGCTGCTTCATCCTTGTTGGTTGCCCTGTGATTGAATTAGGGTGGGAAGTGTTACCATGTGAGGTTATGGAATACCTATCTTGACATAATGCTCTATATGTTATGATATCTATGACAACCAAAGGCTATAGCTCAATTAGGTAGAGAAACTTGTTTACACGTGTGTCAATGCTTTTCAAGGGAGATGGTGAATTGACATGAGAAATCAGTGCCTTACTCTATAGATTCGAGGGAGCGAGAGAAGACAAATATTTGGTTAGGTATGATTTAGGTGTTAATTCTGGTGCCAAATAGCTCCACGATTGATTTGCTTTTTGATAAGGTAAATTAGCTTGTTCATTAAAAAGCTAGGCATGATGAGTATAAGGATCTCATTCTCAAAACAACCTCGTTTTGCTCTATGAACTTTAAGATTTATGAAGTCCCATATTTGACTCTTGCAGATAGAGACTATGTTTTAACTTCTAATATGAATCTGAGGTTTCAATTGATCCATAGGGTCTAAGCAATAGAATGCTTTTGTATAGTGAGAAAAAACAAGATTTAATACACACAAAAAAGAGCAATACATCAAATACGAATTGAAAAATAGGGACGATAAGATTCAAGAGGCCTGTAAAGATCAACATAAAGAAAGATGGGTAATTCTAGATTATGGTTTGGATTTTTTTCGGAGAAGGGTGAACGACCTGAACAATTTCGGTCCATTTCAGAGCCTCACTTCTAGAAATAGATTGGAATTTGTTTCTTTTCTAATAGTTTTGCCTGAACACTAAAGGAGAAGAAAACAATGAAAAAACAAAACATGCTCCTTAGCTAAAACTTGGGTGGAGCCGAGCAAGGCGGTGAGAGAGAGGAGAAGGGGGGTGATGGATCTAAGGGTGGAAACTATTCTAACAATTAGCTAAAACTTGAATTTACTTCATAGATTTCAGCATGATGAATACAAAGGACTACTAGACTTAACGTAGACCTCAACTAATCCTAGTTCTCGTCGTACTACAGATAAGCAAAAGCCCTCTTGCTGGAAGAGCAATAAGGGAGTCCTAGTTAACTCAAAATAGAAAACAATAAGCAAATAAGCAAACCTATTACAAAGCTTACTATCCTACTCAAACTAGGAAAGAGAAAACATAACTAGAAGTAGGAATACAAGTTGGAAATCAACTATGAAATAAACTAGGAAAGCATAAAATCATAAGCTAGTAGGGATCTAAGAAACCTAGTCCTACTAGAGGCTTAGACCAGCCAGGCTTGGCCGAGTCCTAACCGACCTCAAGCTGGGTCTGGCCTAGGTCTGGTTGGACCTCCTTGGCTCTGGGTCCTCATAGACCAGGCCAGGTCCAATCAGGGCTATCAATGTTTCCTCCATTTCGAAAACCAGAGAATACTGGTTGGTATTGGAAACAGATAAAGGTGCAAGAGATAGTTTGGAAGTTGATGTCTTCTCTAACTTGTCTATTCCATTAATTGAAGTTTTCATGGATTGTTGGTGTTGGGACCTGTGGCAGACAAGCACATCGTACTTTGTATCATTGCTGATGATAGGTCTTAGAGTTCATGATTCTTTTGTTGGTAGAGACCAAGGATTCCCGAGCCGACCGGCACCGATGGTGCCGGCCGACAAATGTCGAGCCGGTGGGCCAGCGGCACCGACATTGCCCCCGGCTCTGGCACCACCCTTTTTGTCCTCTTGCCAACCGGCACCATCGGCAACATTAGTGGTGCCGGACACCTCAATGATGGAGGCCCGATTATAAGAGGGAGGGGGAGCAGAGCAGAGATCTGAGGAAGTAGAGAGGAGATCGGCGCGGTGGAGAGGAGACTCACCGAGATCTGAGTAGAGAGGAGAGGAGTGGAGAGATCTGAGGAAGTACCTGGAGGTCCTGGACCGCTGCTATCTCTACCGCGCCATCTCCTCCACCGCGCTGATCTCCTCTCTGATCTCCTCCTCTCCACCACGCCGATCTCCTCTCCACTGTGTCTCCAGTCTCCACCTCTCCATCTCCATCGCGATCTCCTCTCCACGGCATCAAGGCGTCGAGCGAGGAAGAGGAACGGCGTCTGCGAGGAAGAGGAACGGCGTCGGCGTCGGCGAGGAAGAGGAACGGCGTCGGAGAGGAAAGAGGAAGAGGAACAGCCCGCCGTCGGTGTCGAGCGAGGAAGACGCCGATCTCCTCTTTGGCTTAAGCCTTAAAGCCTTAAACCCTCGGTTCCACCGAGTAAAGATATAAAGGTATTAATTTATTTATATTTTAATAGCTAGTTATTAACATAAGATAAGCTATTAACATAACTTAAGTTATTAACATAACTTAAGTTATTAACATGGGTTAAACTGTTAAAGTATTAAAATATTAGATTATTTCTTTTTATCTCAAGTTAGATATAAGTTTGTTCATTTATATTTTATCATTTCTACTCATTAATAGTGATGGTGGAGATGACACGTGCATCCCTGCTACACAATCTCAGAGAAGGGACGGTGGTTTGATTTTCACAGAGGAGCAAGGATTCACACACGCTACACAAGACGAACACCATGGAGCGAGAGATTCGCGCTTGGTGTACGTGAGGCGTAAAGGCGGCCAACAGCGAGATGCTCAGTATGATTACTCTGACATGAGACAGAGTCTCGCTGATGCCAGTTCATCATCCACTCTTCCATCCTATCAGCACCCCTTCCACTCTGAGGAGAGATCCGGTTCTGATTGCTATTCTTCATCACATATCTTTGGAGATTACCAGTACCCAGTGTCAATTCCTACGCGTCATAGCGTCGATCCCCAGGGCTATGGTTTTTATGGCTATCCTCACTATGGTTCATCTGATTCTCAGAGCCAGCAGCCATACTTTTCTGAGCAATCAGAGCCTCACCGATATAGTAGTTATGGAGAGTTTTCATCAAATCCTCCTCTGCGTGTAGATTTAGGGTACAACATGCTCGAGGAGGTAACTTTTGAGGATCAGCCTATCCGTTTCATGGACCTCATCAGAGAGTTTGATGAGCAGCATTCATCACATTCCACATTCCCACAGTTTTTATCGTTTATGCAATCTATTAGGGGGGTCACACTCCATCGACCTTTAAACCTGGAGGATCAATATAGTTGGTGGAGAGCATGAGAATATACAAGTCATAGTATGTTGATGTATGTTGCAATGATGTAATGAATGATATAATAAATAGTTCATTATATCTATTATTTATCATTTTGAGTGCCGAAAGATCCAAAAGATCTCTAAATCAATATAGAACATCAAATATATGATCAAAACTCCGTGCCAAACCATAAATGTGGCGTGTTAAACATATAAAGGCCCGTGCCGGACCGTGCCGGTCCGTGCCGGTGGCAAGTGCCGAGCCGGCCAGGGACCGGCTCGGCGCGTGCCAGCGGCACGGCAATCCTTGGTAGAGACTTAAGCTATCCCATTTGAAACTGCTTGCTTTGGTTATAAATGTAGAGAGAGCAAGGGCTCTTAATCCTCGATTACTCATTATCTTGAATGAGAATTTGATTTGGTTTCCTAAAACCATTAGGAAAGTGTTAGAGCTGTTATTTCAAGGCAATATGTACTTATCTAAAGATTTCTTGCACTCAGCAAAAATGGCTAGGCTGAAGCAGGCAAAAGAAGAGGCTGATAGGGAGATTGCAGAATATCGTGCCCAGAAGGAAGCTGAATTTCAAAAGAAGGTTGCAGAGGTAAATCTCAACACCGGTACACTTATCCACAGCGCTGTGTATGATCTATTAGCTAACTTGTCAAATTCCTGCCATCAAATAGAGTAGCGGTGACTCTGGGTCAAATGCTAAGCGATTGGAACAAGAAACAGAGGCTAAGATCGAGCATTTGAAGTCGGAGTCAACAAGGATATCACATGACGTGGTTAAAATGATTCTGAGGCATGTGACCACAGTGAAGAATTAGCATTAGCTATTCATTATCTATCAATGCCTTCTTGATTTTGGTGAATTGTGTGAAAATGGGGCGTGTATTATGCACCCACCTGTGGCTCTGTATAATAAGCAGCTGTGAAAGCTCTCAACTTAAAAGCATGTTCTATAGAAGGTGACATGTTATTTCCTGGAGGCTCGTTTGTATTAATGGAGACTCATTATTGTTCTTCTTTTCTGGTCTCTCTGGATTAAATGGCTATAAGTGGAAGACTCCTGTTTTGGCCTTTTTTTTTAATTTCCCGTTGAAAGATAGTTTGTAGTTGATCCATGTTTGTCACATTCCATGGTGATTGCATTTGAAAGTTCAAGTTTAGGATTTTTATATCTTGATTTGCTAGCTGCTACTATATTGTGGGAAGGATCATATTGATCCTTTTTTTTTCTGTCTTTTGGATTTCTGCGGGGATGAGTAATTTTGCCCAAATTCAGGTAACTGGCTGCTGGTTTTCTGGTGTAACTGTTACAAGTCTAAAAATGTCTCGAGCTGGCTTTACGAAAGTATGTGTCTGGGATAATTGGCTGTTTAGATGAGGTCGACCTTTTCAATTGATATTGCCAAGTAGTCTACGTTTGCTTGCTGTTGAATGGCTAACACCATAATGCAGTGCAGTCGAGAATTATCTCATCAATTTGAAGTATGTGTCTTTGTTCTAAATACATGGACGGGTGTCTCTTGTTTTGGACCTGAGCTGACCTGATCGGTGCCTTAATCCGTCCAAGGATATCTAGAGAACAAGCTTCTTAACAATAAATAGTTATGTTCGGAAACACGATCACCAGCGACATCAGAACAAAGTGGGTATTTAAACCACTTACTGCTCGATACACCTGCACCACACTTTAATGCTTGGTGATACACCTATACCACAATTCTTGTGTTCGGTCGTCCATCACCGAACAATATGTTGCTCTGCACACTATGCAACTCTTCGGTGGTTTACTGCCAAACATGTTAATAGTGTTTGATAGTGGGCTACTGAATACAAAAAGAGAAAATATGATGTATTGGATATAAAAAAATGGTGTATTTAAACGCACCCATTATCATTTCCTCAAATATTCAGAGACATGAGACAATGCTATTACATTGAACTAGATCAGCTCATCATTTTCCTTGACCTCCTAGAAATATTACATTGGTGACTGAAACAAGGATTGCACTAGGTCATCCCTTTTACAAGATACATAGGAGCAAAAAAAGCTCGGTCTTCCAAAGATTAGCATAGGGGGATGGATCCCGTATAGAAAACAAAGACGCCTCTTGCGAGCTATAAGCAAAATTACCTGCCTCGATTGGGGCAGGCATTAGCAAAGTGTGAGGGATCCCCACATACAAAACACCTACCAGACACTGCCTCACCAGTTGTCGATAGAAAAGTGACACCATCGCCGCGTCCTCCCCTCTGGCCTTGGCCTTGGCCACGGCCACCTCTCCTTGCAGCAGATGTTGATCTACTGTTGCTTCCACGGCGCTTGTTCCGTGATTGTCCACACTATTGTCCCTCCTGCGTTCAAGATGCGTCAGTAACTAGCTGTGCTGCCTTTATTTTTGGCACACTGATTTGATAGATGGTTCTGTAAGGACTAAAAAATTTATTTGGATCAGTGCCTCTGGTTACCAGTCAAACATAACCAGTATGTTTGGCGGTTCAGCTATTTAAAATTGTGCCCTGAAAGTATGAGAACTAGAGAATAAGGACAGGTTTAATTTAGTTCAAAGGCCAAAATCCAACATTTACTCCATACAGTTCCAAATCATTTGCGTAGGTCCAATTGGCATGCCTGGTACAAGTGTGATTAGTCGCACAATGAAATCTAAGATAAATTAACTACTCAGGGAAATATTGTATATGGCCTTTAAGTAATCAGAGAATCTTTTAAAAACTATCCAAGCTAATGAATCAGTACAGGTTGCCGGTGATTGTCTCGAACTGTGAATATGATCAAGGTGATCTTTGCACTGGAGGCATAGAAGAATCCACGGAGCCAGAATTTGAAGGACATAAAGCATGGGTTTTGAGTGATTAGTTCTGAAACGTAGTAATCTGAAGTACGAAGTGTCATATGAAGTTCTTCCGCAGTTATGATATGTGACGGACATACGTGAAGGGCAGATAAGCACAGAAATGCAGATGACAACTGACAGAATTTGCAAATCAAGTCCTAGGTTAACTTGGAGGGCCTGACTTTGGTTTTAGAAACGGATATGTCATTTGAAGAGGTGTGAGAATGCTTGTTATAGAATGAGGTGTAGATTAAAATATGGGTTTTTTTATATATTTCTTCTTCAAAAGTTTCTAAATATCATAATTACTCTTACATTTTTCCAGCTTACTAATTTACCCTTGAAAACTTGAAAAATGTGTAAACCTATCCCTCAGGTTACTTGCTGGCGAATCTGGAGGGAATATTCCTAACACTGTTAACGGTGATGTGTAAAAAGACATATATGCCCCTAACTTAGATCACCATGGCCACCTCACCAAGGCCTCTACTTCTTTCTTCCTCCTCTCCATCTGATTCCGTTCAAGCCGCCAATCTAGCCGCCAGGCTACGCCTCCCCACCTCTCCGGACCCTTCTTCTTTTCCTACCAGGCCACCGCCGACCAAGCTCCGGAGCGCCACCACCGCGACCTCTCTCCTTCTGTGGTGCCGTTTTTCGTCATTCGCACCTCCACTGCCGACGGTGGCACACTTGCTAAAGCTCGGGGAGGACGACGCTGCCGGAGAAGGAGGAGTATGTTTAATGTTAAACCTTATAGGCATAGGCAATTAAGTATTTTTTTCCTGTCCTAATTAGATTTACACCATGATTACGTTAGATGGATAGACGGAGGTAGACGGCGGGGTAGGTTTACGCATTTTTCAAGATTTTAAGGGTATATTAGTAAGCTGAAAAAAATAGGGGTAATTATGATATTTAGAAACTTTTGAAGAAGAAATATGTAAAAAACCCTAAAAATATTTACTGCAACCCATGTATCAAAATGATAGCAGGAATGACTTCAAAGGACAGTTTATGCCTAATGCTCCAAACCTAGATGACTTGCAGAAAAAAAAGCAGTGGAGTCCCGTGTTTTGCATCCACCTATATTGAGATGTGAGACTAATAAATGATGTCCAACCACTACTATCAAGGAAAATGTTCCAAATGTTCAATCTGAGCTGCACTTTACTTGTTGAGATTGGGATTTTATACATCTATGGTTTGGAATGGACGTATTGCCCCCTGGCCAAAAAAATGCAAGAAATACAATCTTGGAAAGATGTATTAACTGAGATGGTATTGCATTAGCCACTAGAAACTAGAGACGTATCAAGGAACTCATGGGTGAGGGCTAAGCAGTGTATATAAGAGTGATGATGTCTGGACACGTTCACTAATATAAAGGCATTCAACTTATGGAATTTCAGGAGTTTTAGTGCACATACAGAAAGAAATCACATTCACGAGATTGGCAGGCATAGAACTTCCTTCCTCTATTGGTTTCGGTATTAGCAGTTCGCAACGTGCAGGGTTCTCCACAAGTACGTAAAACCTCACCTGCAGTGGCAAAAGACCTGTGAGATATGACTGGCACTTCCTTTTAAACAGCAATCTATTGATATAGCAGTCATGAAAAAAAGAAGAAGAGCAATCTAGCCCATGGTGACCTTAGTACCCATGATTTTATTCTGAACTGTCACCTAGTATACTCGTATCGTATCTTTCGTATGATGTTTGAGGGTATTAATAAGTAAAGACTCAGTACATAGCATCATGGATTTCCATACCGGAAGCTTGCCGGCATAACACCCACCCCCACCCACCCATATCGGTATTGAGGGGGTGCCGGAGTTGTGCCGGGCTACGGACCTGATATGAACCAGCATGCCGGTATGTATCGGATAGTGTTAGATGGGTGGAGGAGGAAGGGGGGAGGAGAGAATTGGGGAGGAGAAGAGAGAGCGAAAGGAGATCCTTACTCGGAGGCGACGGAGAGAGATCAACGATAGAGGAAGAGAGAGCTCGATGGAGCCGGAGGAGAGGGTCGGCAGCGTGTGGGAGAGAGGATTAGGATTCGTAGTTTTTGTTATCTTTTTAAACCCATTATCCAAACCTATTATCCACACCCGTTAACGTAAGTTAGTGTTATAAAATAAATAAAATAATCCAACCCTAAATTCGTCGATCACCTCCTCCTCTCGCCGACGGTCTCTCCCCCACTCTCCTTTTGCCGACCGTACTGCTCCGGCACAGGATAATTTATGGTTTGACTGTTGGATTATTTGCTTGAAAGACAAAAGATGACTACATGATTCCATAAATTTTTCGGCTATGTCTAAGATCAACCACGGATAAGGTGGGATCTGTTACTGATATTATGCCATAAAATTTCATATGTTCACAGCAATTGAAAAGCAAAGAGAGTTTGAATCACCCCGACTTCTTCTTGCATTTCTGGATCTTGTGGACTGGGCACCATGTGAGCGAGAAACATTAGAGGGACAATCATTTGACACATGTCCTGTTTGCCTGCAGTGTGAACAAAAAACCCTTCTGAAATGTCCTCCCCGTGTACCACTTGGAGATCTGTAGTTCGCTGCCCTCTTGCTGAAGCAGTAGGTAAACTTGGTCAGTTATCGAGTTATCATTCATATGTGAGGGCAAGCTACTATTTGGAGAATACCGTGCAAAAAGATAAAAGAGTACTACACTTTTTCATGTTGGATTGCTAACAAAGAAATTTAATATATGGTTAAGTAGTCATTCATCTAGACTGTCAAAGAAGCAGAAGACTATCTAGGAATCTAAGTGTGCTAGAACTTGTAGTGAAATGCGCAAGCAGAATACAATGCCGAAAAAAAATTAATGCAAAAGGTGATGAAGGGATAACCACATGCTAGGACTATTTAATCAACACGTAATATAGAAACTTTGAACCAATGAAAAGCTAATAGTACCAACACAGGAAAATGTGCTACTTTTGTGGTCTTAATCGGATATTTTATGTAGAAGAGGGCAAGAAACCTATAGGCCAGTCTTCTTCTTTTTTTCCTTTCCAAAAACTATAGGCTCATCTAAAAGCAAAACAGGTGTACAGAACATGTCCAGTGAATTAGAAACTAAAAGAACATAGTACAAATAGCAAGAGATATTTACTTCAACTATAGTTCTGTTGATCTGTAATGAAAGAAAACTATGGCATGGAAGTGAGGTGGCTGGATAGGCTAAAGGAGAAATCTTATTGAAAGAGTTTCTAAAAGTGCGATGATAAACAAACAAAACATCTGACTTAGACAACTGACATTATTTTCTCAACTAAATGTAGAGAGTAAACTTCCATCAACCATCAACTCTTCCTTATCAAGACCCCCATTTCCATCTTCTCAATTTGGATCTCCCACGGCTTTTCTCGTCTTTGATTGCCTTTCTTCCACTTTCCTCTTCATTCAAAATTGATAGGAATCCACCTCCTGCGATCTCGGTGTTGTAAGCGTTCTCTCCTAGATGCAACTGATTACGTCCTACGGTTTCAACTTCGCCAATCCAGTTGAATTGCTCATAGTGAATAGTAGACTACTCTAACTATTTGGTAGACTCGATAGAAGTGGAAGAGCTCTGATCTCTTCGTCATGTACAACGACGACAGGCTCCAACTGAGCAGTCACCTCATTCCCATCGTTCAAGTGATAACAGCACACCATTCTTTAGTCATTTTCATGTTGAACAACTTCATGAGATGCACCTTGTTTGAGGATATGACTCCTTTAGGATATGTCTTTACCTTAAATGGCGTTGAAAGCTGATGCGATGTCAAACAAGTATAGTGGATACAAATTCGAAGATGGCATGTGTCAACTTAGAAAGTGTTAAAGAAGGCCAAAGGCTGTTACAGAGTGCGTTTTTGAGATCAGATCTAGTTCAATCCAGGAAAAAACTGTGTTACTTTGAACCATGATGTGTTACATTGCATCAGATTATATAATAACTTTAAAACAAGTACATAGAACATAGCCAACTGTACATCCATGGTTACCAACAAGAGAATGACAAGGACTCATTCCCTGATAATGAATAACTTTCTTTACTCGTGATGATATAGTCTAGGTATTATATCAAGCCCGAGAGAAACCTGTCATACCAGGATTATTCCATTGTCCTGTCCCACAAATCTCTGTAAGTTCTCTTCGCGTCATATCGCAGCCACCAATGCAACCTACAAAAAGAATTTTTGTTATGCTAACTAAGCACAATCAGATACTAAACAATAGCAGTCATGTGGTTAATTGAGGACTCTATACGACACTGACAATTATATTATAAGTCACGAAGAAGGCCAAAGGGCCATAAAAAGCAATAGCATCAAGTCCACATGGCAGAAGTTGAGGAGCATGATTATGAAATAAAATCATCATAACCCTACTATTGGGATAACATGAAATGAATTATGCGAAATCACAATAGAGGGGCATGATGGATCTCTAAAAACTAAAAGAAATCGAAAAAAACAGAAGACAGATAGGTGATGAGGGCCTTGATATCCTTGATGTAAAACCTAAAATATCAAACTAAAATGTGAGATAATGCAGAGGATTCTATCGGAAAGCACTTGAGAAGTTCCGTAGTGCTGTAAGTCTATTTCCACTAATATTCAAAAAATAATCCCGAAAAGACACAAGTACAATGAGGATGAACCAAACAAATTATTTTAATTGTGCTCTTTTGAAGCATATAGTGACTTCTCATGACGAGGTTGAGAATGATTCTAACGAAGGATTTTTGCATGGCCGGGTATAGTGTCTACTCTTCAATACATTATGCGCCAGGCAGCTATTGGCATGATAACTACCAATATAATGGCATGGTATGACATCAATTTGCTTTGGAAGTAGTCAATTAAAAACATACAATTTTGCCAGAAACAGGGCCCCTTTTTGCTATAGTTCTTGTAAGAGAAATTGGCATCTCAAAGATAATAAGAAACACAACACTCCTCCCCGTGCCTTTAGCTCTTCTCTACTCTCGCTTTGATCTTTGATGATCTCGTGCGGCATTTTTATCCCACCCCTCTGACGATGCAAACAACCTGAAACACACTTCCATTGCTAGAGCTACGACCTTTCTCTTTCTCCAATCTCTTTGATCCAATTTGAGGATGACCAAATGGGACAAAGTGACAGGGCCAAACCGGTTCCAGGTCTGGTCAGAGTCAATGGTTCCAACCCAGCCCTACTTGGCCAAGCAAGGGCGCTCAACTGGTCATTTTTATGACTGTTAAAATCCTAACTGGCACGACCCAATCAAGTTCGCAGAACTTGAAAAAAGTGTGGTCATTTTTTGCCTCCAAATAACTGTAAAAAAGTGGTCAATTATCGGGAGCAAAGTTTCCATTCGTCCCACCACACTAGTTTCACATAACAGATGTATTCATCATCTTTCACTAGTTTCTCATGCGAGCTGTCTCTACTCATTTTCTCATAGCCATCTCTCAGTAGAGCTTTATTGTTTTAAAGAAACATGCTTAACGGATCATCAACAGCAGTACAAGATATCAAGCATCATGTTTACTTGTTTCTTATGGATCTGCATTCGGCTTCGAATCTTTGGTTTGGTCCATATATTGTTTCCAAAGTTGAAGATCTTCCCATCTTCTATTTTCTGATATAGCTTCTTCGTCACGTTGATTTCAACCCCAAGAATGAGATTGTCCAAGAAATGAAACTAGAGAAAAACTCCCCTAAGTTCTTCCTCCCAAAGTCACCTCTAACCACCAGATCCAATCTCCACTACCATGCATAAAAGTCAGGGGCAGAGATTCAGAATGTCTTTGAGAATAAAATCTGGAAAATAAGGTCATCAATGCGAAAGCAATATGTTAGATATGTCAGAGAGACTACTCAGCTAGTCCGCCTTTCGGAAATGGCACCATCCACTTGATTTCTCACATGGAAAATCATAAAAAGGACAAGGATAACAACAAGACAATGGCATCGAGAGGTACTCTTATTACAATTCTTACGATTCAAGTAATGCTAGAAAAGCGAATGACTTAAAGTAGTTAGGACTTAGAACAACTCGAGCTTTCACCACTGTTGAAGATGACAAGTTCGGAAATATACTTGGGGTCTGGTTTTCATCATAGCTATCAATGTTTTTCAAGCCAAACATAACAACGTGATGTTTAAAGTATTTTAAAAAGCAAAAATGAATCTAATTTTCCATTTTAACTCGTCCTAAATGTCACACTTCTTTTACTCTCATCACACATTCCTTGAAGATGATAGGATATGCCAAAAAAACAATTTTCTCTTATTGGAGTTGAATATTGTTATACGGGCAAACTATTTCGAATCTAATTACTTCCTAGTTTCAACTTGGATTTCTTTGATAATCCTAGTAATAAAGTAGTCATAGTTCGATTTAGAAGTGGTCACATTTACCTTGTAATGGTACTTTTCTTCATATGAGACTCATGTCACATAGTACATTTACTTGTACAAACTACAAAAAGTACATTTACTTGTACAAACTACAAAAAGTGCATTTACTTGTACAAACTACAAAAAGTACATTTGCTTTTACAAACTACAAAAAGTACATTTGCTTGTACAAACTACAAAAAGTACATTTACATGTACAAACTACAAAAAGTACATTTACTTGTACAAACTACAAAGTGCTTATGAGAATACTAAAGTAGTTATTCATAAAATTAGAAGGATAATTTATACTACTTTAAGTTCTGAAAACAGGACTGGGCAATGTAATTTTACTTGTAAAGAAATAATTTACAACCAAAAAAAAAAACCTTGAGATGCACTTGACAGATCTCTTTATATTCTATGTTTAGTACTATTTTTCGATATCTATTCCAACTCTAAAGACATGCTTAAGATTTTATTTTTACGCTACTCTTCCATTATCTGGTCGCTCTTATTCTATGATTGTGCATGCTGCATTACAAGAAATTATGTACTTATGATTCGTTTCAACTTTCAAATAGTAATGGCAATGATTTTTTCTGGAGCTGTTATACAACAAAATGGAAGCAGATTTCTCACTTCAATACCTCGTGTTTGTGGTTTTGGAAGTATTATTGATTCATACATGAAAGATGCTGACTTAACAAATCATTTTAATGTTATGTAGGAGATGATAATGAGAAAATGATCTCCTACTTGTGTTAAATGAGATTTTAATTTGAAAAATTAATTTGAAGTGTGCAATTTGAGATTTGGCCCTAGCCGCATCCTCTAGCTCTACCCCTACTAAAGTTAAGGGGATTTGAGAACAGCAATTTGTTAAATAAGTTAATACGAAAAAATTAGAAGGGAACCTATGTCAAAGCTCCAACACTATGACAGCCCCATTAGAAATAAGCCAGGAGCATGGTGGAAAGTCTATGGATCTGGTGCATATCCAGTTCTTTCCATCTTGGCCTGTGACCCACTAACAACCCAAGTACATACAGAAGGATGCTTGATTGATGAAAAAAAGATCAATTTGGATTTAAAAACAGTGTGAACTATGAGGTAGAGCTGCATCTGATGGATTGATGAGTGGGTGCCAAGCTAGTTGGGTTATTGACATACTATTGCGATCCAGTTTTTCTCCCATTTTCTAATTGTGAATGATCAAACTTGATCAGAAACAGAAATTCCATGATTAGCTATTATCTGACAATTATGTTGGCAGTTAAAATTTTCTCAAAGAGGAAAATGCGTCACATAAGAGTCTCAAAATTAATGAGGATAGACCAGTCTGATGAAACAGCAGAAGTCAATGTAAGATTCGACAGTTATTGCAGCCGATGTTTCCTACATCAAGGATGTAGTATGTCATCCGGGTTCATGGCAGTAGAGACCTCGAAGGATTAGATCATAAATGGATAGTTTTGTTCTATCTAGTAAATAAGCCATGCATAGGATGCAGAAATGTATACCTGCAAGGATTTAGCCATGGTCTTAACTGACAAATCAAAGAATGATAATCTTGCAATTCCAATGGCACAAAGAGAAGGTTCTATGGTGATAAGTCAACTCTGTGATGGTGATTAGTACCCAAATGATCAACTTCATAATTAGGGCGTTAGATAGCAGAAGAAGATAAAGAATAAGAGTCACTTTTAAGCTCCATATTGTCTCTGAACCGTACCCATTGGAGAAGATGCCATAGGCTGTGTGTTGTTCTGCGTCCATAGTGTGTCTGTCATATGACTAGCCTTAAAAACAAAAAAATAGGACACACCGAGAGGTGTCGGACACAATTCCGACAAGTATCTTGTCTGACACAGTGTCTGACAAGTTGGTTATTCTTAACATTACTAAGTTTCTACCGTCCAAATCAAACCCATCTATCCTTCATACAAAGATTTTGTTAGAATGCACAGCTTTTAAGGATTTAGCTTCCAGAAAAATTTCATTGTTTAAGGGTTTGTATCCCCTCTTTGGATGATTTTCCATCTAAACAAAGCTTTAAGGAATACAGTATTGGGATTTACAGATCTAAACTTTCATACATACTGATTTAAACTACCACCTAAACCAAGAATATTATTGCCACTGAGCACCAATAATCTGCTATCATGTACGCAGCAGTTCTCATTACCATCATCCACTTCTTTTTCTCATTGACAACTAGATATCTACATTCTACAGCAATAGAGCACAGTTCATTCCATAAGAATGAAATAAGTGTAACATTATAATAGCCCAAACTTTGCAACTCTGCCCACTATTTAAACTAACCTTGACTTCGCCCCATTTCATATAGAAGGTCTAAATTAATAGAATACAATATCTCAAACTACCTATCAAAGTTTAGTGATATCTTTATCTAAAATCATTTTTCAAGATTTGCAATACAGATAACATGCAAATGAATAAGACATTTTGATTGGCTGGAAAAATTTGGATATTGTACTATTGATTCCTCAAAGTTAAATGCAAATTCGCTTGCATGCAATGCCCAGAGTAACAATGAGGAAAGTTCCATTCATGACTGACCTATAAACCACACGTGACAACTGACCTAATTACTTATGAAACCCTTTCGACTTGTTAGTTTGTTGGAAGGATCTTATAAGAAAATACTAGAAGCATATTAATCAGTGACTAAATTTCTAGTTTTATCATCACCTTTGATTTTGTAGCCTTCATATGCTTATGAGTTGCTTAAGAATCAAGTTTCTTTACATTTTAGATCCTTTTCAATGTCACAAACTGCCATTTGCTTCTATAACACAACCTACAAGTTTGAAATCAAACTTGAAACTTAGTTTTTCCGACTTCTTCCTCCGTTTCTCTGAATTTACACTCGCCAGAAATTTAAACAATTTGACTTGTGCGTTCATTATCGATCTCAACACTCTTGGAAAATTAAACTATTTGCAGTTTTGCACATCCCATATCCATGTTTCAAAGGCATCATCCATGTTCACTAGATATCAGAATTCGATGGCCGTCCTCAACCAGGAGTTAGTTACAATTGTGATTTAAAAAAATTTGGAACTTGGGATTCACCTCTAGATTTCAATCCTGAATCTGTATGTGGGTATCCATCCTTGGATCTCACAAGTCAAGATAGTGGGATCAGCTAAAACTTCCCATCAGTAGGGTTACCTCACACAGTGGTATCCAATAAAATCCCATGGTATATGATAAGTACAAATTTGCATCCATGGTGCCAAGAAATTGATGCAAGTTGCAGGGAAAAAAAGCAAACAGTGTCATGTCAGGAGTCTAGTGATTCTTCGGACACGAACTGTTTTTGCTAAGACTAAAATATTCTGCAGTTAACACAAGAAAGGCATTATGAACTACACGTTTTATTAATAACACAAGAGCAATAGAGGTTTAATGAGCAGTAAGATGACTAACATATTTGCATCAAGTGAAAGCGCCAATTTTGTATCATAAAATGTCTTTCTTCCAAACAGAACCCCCTACCGAACCTTTGTTAAGCCTAATAAGCCTCTTCCAATTAGCTATACACTGTAGCTTTCAACAAATATTTTGGCTCACAGGGAGGTGGAAACCTATGGCTATATCGTCCAAAAAAAGATGCAATGGAAAGAAGCGGTATTTAGAAGTGCTGATAGCTTTACATTTAGGTTTTGGCATAAAATACTTGCACTGACTTGGGCACACCGCATGCTATTGGTTACAATTCACTCATGACTTTCTTGATCTCTGAATTAAATGCTACTTCCTTGTCCACATGCTAATTCACCATGCTTACAGCTAACAACATAGAAAATAAACAACAACTTGTATAGTTATGATTAAGACAATAGGACGAAAGGACCAAAAAGCTAAGCTTATCAAAAATCAAATACAGAACGCAAAAATCAGGCCAAGAATCTTATCAAAGTTAACAGCTTAAACTAAAAAGATAAATACACCAAATAACGAAAGAACACTTACTGCTAGTATTACACGTCCAGATGCTAAAAACTGTTCACCAGCAATATCAATTTCAACAGTCGTTTCATCCCCTACAGCAGGTCGCAAGACACAAACAAGAAAATGGCGTACAACAAGCTCATATAAGCTCTGAATGAAAATGGAGACTATAATTATGTTAAAAGACCAGATGTAGAAAAAAAAAGGCATAACATAAGTTGGATGATCCCCAACTTTCTCCATACATTATGGTCTTGGCTCCATCCTGATTCCCCAACAGAAAATTTCATTGGATGAATAGGAGGATGTGGTTTGTCACCATGCCCACCATTACTAGGATTTCTCCACAGTCTAGCTTCAGGATCCAAAAGCCTCTGAGCATATGAACCCCAAATTGGATGTACAACTTGTTCCCTCGCGATGACCTAGACCAATAAGGGGTCAAACGATAATTCAAGTCATTAGCAGAAGCGAAGAAGCTCTTAAAGTAACTACATGCATGAAAAATAGAAGAAACACTGATGTGATTAACAAGGAAAAAACAACCGCCAAATGATGATCCTAACATCTGCCTGAACCAACATAATACAGATTAATAACAGAAAAGGTTAGAATGATATTTGAAAAGTAACAAAAATACTATTTAAGTAAAAAGTAGCATTTTCCATCAAATATGTAATCATGCCTTCTAGAGCAATGAACTTTGCACCATCAGAGATAGTACCAGGGAATAAGTATAGAAAGGTAACAAAAGATACAGTATCAATCATGTCTGGTACTAAACAAAATTCTTAACCATGCGCAAGCCTTCACATTAAGAATACAAATCCACATGACTGAAAAAAATTTAGTTCAGTGGTTTCAAAAGTTGTGTATTTTCCCAACATAGTACTCAACTATGCTAAGGTCTGTTGCAATGATTAGACGTGCCAATGAACACAAAACAAGCTGACCATTACCTACCATTGTGGTAAAAAACTGAGACAATACTAATATCGTACCATGGCATGGTAAAAAAACTGACACAATACTGTTATTGTACCATGGCATGGTCGAACCTGTACATCTATCGACCGGCACAAGCTAACAAAAGAAAAGAGGAGTGTGAGGAGGAAAGAAACAGGGGGAGGTGGGGTTGTGAGGTGCGGGAGGAGGAAATCCGAGATGAAATCACATAAATTACTTTAATTAAAAAGTCAATTCACTGGGGGATATTATAAATCTTCCCAAATAGTGTTGATCACTTGATTGCAACACAATTTCCATAATCTTTTGGCATCTAATCTCGGCCAAATTCCAGAAAGTTCGATTTGCCAATTTCTAGACTAGATCTTAGTAGATACATATTGACATCAGTAAGATTACTGAAAATTATCCTCTAATGTTTTCGTATACCCATTTCATATTATATTATTATTGATGCAATCTAACCAAAATATACAACAGAATACCCATTACTTAGGTGTCCTAACTAATTCTGAAATCATGCCATTAGCACAACTAACGAGGTGATTGGCATAATATATGCTCGCAATACAGCAATCATTGGATTGTACTAGACATATGTCATAAATCCAGATATGCAGGAGCCAGTTCAGGATAAATAAGAACCAAGTTTATGTAATCTCTCCACGATGGTTTCAATCCCTCCACGATCAAAAGGTGATCTTCAAAGCTTATGCCAGACAGCTACATTATAGAAACAAAACGACCAAAATTTGGGTACCAGGCACCCAAATCCAGAAACTCCATTCCACGCAACCAAGGTAAGATCGTTATATCCTACCAATATAACTTCCAATCGCACGCTAATTCACACCCATTACCAGTAATTCCATTCAACCAAGATTATGCCAAGAATCAACTCCCGCTATCAAACACCCAATATTTATTACCAAGCAACATAACAACCAAAACTCGAACTACAAAACCCATGATTCGTCGTACCAAGGTTATGCCAGCAACGTAGATACCTGAGGGACGTGCTTGCGGACGGGGGCTTGGTAGAGGTCGGCGGGATCGCAGGAGTTCCAACGCCGGAAACGGTCGTCGAATTCGAGCTCCATGAGGTGCCCCGTGACCGATGTGACCAACACGTGGCAGGGGCGACCTCTGATGGTGTAGTCGAACTCGAACACACGGTTGTACCGCGCCCCTCTCGGGACCGGAGGAAACCGCCATTGCCGATGGAAAGAGATAAGATCTCGGCCACCGCCTTCACCACCGATGGCTTCTCCGCCACGTTCAGCACCCGCGTCCGCCCCACCATCTCTAGGCTATGCCGGTGCCGGGGTTGCTCCGAAGCGGCCCAGGGGAGTTGGGGGAGGGAGAGTTTGAATGGGAGCGCCATCGGGTCGGATCCGATCTAGATCTAGATCCACATTATAGATCCGATAAGAACCCCTAATTTGCATATATTCCCCCCTCACTCACATCCAATATATTTCAAAAATATCCCTACAAACATAAAAAAAGTTTCAAATTTTCAAAATATACCCCCTCTCTTCTCACTGCGTTAACAGAGTCATGTAAAATATCTATATTTATCCTATGAATAAATATCTATTTTTATCCTTTATTCCTGTAAAATATATAGTTAATTGGTGTTTACATCAAATCTGTGAAACTTATTGATCGGTACACCACCATCGTTAGATTTAAGATCTAAACACCATTTTACATTAATTATGGACAGATATGATTAGTCATGTAATTTTGATGACCATTTTGCCCCTCTGACATTTCAAACCCTAATCTCAACTCTAACTCCATTGATGGTGAGAGAGCGACGACAAAGAAGAACTGGCAAAGGCGAAGAGTGAGGCCGCCAAGGGTCCCCGACATCCCCTGGATGTTCTTCATCCTGCCCCTCACCCGATCCTCCACCGCCGCATTAGTCGGCGACGGCACGTCCACGGGCTTCTCCTCTCAAATCCGAGCTCCTCCTCTCTCAAATCCGACGCCGCAAGCCGCCCGATCTTTGCCGACGGAAGACGAGAGGAGATAGAAGAGGAAGATGACAGGAAGAGGAGAGGACCGACGGCGGTGGTGGCGCCGGAACCCAACCCCACACCGTCAACGACTCTATCTCCATCGGAACCCAGCCTCGAGCTCCTCCTCTCTCAAATCTGATGCCGCAAGCTGCCCGATCTTCACGCGGCGGAAGATGAGAGGGGATAGAAGAGGAAGATGACAGGAAGAGGAGAGGACCGGCGGCGGTGGCGGCGCCAGAAACCAACCGCACACCGTCAGCGACTCGATCTCCATCGGAACCGAACCCCGAGCTCCTCCTCTCTCAAATCCGACGCCGCCACCTCTCTAAACCACGCCTTCGGTCCCTTTCGATCAGCTCTACCTCGGATCAGGCAACCTTGAGCTCTCCTCCTTTTCGAATCCGACGCCACCTCCAGCGAGAACCATCATTTTTCAATAATGTTTATTAATGTTCATGAGTATTCTCTTTTCTCTTTTTCACTATTCTCTCTTCTCTTTTTCACTGATGTTCACGAATGGGTTTGGTGTTCATGAGTATTCTCTTTTCTCTTTTTCACTATTCTCTTTTCTATTTTTCACTGATGTTCACAAGTGGGTTTGGTGTATTCTATTTTCTCTTTTTCATTATTCTCTTTTCTCTTTTTCACTGATGTTCACGAATGGGTTTGGTGTTCATGAGTATTCTCTTTTCTCTTTTTCACTGATGTTCACGAATGGGTTGCATTATTCTCTTTTATCTTTTTCAATAATGTTCATTAATGTTCATGAGTATTCTCTTTTCTATTTTTCACTGATGTTCACGAGTGGATTTGGTGTATTCTCTTTTCTCTTTTTCACTGATGTTCACAAATGGGTTTGGTGTTCATGAGTATTCTCTTTTCTCTTTTTCACTGATGTTCACGAATGGGTTTAGTGTTCATGAGTATTCTCTTTTCTCTTTTTTCACTGATGTTCACGAATGGGTTGCATTATTCTCTTTTCTCTTTTTCAATAATATTCATTAATGTTCATGAGTATTCTCTTTTCTCTTTTTCATTATTCTCTCTTCTCTTTTTCACTGATGTTCACGAATAGGTTTGGTTTTCATGAGTATTCTCTTTTCTTCTTTTCACTAATATTCACGAATGGGTTTGGTATATTCTCTTTTCTCCTTTTCACTATTCTCTTTTCCCTTTTTCACTGATGTTCACGAATGGGTTTGGTGTTCATGAGTATTCTCTTTTCTCTTTTTCACTGATGTTCACGAATGTATTGTATTATTCTCTTTTCTATTTTCAATGCGGATTCCAACAACCACTTCCTGCAGCTCCTCTTGAACTCTTGATGAAGTCGTCCTCGTGAATGGGGTGATCGGCGGCGATAGGTGGCGACGACGGCGGCTGCATGCAGGTTTGTTTCAGTTTTCTCTTTCCAGTTTTCTCTTTTCTCTTTTCAATGCGGATTCTGACAGCCGCTTCATGCAGCCCCGGCGTCCACCTCATCCTCGGCGGCTGTCGGCGCTACAACCCTCGTGGTGGTTGGGAGGTGCACGATCTATAGATCTGGGAGATTTCGAGGAAATGGAGAACGGCGTTGGAGTTGTGGCAGTGAATGGGGTGATGAGCGGCGACGGTGAGGAAATCCAACACTGACGACATCGACGGTAATTCACGGCGACGCGATTGAGGAAGATGAGAATGGCGTCAAAGCTGTGGCGGCGAATGTGATGATGAGCGGCGATAGGAGGTGACAATGGCGGCGTGGAGATCCGACCCCTACGACGGCGACGGTGATGGGCGGCGGCGACAGCGACAGTGATGGGCAGCGACGACGGTGACGTGATCATTGTAGGTGTTCTTTAGATGTAGGTTGTGAAGAGAGGGACATATGTGTCTTTTGAAGTGGTAAATGGTGTTAAGGTTTCAAATCTTTTGATTAGTGTTTTTTTAACGGGATAAGTTCATTTTATGGTACTAGCGGCCCCTACCCCTAAAATATAACCATTTCCTCTTATATTATTGAATGGAAAAACTTTAGTGTTGTGTTACTCCTTCTCTTTTCTATTAGTAACTTCAACTAACTAAACCATGAGGATGACATATAAACAGTCAGAACTCAGAAGAATGTTATTGATTATATCTTCATCTAATGGATTCTTTGTTCTATCCACGATGTCTTAGATGTTTTTTTTTTATTGCTTAATTGAACCCGAAGGCTACTTACACCACTTCACTATCCCACACTGCGTTCGGACATCATGTCGTCCTCACACACCAAAATTCTCCCAGCATACAAACACAATGCCTCTCTTGAGAGCTTATCAGCTCTTTTATTCATCTCAAATTTGGTTAACAAATCTCTAAATAGAAGAATAAAAGATGCTTAAGATCAAGAACTCAAGCTCATGCTTATGGAGAAATTACATCATATAATGCATCTCCGATGAACATGCTGCCTCATTTAGCACGTAACACAACAAACGACCGAAAGTACAACAGGTGCAATTTGTGGATCATCCTTAATAGCAATCAGATCTCTAGTGTCATCTTCCAAGTAAGCTCTCATGAATGCAACTATGGCCCCTCCCACAAACAACCTCATTGGTTTTCTTGCATTGCCATTTTTGCACAAGCAATAGGTAGATTTTCCTCTGAGTCCATTCGTCTCATCATTCAACATGTCCAAATGCCCATAGTCCTTAGCAACAAGATGACATGCAGGGGCGCGGCACTCGGCGAAAAACTCTTGATGGCTTACTCCCTCGGGAGCACAAGCAGGGAAGAGAGGATTCTTCTTTAATCCACCTAAGCCTGAGCCGATCACCAATGCCGCCATGTCAAGATTGAAGGATTTAGGCACATAGGTCAGGATGGGTGGAGATGTCTGCTTTCCTTTGCCCATGCCATCGACAGGATCTATACCGATAAGAGCCGAAAATTTCAGTTTAGTATCTGCATAGCCTAACGCGAGAGCAAATGCCACTTTGCCACCGCGACTGTGTCCTGCAACTACCATCTTTCTGAGGTTTGGTTGAACTTGTTTAGGGAGCCAATGGAGCAATCCTTCAGATAGCCAATCTGCTACAGCTGCTGCAGAATTGATCTCATCTCCAGAATCAGGTCCAGCAACCAGGTATAGCTGAAATCGAGTGATACAATAACTTTGTTTTAAAGATTTGAACAGAATGATACAATCATAAAACAAATCCACATAGATATGAGACGCAGAGAGACATGTGGCTAACAAGCCTTATAGCCAAAAGGTGAACTAATAGGTCCAACTTTGAGAAGATTATATGAGAGGTGAAGAAATGAGAAGCTAGATATATCATGAGTCTGGAGAAGTTTTTAACAGGGAAAAAATTAAGAAAGACGCCATGAGCTATTCGAGTTATGATATGAGTATAGCACCAACTTTAGTGGTTCGAATGAAACACATGACTTTCACCTCTCTGGCATCTTAATCACAATCACCTTCAACGGCCTTTACACCAATCTTCAACTTTGTAAAGCATAAACAACAATATTATAGCAAAAGTCATGGGCTTAATTGAATATGGACGAGAAGATTGCATCCCAACTTTTGTTATGAGAATAAGGGAGAAACTGGGAGTCATGTCCAAAATCTGCAATAATTCATTGTATTGCAGGCTAACAGATAGCAATAATGATTCGCAGCGATATTTCCAAAAGAAAGATAGTTTTCTATCTATTTGTTTTGCTAGGTTATGCATTCAATCTCTGCCAGTTTCAGAACCACCTCTGCCTCAGCTATGCCAAGCTTCGTGATCATTCTCAAGTGTGATACATGATGAAAACAAGCAAACCAACCTGATAGACCAATTCATTCACCAGCATGAATAACGATTACATACATCTAAAAGTATCCAAACCAAATCAAATCCATCCTACTTAGCCAAAGTAACATACATTTGCTATGCAAGATTCAGGACCCTCAACTCTAAACAACTAACCTGTGGCGCCACAACGATGAATCCATGAGAAGCAACATGCTGCATGAGCTGAGAGTAGAAGGAGTTGTACAAAAGATAGCCATGCAGCAAAACAAGCACAGGGAAGTCTCCTTCCTCGCAAGGCACAGCAAGCAAGAGAGGCTTCGGCGGAGACACTACAGAGCTCGTCTCCTTCTCCGGCTCGAGCTGAATCAGCCGGACTTTATGCTTGCCGGGCTGGAAGACATCGGTCACCGCCGGCATGGTTTCAAGATAGAAGAAGAGAGCATTTTGGACCTTAGAATAGTGCCTATCTATAAATGCTGTATTGGATTTGGATTGAAGAGAGGATGTGTTTGTCCTGGAGCCTCTCCTTGTCTTGTGGAAGCCATTGTTTTGGTTCACTTTCAAGAAAGATTTCATTGTTAGATCCATTGGACTTTTGGTAGGTGAGATCTCCGTTGTTTAGTGTGGATTCTTTGGCATCATGTTGGCATGTCTCTGTCATGCTATCTTGAGTTTATCATATGCGGGGACAAGTCAACCTTTTCGATCCCGATCTAGATCTCGATCCTTTCACATCATCAAGAGAGATTACCGATTCTTTCATGTAGTCCATTGGTAGTGTGATTTACCGATAGAGTAAATCAATAAATCGGTATCTCACTACCGATTGAATTATTCATCTAACCCATCGGTAGCGAGATACCGATGGACTCTGTCAACTAATCGACACCTCCCTACCGGTACAATTCAATCGGTAATGAGCTACCAATTCATTCATCTGGTCCATCTGATGCAGGACCCAAGGCCGGGCCTGACCGAGTTCGATCCGGAACAGCTTCCGAGGCGATCCGAATGTGTTCGGATTCCATCCGTCCTACTCAGATCTCCGGACGACCCCGACCGTCGGATGGGCATAACTTTCGATCCCGATGTCCGATTGGGGCGTGCGACCAGTCGAAACGACCGGCTCGACGAGCCCGTCAAGATTCATTGGAGATCAAAGATCAATCCATGACCTTGACCTCCGAATCTTCAAATTCCTTTTCATTTGGCTTAAAATTCAATTTTAGTGAAAAACTTTCCTTTTTAGGCAGTTTGTTCGGTCTTTCTGTTTTTAGCAAATTTCCTATTTCTAGTAGGTTTTCTCCTATTTGAATTCCGGGTTTAGTACTTGGATTAGGTTAATTCATATCAGAGTCCATGTATGAGTTGGTCTGGTCTTTCCTTAAACATATAAAAGGAGGACTTAGGGTTTGTAAGGGTCAGTTTTTTGATGATGAATAAAAATTAGGGTTTTTGATTTCTCCCCTTGAGAAATCTGGTTGTCTCCCCCATAGAGAGGTTCACATTTACCCTGCGTCAGAGTGGTACCAGAGCTACCCGAGTTCCTGGGAAGAGGATCCATGCCTCGAACCAGAGCCGCACGTGCTCGACGGTCGCCTAGCGTCTCTCCGCCGCCGCCCAGAAGACGTGGTCGGCCTCCTGTCGACGATGGGCCTCCCCCGCGGGAACAGGGGGTCTTGCAGGCGACCATCGTGGATCTGCAACGACAAGTGGCCGCACTCCAACTCCAGCTTCAGCAACAGAACCGAGAACAGACGCCCTCGCTGGAAGAAGAAGAGGAGTTGTCGTCGGACGAGTCCTCCTTCCAGAATACGTATGCCGACCAACCCCGGTTTCGCCATGACCAGCGGGATCGCTCCATGGATTACGGATTCAAGGTGGACATACCTGAGTTCGTGGGAGGATTGCAGCCGGAGGTTTTCATTGACTGGCTTCATCAAGTGGAGCGTATATTCGAGTTTCGGGAGGTTCCCGACGACATCAAGGTGAAGCTGGTGTCTATCAAGTTGAAGGGACGAGCTTCAGCATGGTGGGAACAACTGTAGAGGGTTTGGGAGAAGCAGCAGAAGGACAAGATCCGAAACTGGGAGAAGGTGAAGAAGAAGTTGAAGGAGCACTTTCTTCCTTTCGGCTATACCCAGTCCCTCTTCCAGAAGCTACATACGTTACGCCAAGGTACGCGATCTGTTGAGGAGTATACTGAAGAATTTTATCAGTTGCTTGCCATGAACAACCTTTCAGAAACAGAGGAGCAGACGGTCGCTAGATACCTTAGGGGGCTGTGGCTATCTCTCTAGGACGCGTTGAGCCTCCATGCACTGTGGAGGGTATCCGAGGCCTACCAGCGAGCGTTGATAGCGGAAAGGCAGCAAGCACGGGCGTCTACTGGGGGACGGATTCAACAGCCACCTCTAGCTCCGCTGAACCCGACTCCGCAAGCGAAGCCACCAGGTCCGCGGCCCGCTCCCCAAAATCCGACATCGGGATCCACCTTCAGGTGCTTCCGTTGTGGGGAAGTAGGGCATCAGGCCTCGGACTGTAGCCTACCTGCTAGCCGATCAGGGAAGGCTCTGCTCATTGAAGAAGAAGCGGAGGAACAGGCAGACCTAGCCGAACCCGTCTTCGATGGCTATGGCGATGAAGGGGAGATTCTGTACGGTGACGGCCATGAGACCCTGGTCATGCGAAAGAGTTTCCTGACGCCCAAGGAGGAGGTCGACAACAACTGGCTGCAGACCAACATCTTCCAAACGACGTGTACCATCGGCGGGCAAGTCTGTAAGATGATCGTGGACAGTGGAAGCTGTGAGAACGTCATCGTGGATGAAGCGGTGACCAAGCTGCAACTGGCAACGGAGGCCCATCCTATTCCGTACCGACTATCGTGGCTCAAGCGCGGCAGCGAGGTAAAAGTCGATAAACGCTGCCTGGTTTTCTTTTTCATTGGTTCCAACTATCAGGATAGTGTATGGTGTGATGTGGTGACTGATTGGATGCAAATATTGCATCCAATCACTTGTTTTGGATACCCTATTTGTGCATGAAACATTGTTAAATCTTATTTAATATGTATGATTTGTTATAATCGGTGTTTTATACCCTTAGCAATTGAAATGGGGTTTAAATGGTGTATTTTACATGTTTTTGGAGTCTTTGTAGATTTCCAGAATAAAGAGTCAAAAAAATAGCTGAAACTGCCGCTTTGGTCAGACCACTGGACGATCACCCGACAGGATACACCATCAACAGGAGAAGCATTTCTGCACCAGACGATCACCCTGTTGGACAACCCATCGACTAGAGAAGCATATCGGCACCGGACACATCAAAAGGAGACCTTTGAATTTCTGGAACTTTCTAGAACCTTCTGTAACTTTCTAAAACCTTCTGGAACTTTCTAGAACATTATTATGGATAAGATCTTTTGACCACTCAAAATTACCCATTTACCCCTGAGTGGATAAGATTCCTAATAAGATCCTTTGACCATCCACTCAAATTACCCTTTTACCCCTAAGTGGATAAGAAAACTTTGCCTATAAATACACCCCTAGGGGTAAGGTTTATGGTATCAATTCATTGAGGTGTACCACATGTATAGGAGAGAGAGAGAGAAGATGGGCAAATGTGAGTAGTCCTCTGTTGGGCTGCAGGCTGATCCTCCTCTATTCTTGGTTTTTCTTCTCATCCCTTATCTTTGTATCAGATTCCTTTTATTGAATAGATGATCGATTTTGTTTCATTCCTCTCTACTCTTATAAGCTTTCGATGCATGTTTTACATGATTAGTCCACATATAGGTTCAATCATGCTCTTCCTATGTGGGTTTGGTTATTTAATCCATGTTTAGATAATGATTTATATGCCATGTCCACTTCTTTACTACGTTTTGTCCGCCGTGACAGCTGATACTTCGTCGATTTAGAATGGATACATCCATTCACCGGAGTACGGGCCAGTCGACCATCCTACGTTGGGCGAGATGTACCGAGAGTTCCACGGTGAGTTGGTACGGTTATACCAGCGTTTGGACGCTGTCGACGCGAGAGATGCGGCCTTCCGAGCAGACCTTTCGTACATTCGGGCGCGTCTTGACGACCTTCACCCTCCTGTGCCGGTTCTTACTATCGTACCTTATTGTCCGCCACCTGTCCCTGAGGCACCACCTCGGCCTTGAGCCTCGTGCGTAGATGCTTGCTTACATTACTTGTATATCTTTTAGATTTCTTGCTTCTGCGGCCGTCTACTGGCTCGTTTTGATTTGACTTGTGTGGTGGATGGACTCATTTTTGTACTTGCTTGGCATGCAATATACATAGTTTTTGGCTTTGGGGGGGGGGGGGGGGGTATTCGGGGACAAAAGGGAAGCTGATTGTGCTGGTCTTCTGTGTGTATGTGGATGAATGTGGTTGCTTTGTGTGCCTTGCAGGTGGAAGCTCAGGATTGTAGTGTTTCAATTTCTGTCATTGTGATGAATGTTTGTACAGCCCATGGGCTTCTTTCATAAATAGAGGAACTGCTGCCGAATTTTTCTCCACTTTCCATGCCTATTCCTTATATTCCATTCATGCATCACGGGGTATTCCTTCTTTAATTTTACAGGGCATCTATGCGGTCGCATGCACACCTGGGAGCCATCACTATTTTCTTGGTTTTCACACCTAACCTTGATCTGCAATTTTGTTGTCTTTTTATCATCAAGGTTACTTCTTCGTATGACGCATCTCAGGTTATCTCTACCCTATATTCTTGTTTATTTTTATGACTTAGTGTAATTGGGGACAATTACATTTAAGTTGGGGGTAGAATTCTAGGAATTCATGTTTAATTATTTCATGATAACCAACTATTATACGTCCCTGAGATCATGTCAGAAGAACGAAATGAAGAGACTTATTTATGAAGATGCTTGATTTAGAAATTTATCTTATGAATTGTTCAGAAATTCAAATATCATCTAAAATTCAGTAAATTTAACTATGCATGGCATGAGTTCTGTACTTTAACACTTTTACCATGGTTTAGGGATGACTTGATAGATCTTACTGCACTTGAGCACGTTTACATGTGGATGAGTTGAAATTAGATTCTGAACCTGATACTAGGATGGATTTATGATTCTAGACTTGACACAGAAAATACATGAACACATGCAATTATCTGAGTAAAAAAGAAAAAAAAAGAGACAAGAAAAAGAAGAAGAAAGGATTTTCAACTTAGTAACCGGGCAGTGTGCCTAGCCAGCATGGTGTTCGCGTAAAAAGGTTGAATTTCCTTTAATGAAAAAAAATAAATAAAAATAAATGAATGACTAGTTATGATTTGTAGCCTTCATGGTTTGAGCATTAGAGTCTGAAGAGTGTTCTACACTTAGTGCCCTAAAACCGTCTGGTTTGGGAGTCACTGGCTTGAACCTCGTTACATGGACCATGAAGAAAGCTTAAGAAATCATAACATTGCACAGGTCATTGAAAAAAAAAACCGGATATTGCTATGTGATAAGTGGAAGATATGTGCTTGGATAGGATTGTGATCTTGAATAGTGGAAGTGTTTAGATATAATTGATGCTCTGAAGCATGTGTAAACCCAAATTCACACACAAGAGAGTCAAAGTTATTTTTGAACCATGATTAAATATGTTGAAGTGCTGGAAGTGTGCTATGAATTGTTCTCATTTACTTTATGTTTATATGACTATGAATGAAAGAATATATTCATGGATATTTGTTCTGTTTGATGCATTGGAGTTAATGAGGATCTTAATGGAGTTCTGATAACATGTTTCAAGGGGATGTATAGATGTTTGTGGGTATCATCGCTGGAAACCCTCAGGAGACTATAACTCCTCCACTGGGGTCACCCAGGGGTTTAAAGGCTTGTTGCACATGCTAAGTGCAATCGTGAGACCTACGAAAGTGGCTAGTTAGATTTACTGCTTTATTCTTAGTTTTTATTTGCTTTGCTCGAGGACTAGCAAAGATCAAGTTTGCGGGTGTGATAAGACTTGAAAAGTGCACAAAACACCCTTGTAATTTGGCTTTGTTGGGCCCCGAGCAATGCTGGACTGACTACTTTTATTCCATTTCAGGTATAACAGGTCCTTCCACGAGTTAGATCAATTCTGGAGCTAAAACAATCTATTTTGGCGATTTTTGGCAAGCCAGATCGATCGGTCTCAACAGGTTCGATCGATCCAACTCAACCAACAAGGGAACGATCAACAACGGCTGGATCGATCGAACTTCAAGTGCCCGATCGATCCAGCAAGGGATGTAGCTTAACAACGGTGGTTCGATCGATCGATCAAGCCAAGCCCGATCGATCCAGCTCGGGAGTTATCAGCAATAAAGGCGTAGGATCGATCGAACTCCAAGAGTTGGATCGATCCTGCTCGGGTGTTGTTCACAATATTAAGGGAGTTAAGGAGTCGGATCGATCGGGCTTCAAAGGTTGGATCGATCGGACGCGGCCAGAAGCAAAGATCGACGGCTCTGATCTAATCCGTGGGAGGTTGTTTCTTGGACTATAAGTAGTCATCTTTTAGGGGTTTGAGGGGGCTTTTCCAGACGTTTTTGGAGAGAGTTTTCCTATCTTTTCTACATCTTTTCTTCGACGATTCTTTGGAGGAGATCCATGGCGGGAGGAGATCATCAACTTCTACCGATGGATAATCCCCTGAAGATGAGTAGCTAAAACCCTAGCCATGGGATTCTTATGATGTAACTAGGGTTTGTACTAGGGATTTCTTAGATCTAGGGTTTGTATACACGATTATTTGGTTTTATGGATTGATTATATTTTCCTATATCTTGGTGTTGATTTCTTGCTGGATGTTTGGATCGTTCTTGCTTGCACTTGATTCTAGAGCTTGTGTATGTTAGGGCGTGGATTGGATTCATCCGAATAAGAGGATCATGCTAGTCCCATGATATCTCGGATGGAATTTTGTTCGTGATTAGGGATTGTATAGTGCTAGTCCCACTATAGTAGTGCTAGTCCCACTACGTTTCATCCCTAATCCTTCTTGCATCTTATCTTTGTAGTTTCGGCCATTGAGATGCGAAGTCATCTCGATATTACACCTAAATCCATATCTATGGCTTTGCTTGCGATGAACTCATCTGAGTAAGAGGGTTCATTAGCAGTGAACGTAACTAATCATTCGGTCACTGATATTTCGTTAATTGTTCTTGCCGACAAGGAATCCTAAACAGAACTTGTCGAGTGATAATGAGAACTAGCCATTCCTTTATCAACTTTTAGGGAGCTATTTATCGTGTTTGCATACCTTGATCTTTGGAAAACCTGGTATATCCTTAGTTACTGATTAAGAATCCTTTGGTCCTTTCTCTCATATTCTTCAATCCTTTAGTATAAGTTTAGCTTAATTTCAACTTGCAATCTTTTCTCAACTTATTAGTAGGAGATTTGCTAAGTAATTGATTTAAATCCCTTAAATCCCTGTGGACTCGACTCGGACTCTCCACTATCTACTAGTTCTTAGTAGTTAAAGTAGAGCACCGGAATATATTGTAATTTTGGTTAGACTTGTTAAGTCACGACACTTTTCAAGTCGTATCAACTACCATATGTGCATATTAGGGAATTTGAAGAGGTTGTGGCCACTTTTCATCAAGCACCTGCTGCCCTAGATATTGTTAGACTGCGTTTTTTCCCCTTTTCTCTAAAAGATAGAGCTAAGAGTTGGCTCTATTCTTTGCGGCTAGGAAAGATTAGGTCATGGGATCAAATGACCCAAATCTTTTTAAACAAATATTTTCCCATCCACAAGACCAATGCATTGCGGCGAGAAATCGTCACATTTGCACAAAAGGGTCATGAGACCCTGTGGCAGGCATGGGAACGTTTTAAAGAAATACTAATTGCTTGCCCTCATCATCGACTTGAAAATTGGCATTTACTTGGCCATTTTTATAATGGCATTAATCCTACTGATCGTCAATTCATCGAGTCTATGTGTGGAGGAAATTTCAAGCAGAAGGATCCCAACGAGGCTCTGGAATTCCTAGATGGACTTGTGGAAAAGGCTGTAAACTGGGCAGGGCCATCCCCTACCGATAGCACCACAAGGACCAGGGGAGTTTACCATTTAAAGGAAGGCGATGATATAAGGGCGAGATTAGATAGCATGATGGAATTATTGAAAACAAGGGATGTGATGGTGACACAAGCCACAACAAGGGTCGAGCCCCGAAGATCATGCGCTGTATGTGGAGCGCTGGACCACTATATGGGTGAATGTCAGAGTTATGGGGAACAACGAGGGTCGCAAGAAGAGCAGTGTGGAGCACTTGGCGCATTCAACAAATCATACTACCCCTACTCCAATCACACCCCCCCAACTTGTACAAGTTGCTCACCTTGGGTGGAGGTCAAAACCGAAGAGATAATGACCGGGTACGTGTTACCTTCTCCTAAAAAGACATGCTTCAATCCTTGGGGCATTGGACTCAACCTCGGGGGGTGCTATGCTCGATGGAACCATTGTGTTACTTGACCATAAGGCAATCTGCAATACCCACGTCGTAATCGTTAGTAGGATCAAGATTATCAAAATAAGAATCCAAAGAATTTAGAGAGTAAGAAAACTCCTATTCCGTGAGGGAATCAATTCTGAATGTGTGTTCACATCCATCATCGTCGTCTAGGTTCTTACCAACGTTGAATATGTTGACTTCGAGTGTCATTGCTCCAAATTTTAACTTCATCAGACCGTTCCTGCAGTTTATTAAGGCATTTGCAGTAGCAAGGAATGGTCTACCTAAAACAAAAGGAATTTTGGAAGTCGAAGTCACTAAAGCATGAGTGTCAAGAACTAGAAAGTCGACAGGATAGCAAAATGTATCAATTTGGATGAGCACATCCTCTACTACCCCCCTTGGTACTTTTGTGGATCTGTCTGCCAATTGTAGTACAACCGAAGTAGGCTTGATTTGACCCAAGCCAAGTTGTACATATACTGAATATGACATTAAATTCACGCTAGCACCTAAATCTAGTAAGGCATGCCCGACCTCACGTCCACCTATCATGCAAGATATAGTAGGGCATCCTGGGTCTTTATACTTAGGGGGAATATTTTGCGTAAGCAAGGCACTAACTTGCTCAGTAAGAAATGCAGTTTTCTTAACATGGTGCCTTTTCTTAACTCTAAACAGGTCCATAAAAATTTTCTTAAATGTAGGCAGTTGTTGAATAGTTTCTACGAGAAGGAAATTTACCTTGACCTGTTTGAGATATTGTATTATCTCACCAGTATGGTCGATGATTGGTGATGTTGACTTTAATGCCTCAGGAAAAGGCACTTTTGGTTTGAATGCTGCTTCTGGGCGGTCGACCATCGCTTCAGCCGGTTCTTTCTTTTCTTCTTCATCTTCCTCACTTATTGACGTTGAAGGTACTTGCATGTTTTCCAATACCTTTCCGCTTCTAGTAGTGATGGCATTGACTTCCTTTATGTCTTTCTTACCTAAATTGGAAGTTTGCCCTTGGATTGGTTGAAACGGTTGGGCTGGAAATTTTCCCCGTTCGATTGATAAGTCACTCAATGCGCTGAAGACTTTTGATAGTTGACCCTTCACCTCCTTTATTTCCTCGAATACCTGAACAAATGTGGACTCAAACTTTTGATTAGTTTTTGCTTGAGTTTCTATAAATAGTTGCAAAGAATCATGTAATGAAGGTTTAGGAGGATAAGGAGTGTTATAAGAGGGGTTAGAAAATTGTCGAGGAGGTTGTTGTTGCTGCGCCTCGTTGAGCTGTTGCGGTGCGTTGGGTTTCCAAGCGAAGTTGGGATGGTCTCGCCTTCCTGGGTTGTATGTGTTGGAGTATAGCAGACTTAAAAGGTATTAGTCCCTTTATGTGTTCTCACAAAATAAATCTTGAAGGGGGGGTTGTACCTCATAGAGACCCTCAACGCCGGTTAAATCCGACAATGAAGGAGGTAGTCAAAACCGAAGTGCTTAAACTGCTTGATGCGAGAATTATTTTTCCGATTGCTGATTCAAAGTGGGTTAGCCCAATCCATGTAGTTCCCAAGAGGTCCGGAGTCACCATTGTGACCAATGAGAATGGAGACCTTATCCCTACCAAGTTAGTGACTAGGTGGCGCATGTGCATAGACTATAGGAAGTTAAATGCTGCCACCCGAAAAGACCATTTTCCACTTCCATTTCTCGATCAGGTTTTAAAAAGAGTTGCCGGACATCCTTTTTATTGCTTTCTTGATGGTTTTTCTGGATATTATCAGATAGAAATTGCTTTAGAAGATCAAGAAAAAACCACTTTTACTTGTCCCTTTGGCACTTATGCTTTTCGTCGTATGCCTTTTGGGTTATGTAATGCGCCCGTTACTTTTCAAAGGTGCATGATGAGCATGTTTAGTGATACGATTGAGGATTGCATGGAAGTTTACATGGATGACTTAAACGTTTTCGGTGACTCTTTTGAGTGTTGTCTGAATAATTTGGAAAGAGTCTTGGTTCGGTGTGAGGAAAAGAGCCTGGTGCTCAATTGGGAAAAGTGTCACTTCATGGTACCTTCAGGTATCGTGTTGGGCCACATAGTCTCCTCACAAGGCATTGAGGTAGATCGTTCAAAATTCGATCTCATCTCAAAGCTACCTACACCTAAAATGATCAAGGACGTGAGATCCTTTCTTGGACACGCCGGTTTTTATCGCCGATTTATCGAAAATTTCTCTTCTATAGCTCGCCCTCTTTGTACACTTTTACAGAAGGATACTCCTTTCGAGTGGACTGAGGCTTGTCAATTAGCTTTCCAAGCTTTGATTGGCAAGCTAACGACATCACCGATTGTGCAACCACCCGATTGGAGCCTCTCCTTCGAGATAATGTGTGACGCTAGTGATTATGCTATCGGCGTGGTTTTGGGCCAGCGACGTGATGGAAGGCCCTTTGTCATTCACTATGCTAGTAGGACATTAAATAGCGCCTGTTGACATCGATTTTAGCTAAGGCTAAGTCGACTACATTTGCAGAAGTCCCCGGCGCAGATCCGCACGCACCAAACCCAAATTAGCTCATACACAGTCGAGTCCATCCAAATCTCCTACATATCCCCGGTTTTGACGGCATCCTATACAAACTGGAGGAATAAGAGTATTTTGGTAATTTTACCCATCCAAGGGTATTTTGGGAATTTAGACCAAAATGCATGTCTAAATTTCCCACTACACTCCAAAATAGCCCTTACATAGCGTTGATGGCATCCTAAATAAGCTGTGTAAATATAAGGACGTTTTGGTAATTTTCCTCTACACCTGAGAAATTACAGAAAATTCCCTGAAATAAATAAGGGAAAAATCCGAAAATTCAAATAAACCCAAACAAATACCCGACTTCAAATTCGCCTAAGTCCCGGCAAAAATATACGCGCACCACATAATGCGCGCACGTGTCCACGACACGCACAGAAATCGCGTCGCCATGCGTCGCGCTTAAATAACCAAACCGAAAGGGTATTTTGGTCATTTAACCCCAATGGGGCATTTTAGTCTTTTCACACCTTCATGGGTGTAAAAATCCGGAACATAGATATTTCATCTGCGCCGGAGACATTTCGGTCCAAAATATATGGCCGATAAAAAGAATATTTTGGTAATTTACACTCGGCTTGTTCGGGGATAATTCAGTAAATTTTCCAAAGTATTATATGAAATATCGAAATAAGACATTTCAAATATCTGAATAATTCGACAAATAATTCAAATCTGAACAATTGAATTTCAAATTCAAATTTCAAAACAAGATATCTACTCATATAAAATCAGCCAAATCAAATATATATCATACCATATGAGAAATCAACATCTTCAATTATGGTTGGATTGCATTCCCATACCATATAAAAAAATAAAATTAAAATCAGTATCTCTAAATATGGTAGGATTATATGAGCTATCATTATATAGAGGGATTAGCATCAATTAGTATCCCTTAATCAGGGTATTCCATCCCATATTAAGAGATCACCTCTCGTGCCTATAAATAGAAGAGGCATGGGTGTGAAGGGGGGGCTCGAAGGCTGGTCGGAGGAGGTTCAAGAGGCTGAGGGCTAGTCGAAGCTGGGTTGAAGAATGCCGGGAGACTGATGCAAGACGCGTTGAAAACCGGTGGAGGATCACGTTGAAGCTTGGCTCAAGGCTGTTGAAGAGGCTGAAGACGTTGAAGCTTGGCTGAAGGCGTTGAAGCTTGGCTGAAGGCGTTGAAGCTTGGCTGAAGACTGGTGGCAGAAGCTGAAGAAGAAGCTGGCTGGAAAATTGAAGAAGAAGCTGAAGAAGAAACTGAAGAAGAGGCTTGAAGATGAAGAGGTTCTGGTGACGTTCCAACGTTGCGCACCATCGGACGATGTAGATCTAGCCAACACAGCCGGAACCCATCGAGACGCTCGCGTCTCTGGGTCGACGATGTAAGAGGCTCGTCGATCCCGCGGCTCAAGCTCCACTCTCCTGCTCGCCCCGCAGCTTGGACCTCCAGCAAAGTTGCTCTAGCTTGGTTCCTCGCCAGCGACGGAGATCGAGCCAAGGCTCTCTCTCTCCCGGCGGCTTCGAAGGCAACGCTTCCCCTGCTTTCCCCTGTTCCAACCCCGGCTGGCAAAAATAGGAAGAAGGGCTGGCGAAAGAACAAAAGTAGCAGAGAAAGAAAGAAGAAGAGAAGGCTTGGACGCGGAGGGAGTAACCCATCGCCGTCGCCGGCCTTGGGCCCGCCCCAGGTCGTCGTCGTCGTTCAGCCAGAGGAAAGCTCGCCGTCGTCCCTGACCCAGTCCAAAGAGCTCGTCATCCAGCCGGAGGAACTCAAAGAACTCGTCATCTTCCTTCCAGTCGGCTGAACCCAACGAAGCTCGTCGTCCAACCAGAGGAGCCCCCTCGTCGTCGTCCTTGAGCCAGTCAAGAGTGCCGTCTTCATCCTCTGTTCCAGCCGGAAGGATCCAAAGGAGCTCGCCGCCAGCCCAAGGAAGGAGCCCCGTCGCAGCCCTTTGATTTAGTTAGAGGATCCGACCCCGTCGCCGTCCTCGACTCGCCGTGAAGCGTGAAGCACACCTCCAGCAAGGTCCACGCCGTGGTCTCTCCTGTTGCTGTCCATCGTCAAAGCTTGGACGCCTCCTCAACTCGACGGCCGTCCGCAGCCTCAAGCGCAGGGCGTCACGCCTACACCCAACGAGCTATTCCCCTGTTTCCAGCAACCAGCACGATCAAACTTGGTGAACGGCGGGGCTCTATCCCCTTTGCTCGACGCGTGAGCAAGCTTCGACGAACCAGGTTCGACGCTCAGGCAGCACAAAGCTTCGACGTGACTAGCTCCGACACGCGTACAACATCAATTTCGACGCTCGGACGACGTCTTCCCTGTTCCAGCTGCTACATCTTCACGGCAGCAATTGGACCTTGGACGGCTCTTCCCAAACTCCGGCGGACTTGAAGCCCCGACGACAAAGATATCCTGCATGACGATGAACGTGGTGGTCCAAGACCTCACGTCATTTCATTTTCCTTTTATTATTATTATTATAGGAAAATATTTAGTTTTATTGGATTTAGAATCGGAGGTGTTTCCTACGGGGATGTAAATGATGGATCTGCTGACTTGGCGATCGGCAGATTCAGGGGTGTGGTGCCTACAATTTCCTGAAATGAAATTAAAATATGATTTGCTCGGAAATAAAATAGAGATCTCGTCCTCGCGAGATCGACGTTTTATCCACGAACACGCCCAAATGAATTACTCTACTACCGAGAAAGAACTCCTAGCAATAGTGTTCACATTGGACAAATTTCGCACGCACTTGATAGGCTCGCCTATTATTGTCTTTACTGATCATGTTGCGCTCAAGTACCTTCTCTCGAAGAAGAATGCTAAAGCGCGCCTTATTCGATGGATTCTTATTTTACAAGAATTTCATATATCCATCAAGGACAAGAAAGGCGTGGAAAATGTGGTAACAGATCATCTCTCGCGACTCATGGTGGAGGTGACCAAGGATGAACCACCCATTCATGACGAGTTCCCTGACGAACACTTGTTCTCCATCTCGCGAGTACCTTGGTATGCACACATCGTCAACTATTTGGCCACTGGTGAGATCCCCTTAGAATGGAGCGCTCAAGATAGACGCAAATTCTCGGTTGAGGTAAAAAATTTCCATTGGGATGACCCTTGCTTATATAAATATTGCCCCGACCAAATAATTAGACGTTGCGTGTCTGATCATGAATTTAACAGCATCTTGCAGTTTTGTCATTCTTATGCATGCGGTGGACATTTTAGTATAAAGAAAACAGCAGCAAAAATTTTGCAATGCGGATTCTATTGGCCTACTTTGTTCCATGACGTAAATGCTTTTTGTAGGTCATGTGATAGGTGTTTAAAGTTAGGGGCCATATCTAGACGTAACATGATGCCTATGCACCCTATTAATGTAATCGAGATTTTTGACTGTTGGGGAATAGATTTCATGGGACCATTCCCTCCTTCCTTTGGCTACCTATATATCTTGCTTGCCGTTGACTATGTGTCAAAATGGGTGGAAGCAATTCCTTGTAGAAATAATGATCATGCCACTGTTTTGAAATTCTTAAAAGAGCATGTTTTATCTCGTTTTGGTACGCGCTCGTGTCATTATTAGTGACCAAGGTTCCCATTTCTGTAATCGCTCTTTCGAGGCTTTAATGCGCAGGTATGGTGTGAAACACAAGATCTCTACTGCCTACCACCCACAAACAAATAGTCAAGCCGAACTTGCAAATCGTGAGATCAAGCATATTTTGGAGAAGACGGTAAACCCGAATAGAAAGGATTGGTCTTTAAGGTTGCCTGACGCTCTATGGGCATATCGGACCGCCTATAAAACCATCCTTGGGATGCCTCCATACCGGCTTGTGTTTGGAAAACCGTGCCACCTACCCGTTGAACTGGAACATCGCGCATTTTGGGCGATCAAGACCTTGAACTTCAAACTAAAACAGGCGGGCGAAGCACGAAAACTTGAGTTGGATGAATTAGAAGAGCTTCGACGTGATGCATACGAGAGCTCCCGCATTGCTAAGGTGAGGATGAAAGCGCTCCATGATAAGATGATCGTAGAAAGGTACTGAAGGAAGGTAAGAAAGCATATCTTTATGATTCTAGACTGCATTTGCACCCTGGTAAACTTAGATCTTGGTGGATCGACCCTTATGTGATTAAACGACTCTTTGAAAATGGGGTCGTTGAAGTCGAAGACCCAAAGGATGTCCGTGTTTTTAAAGTAAATGGTCAAAGACTGAAACCCTTTGCAGAACGGTTCGACTCAGTGGAGGACTTTGTTCCTCTTGCTGATCCCATGCACCTTGACCATTTGTTTACCAGTCCATAGGGTACTTCATAACTTTGTAAATAAGTGTTTACCGCTTTCTTTATTTACTACTTTACTTTTACTAACTTTTTGGCTTGATCGATCATCTCCTACGCCAAAGGCTACATACTCAAAAATCAAGGTGACACCTCTCCTACTTCTTTATTTTAAGCTTATAATGCCTCTTTCCCATTTTGCGCATTGAGGTCAATGCACATTTTAAGTTGGGGGGTATGGGCATATATAAGCTTGCATGTTAATTCATAGTTTTATCCAAGTTGGGGGGTTGTTTATCTAATGCTTACTATGATTGAAATTTTTTTTTTTATGTGCATTTGTTTCACCTTGCTAGACTTCCACTACACCTTATTACGCATGATTATGAAGGAGTGATTGAGTGACGTTACACTTTAGCTAGCTTGATGACCACGAAATCTGGTTATATATTGCCAAATGAATCTTCACTTGTGTTAAACCTTAGCAAGCTTGGATCTTATTAGCATGATTCTCGTAAATTTACACACTTGTTTCATTTAAGTTGACTCAATTAGTCATCTTCGCACTTGTGCACGTCCACATGTAGGAAGTGACAAATTTTCGCGTTCATTGCATAAGCCTTGATGAGATCCTTTAGAAAAAAAAAAAAAAAAGAAAAAAAAAAGAAAGTCTTTGCATACTCTTGTGACTAGTTATTTTTTGAAGCCGCTAGACTCGATCATTTTAGCCCGAGGGGTGTTTTACACCTAATGCCCTAAAGTCATCTGACTTGGGAGTCATTGGCCTAAATATCATTATATGGGTTTAGTTGTTTGCTTAATGGAATTTGGCATTGCACGGTCACAAGTTGTACAAAGGACAAGTATAGAAAAAAAAAAAATAGCAATCGGGTTAGGTTGTGCAAAAGAGAAGAAAATTTTGGATCTCAAATAAAGAAATGCTTGAAGCCTATTAGACATCAAATATATGTGGGTCGCCTACACTACACGGACTTTTTCGAGTTATTCTTACTTATTATAAAGTGTGTGTAAATGCGGGAAGCTTGTTAATTGTATCCATAGCTTAATTTCATTTAACTCATATGTGATAAAGATGGTGTTCAATCAGTTGTTGGAGATTTGGCAGCTATCATGTATGCCTTGAGTCCACTCCTTTCTCACATTCTTCATTGCTAGGGACTAGCAACCATTTAAGTTGGGGGGTGTGATTGGATGCAGATATTGCATCCAATTACTTGTTTTGGATACCCGATTTGTGCATTAAACATTGTTAAATCTTGTTTAATATGTATGATTTGTTATAATCGGTGTTTTATACCCTTAGCAATTGAAATGGGGTTTAAATGGTGTATTTCACATGTTTTTGGAGGCTTTGTAGATTTCCAGAATAAAGAGTCAAAGAAATAGCTGAAACTGCCGCTTTGGTCAGACCACTGGACGATCACCCGACAGGACGCACCATCAATAGGAGAAGCATTTCTGCACCAGACGATCACCCTGTTGGACAACCCATCGACTAGAGAAGCATATCGCCACCGGACACATCAAAAGGAGACCTTTGAATTTCTAGAACTTTCTAGAACCTTCTGGAACTTTCTAAAACCTTATGTAACTTTCTAGAACCTTCTGGAACTTTCTAGAACATTATTATGGATAAGATCCTTTGACCACTCAAAATTACCCATTTACCCCTGAGTGGATAAGATTCGTAGTCAGTGGATAAGATCCTTTAACCATCCACTCAAATTACCCTTTTACCCCTAAGTGGATAAGAAAACTTTGCCTATAAATACACCCCTAGGGGTAAGGTTTATGGTATCAATTCATTGAGGTATACCACATGTATAGGAGAGAGAGAGAGAAGATGGCAAATGTGAGTAGTCCTCTGCTGGGCTGCAGGCTGATCCTCCTCTATTCCTGGTTTTTCTTCTCATCCCTTATCTTTTTATCAGATTCCTTTTATTGAATAGATGATTGATTTTGTTTCATTCCTCTCTACTCTTATAAGCTTTCGATGCATGTTTTACCTGATTAGTTCACATATAGGTTCAATCATGCTCTTCTTATGTGGGGATGGTTATTTAATCCGTGTTTAGATAATGATTTATATGCCATGTCCACTTCTTTAATACGTTTTGTCCGCCGTGACAGCTGATACTTCGTCGATTTAGAATGGATGTATGCATAGATCACTTGCTTCTTGGATTCCCTTTGCTGCGATGTGTCCGCAGTGACAGTTGATACATCGCCGTCTTAGACCCTTGTAAGCAAGGTTTCATTCTTAACTGTTGAGGATAGATTCATTTAGATCATTACCTTGTGACTGCATGATTTATATTTCTATACCTTTCGATCAAGGGATTGGGATGTGAATCCCTTGATTGTGTTATACAAGGATACTGGGTAAGGAAAATACCCAGGTTAGAGAAGGTGATGCCCAAGGCCTTGCTTCGATCCTTTCCACCCTTGTTTACCCTTTGAATTTGATCAACAAACCAACCATATCTTACTACATGCTTTGTTCTGTTATTCTAATATCAATAACCCCTAGTTAGCTACCTTGTCTACTTGTGTTTTCCTCTTGCTTTTCTGCCTCCCTGTGGACCGACCGTTTTTACTACACTGCTGCGACCGCCGTTGTTGTGTGCACGTTTTGGGCGTAACCAGTGACCATGGATGCTTGCCACCTATTGCTGGGCAGACCCTGGCAATATGATCGTTTTGTCATCCACGACGGTCGGAGGAACACCTACACCTTGTGTGTCACGCCCCGACCCGCGTAGGCCCAACCGGGCCGGGCGATGCGAACCGGAACCTAACCTACTGCGAAAATTTTGGCGTGGTTTCCCTCTAATCATAGTGGTCTCCCTAGCAATTCATAATCATCATGTATTATACAATCAATCACAAACCTCAAAGACTGAAATTGAAATATATACAAATCCTCAACAGGGTAAAAGTTATACAAAATCTCTCCCGTAGGAGGCTAACTAAACAAAAGGTATAACTGATGATCGCCGCACCTCAAGCACTGCCATACTCCGCCACATCACCAAACACCGGCCCGGTAGGGGCGACCGAAGAAGAGCTAGGGCCAGCACCTGCAAAACGCAGCCCGGGTAGAAGTGAGCACTAAGCTCAACAGGGACACTACACTATGACACTCACAAGGGAGGGAACACAACAGTGCCGGCCCCAAGTCTACTCTGGGTGTATACAAGGGTCCCATAACCCTACCGGAAGTCCGTGAACGCAGGCCCAAAACACTGCAGACTCTCAACATGACACTGAACATTGTTTGGCGGGCAAGGACACCACTGGGTAGGCACTCCTCGACCCAAGAGTCGAGAACACCGGACACCGGCTACACATCAGATTCGACTTGGAGTCGACACGACCTCTAAACATCAAACCACATGTATTCAGGTCATCTAACCCTATCATCGAAAACGACTGAATACTACAAATCGAGTGCTGGAGCAAGCTACCCGCAACGGTCCTAGAGCTAGATCCGGACTACCCGGAAGCCCCGGATCGGCGATCAACCTATCACCAACGTCCTACACAGATGCAACTAATGCACAAATCAATGCATGTTATGAGCACACACAGGAATATACAGATAAGCATGCAACAGTATGTGATTGTATATCAAACAAGGTCTGGGCACGACACCCTGCCGGCCCGGGGTGGTGAATAGGTAAGTAAGGTCTAGGAGCTGCCACAGTGACCAACTGTCAGCAGTCCACCACAACACCTGCATCGGGAAGCAGCCTCGCAAACAACTCACAGATATCACAGATAAAGCTCTCGGTGCACGCAGGCATACAAGACTAAGGAAAGCTGTAGGGCTACCCGCCCGTTTATTCTAAATATCCCGGAATTCATCACTCCCCCGGTTCACCACTGCCCCTATTATAGGGCTAACATGTTTAAACATATGTACCAGATATAAAATAGTAAAGAAAACCATCATACAGAGCCCCGCGGGCAAAATCTCCCTTCCCAAGGGGATCGATCTTCTTAATACTTGGGAGAAAACTCGTCCCTGTCAACCGAAGGAGATCGATCTTCTCCACCAGAAGGATCGATCTTCTCCACCAGAAGGATCGATCTTCTCCACCAGAAGGATCGATCTTCTCCACCAGAAGGATCGATCTTCTTCGTGACATGGAATCCGCCACCTCAACCTAGGCAAGGATCGATCTCTCTCCAGCCGAGGGATCGATCTTGGTCGGGCTGGGCATGACGCCCCACAAGGGATCGATCTTCCCTCAAGGGAGATCGATCCGAATGGGTTCTCCGGTGACCGGACGGTGAGAAATACCATCGAAAAATACAACCAAATCCCTCAAAACTCTGGGATCTGGTAGATCAAGGAACCATGAGTCCAAAACAGGTGAAATCATGGAAAACAAATATGTATTTTAACAGATCTAAGCAAAAGATCACAATCAAATCGGAAAAACTCCAAAAACCCGAAAGATTGTAGGTAGGATCCCTATCTATGCAATAGCAGCTTCAATCCAAGCTACTAGGCCTTAGATCTTCCTCAAGCGAAGTCAAATCCAGCAAGAACACGACTGAAATCTCGGATTTCCAAAAAAAAATCAAAAGAAAAGGTTTCTTTCGTTTTATAGACGAATGAACTGACTCAAGAAAGATCGATCTCTTTTGTGAAGAGATCGATCTTCCTTGCCAAATCGGGTTTGACTTTCTGGCACTAAGAGATCGATCTTCTAGCTAGGAAGATCGATCCCTTAGGTGCAGAAAGCTAGACTTGAGCTAAAACTCAAGCCCAAGCCCGAATCTTTCGATCCCGGGTCCAACTAACCATTCTAGCCAAACATTACCACAGACATGGTCAGTGTGTGCACACGCGGGTGTGAAACAAGCCGACAAGGCGCAATTTACCAAATTACCCTTGCGGTCCACGACGAGCCACAGGAGTAGAGGGATGGGTCCTCACATTGCGGATCAAGGAGAAGCGATTGACCCTAGCGCCGAGACAGGAGGAGCCGCGGCCCAATCCCAAGGAAGGCCGAGTTATGACTATGCTGTCACGGTCACAGTTCTTGGAGGAGGTGAAGGAGCAGCCAGTCATCTATGCGCTGCTGCCGGGTGAACCAGAGGCGGTTGTGGAAGTTCCCGAGCTCATGAGGCCCCTGCTGGCGGAGTTCGCTGACCTATTACCCGAGGAGCTGCCCTTGGGACTACCACCCCTGCGAGACATCCAGCATCAAATCGACTTGACTCCGGGAGCCAGCCTACCGAACCGACCAGCATACCGGATGAGTCCGTAGGAGATCGAGTAACTGAGGAAGCAAGTGACGGAACTGATGGAGAGAGGCTATGTACGGGAAAGCATCAGCATGTGCGTCGTACCTGCTCTCTTAGTCCCCAAGAAGGATGGTTCCTGGCGGATGTGCATCGACATCCGAGCTATCAACCGGATCACCATCAAGTACAGATTCCCCATACCAAGGCTGGATGATATGCTCGACCAACTGGCAGGTTCCAAGCTATTTTCGAAAATAGATCTCAAAAGCATATACCACCAAATTCGCATCAGGCCGAGGGGACGAGTGGAAAACAGCCTTCAAGACTCAGGATGGATTATTCGAGTGGATGGTGATGCCTTTCGGTCTTTCCAACGCGCCCAACACATTCATGAGGTTCAGGCACCAAGTCCTGAGGCCGTTCATAGGCCGTCTTGTCGTCGTTTACTTCGACGACATCTTGGTGTACAATTCTTCTGAGGAGGATCACTTGAAGCATCTGCAGGCTGTCCTCGAGGTGTTGCGACAGGAGCGGCTGTTCGCCAACCATAAGAAGTGCACCTTTCTAACTGACCGGGTATGTTTCCTTGGTTATATTGTCTCTTCAGGTGGCATTAGCGCGGATCCCAGCAAGGTGGAGGCAATCCGAAGTTGGCCCTCGCCGCGGAGTCTACACGATGTCCGCAGCTTCCACAGGCTGGCCTCCTTCTACAGGCGCTTCATCTACAACTTCAGTTTGATGACAGCCCCCATCACCGAGTGTCTTAAAGGGCGGAATTTCCAATGGACCGAAGAAGCGGAAGAGAGCTTCCAACTAGTGAAGCAGAGGATCTCTGAGGCGCCAGTTCTAGCACTGCCAGATTTCGAGAAGGACTTCAAAGTCAATTGCGATGCGTCGGGAGTCGGCATCGGCGGTGTGCTCAGCCAAGGGGGATGGCCAGTTGCATATTTCAGCGAGAAATTATCAGGTGCCACCAAAAACTACTCTATTTATGATATGGAATTCTACGCTATTGTACAGTCCTTAAAGCATTGGAGGCACTACTTGATGCAACGGGAGTTTGTGCTGCACACTGATCATGAGGCTCTCAAATTCCTCCATGGCCAACACAAGCTCAACCGGCGACACGCGAAGTGGGTTGCCTACCTACAGAAGTTCACCTTCTCCCTCCGGCACCTGGCGGGCATGCAGAACCGGGTTGCTGATGCACTCAGCCGGCGCGCCAATCTCCTGACTACACTGCAGGCACAGGTCGTGAGTTTGTAGGTTTTCAAGGACCTCTATTCGGATGACCCTTCTTTTGGCACCGTTTATGCTGAGGTCAAGGACGGGCAGCGCACGGATTTCAGCTTGCAAGACAGCTTCCTATTCCGGGGACTACGTCTTTGTGTGCCTGACTGCTCTCTACGAGATCAGATTCTACAGGAGCTGCACCGAGAGGGTCACTTTGGGCGAGACAAGACTCTGGCTCTTGTAGCTTGAGATTACTATTGGCCCAAGCTACCAAGGGGCGTTGCTCGATATGTGGAGCAGTGCCATATCTGCCAACTGTCCCGGAGATCAGCCACCAACGCAGGACTCTACATGCCCCTTCCTGTTCCTGATGCGCCGTGGATCGACGTCAGCATGGACTTCGTACTTGGACTGCCTCGTACAGCTCGCGGTATGGATTCCATCTTTGTATTTGTAGACCGATTTTCTAAGATGGCTCATTTTATAGCTTGTCGGAAGACGATGGATGCCGCGCGGATCGCTCACCTTTATTTCCAAGAGGTGGTGCGGTTACATGGGATTCTCAGATCAATCACCTCTGATCGCGACGTCAAGTTCATGAGCAACTTCTGGAAGTGCTTATGGCAGAAGATGGGTACCAAATTGAACTTCAGTAGTGCCTGTTATCCTCAAACTGATGGCCAGACCGAGGTCGTCAACCGAAGCCTCGGCAATCTCCTGAGGAGCCTCACAAGAAGCCGACTGAAGATGTGGGATGCAGCTTTGAGCCAAGCCGAATTCGCCTTCAATCGGTCCAAAAACCGTTCGACCGGCCTGAGCCCTTTTGAAACAATCTATGGATCAAATTAATGCGGGTGTTGGATCTGGTTCCAATTTCCAAGCCTTGTCGAACCAACCTGCGAGCTGAAGACATGATCGAGCATCTCCAAACTACCCAGGATCAGGTCAAGTCTCAACTGGAACTCACTAATGCCAGGTATAAAAGTGCGGCGGATCGGCATCGTCGCCAGGTCACATTCGACGTCGGGGATGAAGTGTGGGTCGTCTTGACCAAAGAGAGGCTGCCAGCAAGAGAATATTCCAAGCTGGGAGATAGGAAGATCGAGTCCTGTGAAGTCCTCCAGAGACTTAATGACAATGCCTACCGAGTCCGGATTCCACCCCACTTGCAGATTTCTGATACCTTCAATGTGAAGCATCTGGTTCCATACAGAGGGGTTCATTGCAATCCAGACTCGAGGACGAGTCCTTTCCAACCGGGGGAAGATGATGCAGGACCAAGGCCGAGCCTGACCGAGTCCGATCCGGAACAGCTTTCGAGGCGATCCGGACGTGTTCGGATTCCATCCGTCCGACTCAGATCTCCGGACGTCCCCGACCGTCGGATGGGCATAACTTTCGATCCCGATGTCCGATCGGGGCGTGCGACCAGTCGAAACGACCGGCTCGACGAGCCCGTCAAGATTCATCAGAGATCCATCCGAATCTTCAAATATCGTTTCCTTTGGCTTAAAATTCAGTTTTAGTGAAAAACTTTCCTTTTTAGGCAGTTTGTTAAGTCTTTCCTTTTTTTAGCAAATTTACTATTTCTAGTAGGTTTTCTCCTATTTGAATTCCGGGTTTAGTACTTAATTCATATCAGAGTCCATGTATGAGTTGGTATGGTTTTTCCTTAAACATATAAAAGGAGGACTTAGGGTTTGTAAGGGTCAGTTTTTTGATGATGAATAAAAATTAGGGTTTTTGGGTTCTCTCCTTGAGAAACCTGGTTGTCTCTCCCATAGAGAGGTTCACGTTTACCCTGCGCCACCATCGGTAGTGGTAGTGATGGACTAAATGAAAGAATCGGTAGTGCACTACCGATTCGATGACATGTGCATTACAAATGCCACATGTTACACAAAACTTTATAAAGAATCCAAATTTATACATAAGTATTCCGAAACAAAATGACTCGTTTTGCAATGAAAACGCAAAATAGTCTTAAATTGTAAAATCATGGATTTAATATGTAAAACTTTATCGCTTTTGTTTTCCACCTAATTAATATTGTAATCCTCATATTAGAGGCCTAGAATCAAAAGATTCGGGTAATAATTTAAACAATAGCTTAAAATTTATGGCTAAAGCCCATTGTGTTAAACAAATCCATTTTTTTTATACTTTCATTATACATTAAATTATTATATACTCGAAAAATATCATTTTGTGGTGATTTATTATGTTTAAAATAAACTAGGTTTGAAAAGTCCAAAATCGGGTTTGAAAGATCGAAAACTGGGTTCGAAAAGTCCAAAACCGGTCATATGACCGGTTTGCCGTCAACTTCTCCTAACAGTGTCCAGATAGAGGGTAAAAAATGTAAGTCATTGAAAATGTAGGTTTCATTTTGAACGGTTTTAAAACATAGGGTCTAAACTGAACATTTTCAAAATTACTGGGTAGTAAAGTGTTATTTACCGTATTTGATATCACCCAACAATTATCATTTGACAAGGAACATTTGATCCAAATTTATTACAAAAAAGTAATGTCGATACTCAAAACTATACGTTCAGTGTGTTTTACAATATCTCATAGGAGCTAATAGTCAAAAAAAGGAACTAGATATATATGCATAGAATCTCTTGTAGATCACCGAGCACTCGAGGAGTTAGGTACCTGCAACAAAGAAGAATACATGGAAAATTTTCAGATCCAAAAATTAGGAAATCAAAACTTTTTACCATTGATCTTGAAACCATATCTAATTCCAAAACAAACAAAGAATCTACAAAAGTTCAGACCTATGATTTGCGTTGCATTCAGCAATAGATTTGCCGTCGTTCTAAGTAACAAGATAACAAGTTCAGTTTCAGAAATAAAACTAGAAAAATGATGAGAATTAAGAACACAACATACAATGCAAGAAAACAGTTAAAAAAAAATCTGATAAACAGAACAATTCGCCCTGCATGCAAGGAGTATTGTATGATCCCATTTTCAAGGGTAAAGAATGCTAAAGACTCTCTCTAAAGCGCTAAGATATACCATTAATCTTGAAATCTCTAATTCTGCAACAAATATGAATACTTTGGTTTCCACAAATGAACTTATTCACATCTACATTTTGTTATTCTGTATGCGTGATATGAAGTCAAGGCTCCACAATACTGGAACAACTCCAAGTAAAAGGAGCACACTAATCTGCTGATCATATAACAGACTTTAGACATTAATCTTGATGCAATCTCTAATTCATTCTACAATAAACAAGAATGCTGGAATGAAATGGATTGCTGAAATCCACAAGGAATCTAGAATAGCAAAGCTTTATCCACATGCAATCTTGTATGAGAATGGAGATGGCTAATGAATTATAGACATGATTCAATCTAGATAAACTTGCAAGTAGAATCAAATGAAGATAATGTTAAGTGTCCTGTCGAAGTTCCATCAGACCCACAAGGCATGGCCTCTAGTGGAACTATAGTTGCCATGAAAGTTTTGAGGAATTTTTTTTCAATAATATCATTTTAATAAAATATTATTAAAATATGCCTATAGAGAAAATATTGATGGGGGTATGTCTGCTTTGGCCACGTTAGCGCCACACTGACATGACTTTTCATTCTTTTAATCCTGTCAATGAAGACGTAACTCCAAGTTACGTCTATATTAATAAAGACATAACTTGAAATGAGGTCTTTGACCTTCCCCCCACTGCACAAAGGCTAAGGGCGGATAGGAGATGACCCTTATAAGACGTAGGTTGGAGTTACGTCTACATTAATAAAGACATAACTTCAACTTACATCTTTGACTGGAACATTTTTCGTGAGTTCATTAGTAAGACTTACGTGGTCCTCACAACAGCCTCACTTGAGTTTTTTTTTCCTCTCTGTACAACCATACAATCAAACAGAAATACAATGTTTACAAATTAATCATCACATTCACATCTAAACACCCACCCACCCCATTCACATCTAAACACCCACCCAGCCCATTCACATCTAAACACTCACCCACCCCATTCACATCTAAACACAGTCTTTATATAAATCAAAATCGTTTACATCAAACATCATTAACATCTCTAAATGATCACAAACCATTAACAAAAAAAACCAAAGTTACAATAGAAGACAATCACAACTTCCAAGTTTTTTGCTTCTTCTTCACTGCCATCTTTTTCTTCCTCGCTAGTTCAGCCTCCCCTCCCCCCATCATAGCACTGACACCGACATCATGCTCAACATGTCCCTCCGAATCCTCCTCTGTCGTGCCCATGACTGGATATGATGATGGTATATCTTGAGATATCGGTATGTCACAGAAAGTAGTCTGCCTAGTAGTCTGTTGCGTCCGTTACGACTATTGTGAACTGACAGGATCTCCGCCTCAAATCCGCAAATCCTCCATCATAGAGTAGAATACCGGTGTCAAACGATCGGCGAGTTCCTCTCCAGAACGGTCGCGACACATCATGTAATTCTCCTCGACCGTGTCATACTGTTAATGGCGAGTTAAGAAAGTTTGATTAGATTAACAAAATATAAGAATTAATTACTAACGAATAAATTATATTTACCAGCTTCCATAGTAGGTGTATGTTAAGCTAATAGGCCATTCTGTCCTCCAATCTAGGCCTACTAACATACCGCCTGGTGATCCCCCAGTACTACTACAAATATGACACAGGATCCTCACCATCGTCCACTGCACTGTCAATGATTCTCTGGTGCCGCTACTCCCATTGGGTGATATATTGGTGATGCGTAGTGACCCAGTCCGCAATAACATTGCCCCGACGCCTTGCATTCACTAGTCTCTCTGTCACCGAGGGTGGTATCTCCTGTCGCAGGCCAAACTGTTGCATCACCCGTAGTGCATGGTGCATCTCCACAACATCAAAGCATATGAGCGGCACATGACTCCTCCAGACAGCAAACCCCACAGTGGAAAGGGCCGGTAATTGTGTTAGACGCCGCGGTGTGTATGGATACCATATAATCTATAATTTTAAAATACGAACTCGGTTAGATCACATCAACATTAAAGTAGGTAACAGATCTTGGCGAACGAAGGGGCAAAAGGGTAGTGGCCGAGGGCCAACGTGGCCTGGACAACCATATCTAGCTGATGGTGATCCCTCTTAACTGCAGGTTCTATCCATGATAGCTTCATGGTGGAGGGGGAGCTCATGGGCATCGAGAAGAGAGATGAGAGACAAAGAAGACAGAGATCATAGTGGTTCTTGGTGAGAATGAAGGAGGTGAACATACTTGATGCTATTCCTGCCAATACATCGTCAAAAACTCCGGTGGGATGCCGTCAGGGCCAGGACACTTGCTTCGGCCAAGATTAAAAACTACATTCTTAACATCCTTAGCTGACACCTCTTCAACCAGCAAATCCCTCCAGATACTGTTCATCTTTGGTAGTACTGGCAGCAACTCTGCAATAAAATTCCCATCATCACTCCACACACCTTCGTCATGTTTCTTCAGAGCCCTTCTAATAGCCTATTGACGGCTAGCAACATTCCCGTCTGCATCAACCAGCTCTCTAATTCTTGACTTGGGCGATCTCGAAGCTACCATCTGATGAAAAAAGCCGGAATTTTGGTCACCTGCACTAAGTCATTCTTTCCTTACTTGTTGAGAGGCTCTAGACTCTTGAACCAATATAAGTTGTTGCCATTGATCCTCTAATTTCCTCATCAAAGTCTCAATCTCCTCAGATAAATCCCCCTGCTCCTCCAGACCATAAATATCAGCCAAGCAAGCCTCAGCTTTCTTACCAGCACCAAACAGATCAAAAGCTCTGCTTTTTCTGTCCCAACCTTTTGACTGCTCTTTTGATAGCTTTAAACTAATTTGAGCCGCGACACGGGACGTTCCAAGCCCTTGAAACTACCTCCCCAAATTCAGGTTTCGGCAGCCAAGCATGCACCAATCTGAACGTTCCTGGGCCATTCTTTTTATTTTCATTGGCAAAGGAGACAAAAAGTGAAGAATGGTCTGACCCAATCTTTGGAATGTGCTTAACATAAGTACTTGGGAACCGTTCCTTCAAGTGTTGATTACATAAAACTCTATCCAGTTGCTTAAGAATCTTAGCATCCCCTCCTTGCCTATCCATCCATGTAAATTGGGAGCCAGAGAAGGCCACATCATGAAAATCATTAGAACATATAAACTGAAAAAACTCATCATCTGAATCACCAAAACTAAAGGCTACTCCTCCTCTCTCTTCATCCGAGGATTAAATGGCATTAAACTCACCTCCAATCAGATGTGGCAACCCAATCACTTCAACTCTGGACAAAGCTTCCCAAAGCTCATGTTTTGCAACAGATCTGGTTGCCCCATAAATTGTAGAGATAGTAGCATGCCCCAACTACTCACAAGAAACAACTCCATGATAGCTTGTGATGACAAGTGGGTGAAAGAAGCCTATCTCAATGTGAGGACCCGTCCCTCTACTCATGTGACTTGTTGTGGACCGCAAGGGCAATTTGGTAAATTGCGTCTTGTCGGCTAGTTTCACACCCGCGTGTGCACACACTGACCATGTTTGTGACAATGTTTGGCTAGAATGGTTAGTGGGACCCGAGATCGAAAGATCCGGGCTTGGGCTTAAGTTTTAGCCCAAGTCTAGCTTTCTGCACCTAAGGGATTGATCTCCCTAGCTAGAAGATCGATCTCTTAGTGCCAGAAAGTCAAACCCGATTTGGCAAGGAAGATCGATCTCTTTCTTAACAGAGATCGATCTCTCTTGAGTTGGTTCGTTCGTCTATAAAGCGAACGAAACCTTTTCTTTTGATTTTTTTTTGGAAAATCCGAAATTTCAGCCGTGTTCTTGCTAGATTTGACTTCATTTGAGGAAGATCTAAGGCCTAGTAGCTTGGATTGAAGCTGCTATTGCATAGGTAGGGATCCTACCTACAATCTTTCGGGTTTTTGGAGTTTATCCGGTTTGATTGTGATCTTTTGCTTAGATCTGTTAAAATACATGTTTATTTTCCATGATTTCACCGATTTTGGACTCGTGGTTTCTTGATCTACCAGATCCCAGAGTTTTGGGGGATTTGGTTGTATTTTCCGACGGTATTTCTCGCCATCCGGTCACCGGAGAACCCATTCGGATCAATCTCCCTTGAGGGAAGATCGATCTCTTGTGGGGCATCATGCCCAGCCCGAGCAGGATCGATCCCTCGGCTGAAGAGAGATCGATCCTTGCCTAGGCTGAGGTGGCGGGTTCCATGTCACGAAGAAGATCGATCCTTCTTGTGGAGAAGATCAATCTCCTTCGGTTGACAGGGACGAATTTCTCGTAAGTACTAAGAAGATCGATCCCCTTGGGAAGGGAGATCCATCTCTTAGTGGCTGAGGGGTGTTTTCAAGTGGTTTTTGCCCGCGAGGCTTTGTATGACGGTTTTCTTTACTGTCTTATACATGGTACATATGTATAAGCATGTTAGCCCTATAATAAGGGCAGTGATGAACCGGAGGAGTGATGACTCCCGGGGTGTTTAGAATAAACGGGCGGGTAGCCCTACAGCTTTCCTTAGCCTTGCATGCCGGTGTGCGTCGAGGGCTTTATCCGTGATATCTGTGAGCTGTTGTTTGCGGGGCTGCTTCCCGATGTAGGTGTTGTGCTGGACTGCTGACAGTTGGTGGTGGTACCACTGTAGCAGCTCCTAGACCTTACTTACCTGTTCACTACCCCAGGCTGGCAGGGTGCCGTGCCCAGACCTTGTTTGATATACAATCACATACTGATGCATGCTTATCTGTATATTCCTGCGTGTGCTCATAACATGCATTGCGTTGTACATTAGTTGCATCTGTGTAGGACGTTGCCGATGGGTTAATCGTCGATCCAGGGCTTTCGGATAGTCCGGATCTAGCTCTAGGACCATTGCGGGTAGCTTGGTCCAGAACTCGATTTGTAGTATTCAGTCGATTTCGATGATAGGGTTAGATGACCTGAATACATGTGGTTTGATGTTTAGAGGTCGTGTCGACCCCAAGTTGTATCTGAGGTGTAGCCGGAGTCCGGTGTTCTTGACTCTTGGGTCGAGGAGTGCCTACCCAGCGGTGTCCTGGCTCGCCAAACAGTATTCAGTGTCCTGTTGTGAGTCTGCAGTGTTTTGGGCCTGCGTTCACACGGACTTCCGATAGAGTTATGGGACCCTTGTATACACCTAGGGTAGACTTGGGGGCGGCACTGTTGTGTTCCCTCCCTTGTGAGTATCGTAGTGTAGTGTCCCTGCTGAGCTTAGTGCTCACTCCTACCCGGGCTGCGTTTTGCAGGTGCTGGCGCTAGCTCTTCTTCGGTCGCCCCTACCGGGCTGGTGTTTGGTGACGTGACGGCGTCTGGTGGTGCTTGAGGTGTGGCGATCGTCTGTTCTACCCCTTGTTTAGTTAGCCTCCTTCGGGAGAGATTTTGTATAATTTTTACCATATTGAGGATTTATATATATTCAATTTTAGTCTTTGAGGTTTGTGATTGATTGTATAATACAGGATGATTATGAATTACTAGGGAGACCACTATGATTAGAGGGAAAGCTTGCCAAAATTTCTGCAGTAGGTTAGGTTCCGGTTCGCGTCGCCCGGCCCGGTTGGGCCTACACGGGTCAGGGCGCAACACTCAAGCTCTTATTCCAGATACCTACAATTCCCCCATGCCTCCCCCGACAAGGCAGAAGATAGGAGTCCTAGTTCAAGCCGAACTTTGACTTCATCCATTCATACTTATCAGAATCGGAACATCTATCAGAAACAAAATAGAAACAACATGGTCTGAAAATATTCGAAAGGAGGTCCTTACTACGCGTCGAGGACCCGCTCCTCGACAATTCCATAATAAGATGTTTTCTTTAGTTTGCTCCTTTGAATGCATCATTGACTTCGACCGCATACAGCAACAATACTTTGCAATCTCCTTAACTCATATACATATTGATGCAGAACCAAGCCGAAACCTGACTGAGTCCGATCCGAAGCAGCTCCCTAGGCGATCCGGACGTGTTCGGACTCCATCCGTCCGACTCAGATCTCCGTACGACCCCGACCGTCGGATGGGCATAACTTTCGACCATGACATCCGATCGGGGCGTGCGACCAGTCGAAACGACGGACTCGACGAGCCCATCATGATTCATCGGAGATCGAAGATCTCTCCATGACCTTGACCTTCGAATCTTCAGATTTCTTTTCCTTTGGCTTAAAATTTCGTTTTAGTGAAAAACTACCTTTTTAGGCAGTTTGCTCGGTCTTTCCTTTTTTTAGCAAATTTCCTATTTCTAGTCGGTTTTCTTCTATTTGAATTCCGAGTTTAGTTACTTGGATTAGGTTAATTCATATCAAAGTCCATGTATGAGTTGGTCTGGTCTCTCCTTAAACATATAAAAGGAGGACTTAGGGTTTGTAAGGATCAGTTTTTTGATGAATAAGAATTAGGGTTTGTTTTCTCCTCTTGAGAAAGTTGGTTTTCTCTCTCATAGAGAGGTCCACGTTTTACCCTGCATCACATATAAAGAACCAAATTGACATGAAACTCTGAGATTACTACTCTAATCTACACTAACAATTAATGAATCGAAAATTGTCTACAATTTAACTCTCAAAATCCGTGTCAATGCAACACTCGATCGTCTGAGTATCTATAGTGTAGCCTAGAATTAGAAATCCGATTTTTCCCAACTTTTCGATCGCTCTATGTCTTTATGCACTCTGCTATGTCTTTGGTTTTTTTTAAAAAAAAATTGCATTGTTTAATCTAGTTTGTATGTCATCTCCCAATTTTGTTACTCGTTTAATTATCTGGTTAGCTGATCTTGAAGGTGAGATTTTACTTCGTTATGCAGCCAGTAGTACCTACTATACTTGATGCAGACATAATAGGCCAATTGCTGGAGCTGACTAGGAGTTCATGTCTAGCATGCAACAAGAAGATGTACTTAATTGCATCATCTTGCTTTCCAACCACGAGAACTTAATCATCTAGTTCAGATCACTCTCCAATGACTTTCAACAGGGTTGTTAGCCTGCTTGAGAGATTTCGTCATGCTCTGAACTAGGCATTGTCTTCATGCTTCCGAAAGTAATCATAGTGGCTCAAACGAGGACCAAACTCTGAGCTACAGTTCCAAAGATCTTTATCATGCAGAAGACCATGTGTGTCAACCATGCATTATACTGAGGTGGCAACTTCTTTATGTGTTCTATGTGCAGGGAAATAAATGCGGGAAAACCCCTCCTCATGAGATTGGTGTCGCGGACCTCTGGTGAGGCATCTCGACATGGTTAACACGCGGAGCAGCGTATGAGGCGTCGAATGTCGATGAGGTGGTCGACGCTCGTCGAGACATCGACGTGTCGAGCTCTGGAGGCGTCGAGGCAATGAGGTTTGGTCGACGATGTCGCACCCCGACCCGTGGAAGCCCAACCGGGCCAGGCGACGCGAATCGAAACTTAACTAAATGCGGAAATAATGGCGAGGGGTTCCCTCTAACTTACTGGTTTCATTAAATAGTTCATAAGCACCCCTGAATAATATAATAATTTTAAATCTCAAAAGATATAATATAATATTCAAAAACCTCAAAGGGGTTACAACAGTTTATACACCATACTCCCGTAGGAGACTAACTATAACAAAAGTGTAGAAAGTGATCACCGATCCTCAGACTCCGCCAGATGCCGCCGCGCCACCAAACACCTGCCCGGTAGGGGCTACTGAAGAAGAGCTGGCGCCTGAACCTGCAAAACGCAGCTCGGGTAGGAGTGAGCATAAAGCTCAGTAGGGTTCTACACTACGTCACACAGAAGGAAGGGGGAACGTAACAGTGTCGCCCTCAAGTAAGACCTGGGTGTACACAGGGGCCCCATAACCCCACCACGTGTCCTTGAGGCCCACGATCATGGTCTTTCAGCCGAGCTAGTCACATGTCTGGTCACACTCAGTAGCAGGAAACAACACTACTGGCCCACAAGCAGGGAACGGCACTGCCGGCGGGAAATAGCACCGCTAAGTAGTCAACCTCTCTACTCAAGGGTCAACACAGTGGAACACGGGCTACACCTCAGCATCCGACTCAAGGCCGACACGACCTCTATAATCATCAAGCAACATGTGTACCAGTCATCTAAGCCTATCATCAAGTTTGACTGGACACCACAATTCGAACCGAGTCCTAACTACCCAACCCCGGTCCTAGGGCTAAATCCGAGCTTCCAGCCTCGGGACGGCGATCCACAAATCACCCACGCCCTAACCATGCAACTAATGCACAACAGAGAATGCATGCTATGAACATACACAAGCAAGAGGAAATAGGCATGCAACAGTATGTCAAGGCAGCATACAAGTCCAACAGGATCGCTGCAGCGGTACTACCAACCGCTGCCAGCCGATCCGCAGCGGGTCCCGGCATTACGACGGTACCATGACCGTCAACAGCGGACTCCTGCAATGGGAAACAACCCCGAAAACTTCGATGAACAGTAAAATATATTATTATAATCCGAGCTTATAATATTATACTCAAAACACCAAAAAGTTCTCTACAAGCAGCTAGTTGACCCCATCGATCCGACGTCCAAACGACGTCGGATTCAAGATCCAACTTAGACTCTAGTAGATCTACATGCTGAGATCAACATATCCAAAATCGGGAAACATCCAACGGTTCGATTACCGGGAAAACACTATTTAAAACCACTAAAAATAGTCAACAAAACCCCATCAAACAGCTTTGGGATCGATCCGGATCATTTGGATTGATCCAGAAAATAGTGGATCGATCCGGAATATTTGGATCGATCCAAACAACTTCATACCAGCTTCATACCAGCTTCAGATCAGTCTCGTCGCAGGCCACGAGAAATATCACCACAATTTGTAGAAAATTCGGAAAAATACAAAATAAACTGAAATAGAAAGATAACTCAGAGATCTACAACTCTTATTCTCATCATAACCCAAGATAACACACGTACCAATCGGAAAACGCGCCGCAAACCGGCTGTTCTTCAAGAACAGCAGAAACCGAAAAATCCGAGATAAAACATGCATAAATCCTACTAAAATCTTAACCAAAGTTCATGAAACTTAAACCAGAGATTATACTAAGCAACATGCATCCAACAACACAATTACAGCAAGATCTAACGGCTAGACTAAGAGAAACCCATAAACAACTCTGGTAGGTAGAACACCTACCGAACAGCGCTAATCCTCGGCTGATTCCCCGCTAAACGACCGCTAACCAAGCAACCAAACCATGCCATGGATCTACCTCACGCCGCCACGGATCCAACGAGCTTTGGAACACCCAAAATGGTGGCCGGAGGAGGGAGAACGGAGAAGAAGAAGGTGGCTGCCCCGGAAGGAAAACAGAGGAAAAACAGAATAGCGGAAGAAGAAGAAAGAAGAAGGAAGAAGAGAAGGAGGAGAGGAAGAGAAGAGGAAGAGGAAGGAAGGGGAAGGCCGGGGAAGGTGGGGAAAAAGGGAAGGATAGGAGAGGAAGTCGTCTCTACTCTGACAACGGAGAGCGATGGCCATGACGGCCGACCACACAAGCTCAACTGCTCTGCTGCAGTACCCGGATCGATCCAAGGCCAAAATGGATCGATTCAAGACTTGGCTGGATCGATCCAACACTAGTTTGGATTGATCCACAAGTCAAAAGAACCCCCTAAATGGATCTAGTCAAACACAATCATCAATCAGAGGCTGTGTGTGCACACGCGGGTGTGAAACAAACCGACAATGCGCAATTTACCAAATTACCCTTGCGGTCCACAATGAGCCACGGGCCCGACCCAGACGGTCGACCCAGGAATGGAGGGACAGGTCCTCACATCCTAATACCCTTAAAGGAAATCTCATCCCGAGATTCGATAAAGGTAGGGCTCGGAAACAAAAAAATAGTTACACTAGAAGACAGGACAAGAGGTGCCTCGAGATGAAAACAACTGTGGAAACTCCTGCCGCATGCTCGCCTCGCGCTCCCATGTCATCTCCTCGGTGCCTCTGTGCCTCCACAGTACCTTGACCAAGGGAATCGTCTTGCCCCGCAAGACCTGATCCCTCCGGTCAAGTACTCGAACTGGCTGCTCGACGAATGTCACGTCTGCCTCAAGCTCGATGTCATCCACCCTGATGACATGAGACGGGTCTGGGTGATACTTCCTCAGCATCGACACATGGAACGTTGGATGCATAGCTGACATGTGCTGAGGAAGATCCAGGCGGTAAGCTACCTCGCCGACCCTCTCTAGGATCTCAAATGGCCCGACAAGCCTCGGCGCCAACTTACCACCTCTGCCAAACCTGACGGACCCTCTGTACGGCGATGCTCGCAGGAACACTCTGTCGCCGACTGCAAACTCTAACGGTCGTCGCCTCTGATCTGCATAACTCTTCTGCTGGCTCTGAGTCGTCACAAGCCTCTGCCTGATCTGCACGAACCTCTCTGACAAGTGAACTGCTATGTGTCACACATACTCATCTCATATGTGCTGACCTGACCTCTACATCTGGTCTCTGGATTTCATCTCTGCATCTAATCTCTGTATCTGATCTCTGCATCTAATCTCTGTATCTGATCTCTGCATCTAATCTCTGTATCTGATGCCAACCAAGCTGACGATGAAATCCATGATTTATCTCCATGCCTCCTGAATGAGCAGCAACAGGAGAGGAGTGAACCTCACGTAGGATGTCCTCGTGCAACTCTGGATCTGCTACTCCACCTCTGGGGTACTATCAACTGTCTGCTAAGGCCGTCAGGAAACTCTATAGGCTCGATGTCGTCGTCGCTCCACGCCGTCATGGTCATGGTGCAGACTCTCGGGGTAGGGTTGCCTCAGCCTCTACCTCGTCCGGTCTCTGCTCTCTGCCAACTCTGGCTGATCCTCTGAGTAGCTCTCTCGTTTGCTCTGTGCTGATCTCCCTGAGGACTGTCTGACGACGTCTGGGATGGTGGATGGTGCCTCAACAACGTCGGTTGAGCAATCAGATGAACGACACGAACTACCGTGCTACAACTAGAATGGCACTGCACCCATCTGGACTGATGGCTGCTGGAAAAGGAAAACTCTAGCAGTGGGACGTACTCTACCAAGCAGGCTCCTGCAATCTGGTGATGACGTTCACCATGGTATGCTTCCGCTCCCACTCTGACACTGGAACGGGCTGTAATGGGTCTGCCGAATCTGCAACACTGCTACCTAAGCACAACCTGCCATCAGCTGACGCTGTCCAACCCTCTATCATGTGCTTGGTACCAACCACAGCACGGATCTCTACGAGCTCCGGATATATACCCTGGGTCTATATCACTCTGGCCGGGAGAGCTGGGATGCTGCAAACACCGAAGGGGAGGTCATCTGGAATCTGATCCTTAAAACCTGATCCAACTGATTGTCTGTCTCTGATGAGCTGACAAATCCACCAAATCTGCTCTAGCCTCTTTAACCACTGCTGATGGCTATCACCCTTAAAGGCACTGACTCAGTGACTTTAAGGCAAAAGCTCCGGTCTCCTGGTCACTCTGGTCAACGGTCCCGCAGTCTTGGAGATGCCTCTACTGAATCTTGAACACCGTCTTCAACCTCTGCTGTCGCATATCTGTGTCGAGCCCGGCTGAATCAATTGATCTACCTGCCGCTGAGACTGCCCGTCCGTTGAAACCTGCCTCTAAAGGCCAAGACCTCGCGCTGGGAGCCAAATAACACCGATACACCCTCAGCAGCTGCGATGCAAACGCCAAATATCGCTGGTACTCCTCCTCAATGCCCCAGTAAATAGGATGCTGATGATGAACGCTACTGCAACTGATCAGGGCACGGCCTGAAGATCCTCTACATCAGATCTGTGAAAGTTGCTAGTGCGTTTGTCAGACTAAACGGCATCACTGTGAACTCCTTCCCCGTTGTTTTCGAGGGTGCTCTGGAGAGCAGCTTTCCCCTCGTGTTGTTGTTGTTGTTGTTTGTGCAGCTGTCCTTCTTGAGGAGCTTTCTGGTTGTTGCCTTCGCGGGCACCGAGTTCGAGGTCGAGATTCCTTTGGGCTGTTGTGAGCGTTGCGAGTTTGCATGTGGATGCCAACAGCATTTGGAGAGTCGAGGACTCAGTCGGCCGAGTCGGTAGCTCGGAATTTCGTTCGCCCAGGTGTGTTACCTCAGAGTGTGTTCCGGTTCTCATTGTGGATGGTTCCCTCCATACATGCATGGGCGTCAGGAAGCTAGTCAGTGTTGCAGCACAAAGTATGCACCCGCTGCAGTGTAACTATGATGTGTTAGCAGTTGAGAGACTCGTCGACCCCTTCAGAGTTTGACCTTCGCATCGACTACACCAACTGAGGATTCGGGATTGCGACATCCCAGAGGCAGCCTTCCGTACGAGGTACGGACGAAGCATCTTTTCTACATCTTTCGTAAACTTTTAAGGTTTCGGCCATCTATTTCTATCATGCTCACTGTTTGAATGAGATTTGGCGTTGGAGGGTAAAGCGTTTGGTTGCTTGCATCAGTTGATGCTGCACAAGTTGATACAGAAACAAGTGTTTGATTACTTGTATCAATTCATGTAGTATTAATTCATTTTCTGTTTGATTGGTTTGTATTGCACCAGTTGATGCACCAGAGCTTCGGATTTCAACTCCGGCGACAAACTCCAGCGATCTCCCCATTCGACACAAAATCACCGTCTCCATCTCCCCTTTCAAGCTATGGCTTTGTCCATCTCACCTGTATCTACTGCCATGAGCTAACAGACCACTCCGGTGCACTCATCTCCATTTCCAACCATCTCCGGCCATCTCCAACATCACCACCACCGTAGCCCGCCTCTCTATTCCTCCACCAACCTCTCCTCACCTCCTATCTTCTCTAAACCCTGAAGCCACCACCACCCTCTCCAATTCCGGCGAACCCCCACAACCCCATTTCCTCCTCCGGCGAAGCCGTGGCCACCGTGGCAACCCGTTCCCAGTCCTTCGCCATCTCGACCTCCCCAAGGTCCCCACCGTCAACGTCGACCACCTTGTCGCCTCTAATGCAAGTTTTCCCATCTCCTCCATCCACGACCAACAGCACATGGGCGCCATCCCCAACGCCGACGCTCGTTCCTCCATCTGCTCTGGAACCGGCACTTCCCGACGACTCCTTCCCTTCCGACAGCACCCGACGACGTCTCGACACCACCCGTCGTCGTCCTCGCCGGAAGCTTCGCCCGAACTCCTCATCCCTCTTAGATCCGGCGCCGCCACTACTGTAAGGGCCTAATTGTAATTTTAGGGCTTTTATGTAAGATTGGGGACCTTTCGTGTAATTTTAAGTGTTGCGGGGGGGTTTCTGCAAAAAAAAACCCACCCCCTTCTAGAGAATTCGAGTCTCTTCTTCCCCTTACATGTCTGCCAACCTGTGAGAGAGATCGAGAGTGAGAGAGAGAGAGAGAGAGAGAGAGAGAGCTCGGGGGAGCTCGAGAGGAAGCTAGGGAGAAGACGAAGAGGGTTCGCCGGCGCCGGGGAAGAAGGAAGAAGAGAAGAAGGGAGGAAGAACTGGGAGAAAGAGAGGGGGAGATCGCCGAAAATCGGGTAGATCCGGTGAGGTTCCCGCCGGATTTCTTCTCCCATTTGGCTCAGGTGAGCTTCTAGCTTCTCTCTCCATTTTTCCTTGTTTTCCGTGGTTTTTCCGTTGGGGTTTGGGGAGCTTCGCGGTCTTCCGGCGATGGGTCGCCGGAGAAGGTGTCGTGGACGGCGATGGGGACCTCCCTCGGCGACTGCAACGCCGGAGAAGGACCCCCGTGGTCCAGGGCATCTCTCTCCGAGCCCTGTCTGGGCGTTTCCATGGCAGGGGATCCTCGATCCTCCTCCCTGCCATGGTTTCCGGCAAAGTTCCGGCCGGCCTTTCTCTGGCCGTGGCCGCCAACCTTCCTCTGAACCTTGTGCTAGGGACAACGTGTAGCTTCTCTCTTCTCCCTTGGTAGCCCCTCCTTTGGTAGCTTTAACCCTTGTTTTGGAGATCCGACGGAGCTCCAACGTGAGCTCTTGCGATCTTCTTGAGGAAGAAAATGACCCTGTGAGGTGCATGTTAGCACACACGCACAGTGTCTGCTAACATGCACCAGAGCCTTCGGATGCCCGTAGTTGAGCTCTCGATGCCCATTTTCGATGTTTCTCGCGCCGTTCGACCGGCTTTTCGAGCGTCATCTATTTCTAGTAGTTTCAATTCCTTTTAGGGCCTTGCCTGATCGTTCTTGCTTTGTGTGCTTTAGGCGATCGATTGAGCGGCCGTCAAGTGTCGGAGCGTGACATGGGTTCCCGGACCTAGAGTTTACGCTTGGATTGCTTCCTTGAGGTAGGAGTTACCTCATACTAGGATTGATGTGTTGTTGTGTTAATGCTATGTTGTGCATGCTTTTCTCTTGTGATGGTTGTATGATATGCTATGATATGATGTTTTCTTGTATTGTATGAATATATGATAATTGTTATTTGCTTTATTGCTGTGTTCTTTGTTTTGTGCATACATGATAGGATTGGGGTTGTGATTGGGTCTAGTAGGTCCTGTAGCTAGACTAGTCAGAGTCTAGGGACTAGTTGAGGACTTGATCTGAGGACTTTGATCTGATTGAGGATATGATTTGAGGATTTGATCTGATTGAGGAAATGATTTGAGGATTTGATCTGATTGAGGATCTGGCTTGAGGATTTGAGTTGATTGAGGATTTGATCTCATTGAGGATGTGTTGCCTATACTAGTGTACTGAGGCCTATATAGAGTCTATAGGGGTCTGGGCGAGCGTTGACGGCCTGACGCGATGACTATGCGTGTAAGACTTACCCAGACTAGCCAGACCATACTAGGATCAGTAAACTAGTATAGGATGTTGTACCTATACTAGTATATTGGGGCTGGGTATAGAGTCTATAGGGGTATGGGCGAGCATTGACGGCCGGACGCGGCGACTGTGCGTGTAAGACTTACCCATATTAGCCAGACCATACTTGGGCAGTATACTAGGATAGGTGGGTGTACACCAGTGTCCTAGAGTGTGTCAGGTGACTCCTACTGGGCTTTTGAGCTCATTGTTTGGGTTTTTGATTTTTGGTGCAGGTAGGCCCGAGACCACTGCACCCTATGGAGACCATGTACTGTGCAGAGGAGTCATTCTGTATTTTGCTTCTTTTATTATGTATGAAAAGGCATGTATATGTTGGAATTTGGAAAAAGGATTGTATATTGTAAATTTGGGCTGTAATATCCTGTATTTTGATGTCTACAAATCCTATGTACATGAAATATGTGGATGAAATGAATGAATGTAGGTGGGCGAATGTGTCCCTAATAGTTGTGATTAAATGTTGTAATCTATGTATTATTAGTGATTGATAGGTTGTAAATGTGAACTCACGCGCCCGTGCCCAAGGGTCATGTCGAATTTTTCAGTAATTATTTTTGGGATTAAATATGGATTTATTGGGACGGGGCGTGACAACTACCCTACACCGCCACCCACAACCTCCCTGAAGTCCATCAACACTAGATCCGGGACTCTCCCTCGCTGCCGCGAGCCTCCGACCACTCCATGGCGCAATCCGGCAACCAGCGCCCCTCCCCACTCATGGCTCATCGTCTCCATTGGGCGGAGTCTTTACGCTGTGACTGAGCCACCTTGGTTGTGCTCAGCTTCCTCGGGAAGGAGAGGGTCGACGGGTGTTGCCGTTGATGGAGAGGGTCGGTGGCTTAGGAAAGGAGGGATCAGGGAAAGATCAAGTGATGCATCAACTGATGCTTCACCTGATGCTGCATGAAGCCACTTTTTTGCATCAACTGATGTTGCATCAGTTGACGCATATGGTCAACCAAACATGGGTTTGGACGATAATGCTACATCAATAGAGTTGATGTAGAGACAACCAAACACCCCCTGAGTGAAGAGAAGGAAGTACACAAGCATCAACTATATGTGTGCAATTCCAAGTCCCTTCGCAGACACCACTTTCACCCCGCCAACAACCCCATGTTCGCTTACATGCGTTTGTTTGTGCAGCACATAAATTGTGTTTATATGAAAGTTCTCTCCACATGTGGTGGTTATCTCCATACGAGGTTTTAGATGCAATTCATTTGCATCATATTCAAGTTGAGCACCGCATAAAATCCACTTTTGCTATTTTGCTTTTGCAAAGATTGATGATTTTGTTTTCTTGAAATCGGCTGTGGAATCATCAACAAGTCGGCTTAGGCATAAGCTGCCATGACATACTGTTTTGGGATTTTTGCCTTCAAAGATTTAGTATAGGCATGATGGCAAAGCTTTGGTACTGCACCGCACATTTTTATGCGACAGATCAATCTAGCATTTGGATTTCTTTATACACGGGGTACTTCAAGTTTTTAAAACGCGTTATCATGTAAAGAGAAATTATGGTTTTTTATCTGAACTCTATTATTTTTTGTTCTAATCAATTATGGTTCATTGGACACCTGCTCCTAATATGCAGTGGGGTTATGTTGTGATCACCACTCCAAGCGGAGTCTTAGATCACGAGGAAGCTATCAAACAAAATGTGGGGGAAAGGACAAGTCCGCATCTCTGCAATCTATGCGGCCAGGCAAAGGGGGGACCGTCTGCATCTCTGGCGGGAGTTAGCGAGGGTGCGCAACCCAGCCGGCCCTCACCTCTTTATTGGCGATTTCAACGTCGTGGCTTCCCCTTTTGAGAAGAAGGGCGGCCGTCCATTCCTCCTTCGTCGCAGTACCCGCGAGTTCCTGGACTTCACCTCCTCTGCCGGTCTCATAGATCTTGGGTTTATTGGGCCGAGGTTCACCTGGTCGAACAAGCGCATGGGAAGGGAGAGGATCCTTGAACGACTGGACAAAGGTTTGGTGAATGAGGCTTGGAAGAGGCAGTTCCCTGGTTCTTACGTCCACCACCTCCCCAGGCTCTCTTTCGACCACAATCCCCTCCTCTTGAAGCTGGAAGGTGAAGCTCGTCCCCCTGGGCCATCTACTTTTCGACTGGAAAGTTTCTGGTTGCAAGACAAGGAATTCTCATCGCTTGTACACCGAGTTTGGGCAAGACCAGGGGGGCAATAGGCAGTACAACTTGGCTAGGAGATTGAAGGAGATCAAGGACACGGTCAAACTCTGGAACCGCAGAGAGGAGGCGGACCTCTTCAAGACCGGAGCCCAAGTCGAGAGTTTGCTTGCCATGCTCTATGACAAAGAGGAGTTGGGTTTGCTTTCAACAGAAGAAGAAACGGAGCTCAGATGTTTGGAGAACCGGTACACCGCGACCTTATTGAAACAGGAGGAGTTTGTTGGCCGGAGATACCGCAGATCCTGGGTTACTGCAGGCGATCGAAATTCTAGTTTTTTCCACAGTCTGGCCAAGCGGCGTCAGCATAAGTCTAAAGTCACTGAGATTGTGGTTGATGACGGTAGAGTGCTCTCCTCTCAGCATGACATCGCAGCCGCCATGCTGGAGCATTTCAACAAGCTCTGGACAGAGGCCAGACAGCATGAAGAAGAAGTAGCTCTGCCCACCCTCCCCCGACTCAGCCTTACCAGCATCGACCTCCTCTCTGCTCCTGCTTCTGAAGCTGAAATCCTCGAAGCCATGAAGGGAATGGAAGATGACAAGTGCCCGGGACCGGATGGCATGCCGATCGAGTTCTACCTCAAATTTTGGCGAGTTCTCAGGTTGGAGATGCTGGAACTCATCATGGGTTTCTTCAACAATGCCAGACTCCCCCCAAACTGGAATACCACATTCGTGTCACTCATCCCCAAAGGCGCGAACCCCATGAGGATTAAAGATTTCCGGGCGATCTCTTTATGCAATGTAAGTTACAAAATTGTTTCTGCTGTTCTTGCTAACCGGCTTCGCAGTGTTCTCGGAGAGGTCATAGGCCCAGAGCAGTCGGCCTTCCTCCCGGGCCGATCCATCTTCGACAACATCGCTGCGGCACAGGAGCTCCTCCACTCACTACACCGCGCCCCCAAGACGAGACCCCTGATGGCTTTCAAGGTCGACATCCGTTCAGCGTACGACAGTGTCCGGTGGTCTTTTCTGCTCCGAGTGATGGAGAAGATGGGCTTCCCCCCCACCTGGCGTTTCTGGGTATTTGAATGTCTATCCTCTGCCTCCTTCTCTCTGGTGATCAACGGCCGCGTCTCGGGCTTCTTCCAAACTTCCAGAGGACTCCGGCAGGGAGACCCGATTTCCTAGTACCTGTTCCTCATCGTCCAGTCTGTGCTCTCCCAACTGTTGAAGGCATTGAAAGGAGTCAAATTTTACGGCGGGCGCGAGACCTTCTCCCATCTATTGTACGCGGACGACTGCCTCCTGGTGACCAAGGCGAAAGCTGAGGAAGCTTCCATGATCAACATTGTGCTGGATAGGCTCTATCATCTCTCGGGCTTGGAGATCAACCAGGAGAAATCCTAGCTGCTCTTCTCACCCCGCACCGATCCAGCCAGGCGTCTTTGTATTTGCAGGATTCTCAAGGTCGCAGAAGCCCGAGATCATCTGAAGTATCTTAGCGTTCCTGTTGATGGAGGGAAGCTCCGAGCCTCAGCTTTCAACGATCTTGTCCAAGACTTCCAGCACCGGTTATCCGATTGGTCCTCATTGAAGCTGTCTGGGGCTGGTAGGGTGGTTATGATCAAATCTGTCCTCCAAGCCAAGCCCACACATACCTTTTTCGCAACCCATGTCCCGACGTCGGTGCTCAAAGACCTGGAGTTTCTGTGTCGAAATTTTCTATGGAACGGGCGCAAAGGTGGTCGGGTAGCATGGGACGTTGTCTGTTCCGAAACTAAGGCCGGCGGGCTGGGGTTGAAGAACTTCCATACATGGCAGCAATCGCTGAGACTTAAACGAGCTGCAAGCCTCTGTTTGGAACCCAACTCAATTTGGGCAAGACTGAGTAGGGACAAATACCGCTGGACAGGGAATCTACCGACAGGAAACATACCAAGAGGCACATCCTCACACTGGAGGAGGATTTGCAGAGCCGCAATGAAGCTGAAGGAGGGTTTGAGATGGTCACCATCTCCGTCTGGACAAGTAAGTGTCCTACTAGACCCCTGGGTACTTGACTCCCCCCTATCCCTCTCCCCATCTCTTTTCTCTACCTCTTTACCGACGAACCTCCTTGTTCGGGACTTGCTGGACGACTCCGGCCTATGGAGGGAGGATCTGTTGCAGCAGTTTCTCCATCCAGATTTAGCTACTGCATTTCGAGGGATCCAGTTGGGGCATGCAAACTCCAGAGACAAGCCACTATGGACTTTCTCGAGCAATGGCGTTATTACAACAAATGCCATCTATTGCTGGTTGTCTGCTAGCTTGGGTAACTGGCAAGGGGAGGCACGGTCGGCAGAGTGGTTAAACTGCTGGAAGTCATCGATCGGGCCGCGCGTCAAATTTTTTCTCTGGAGATTGTTTCACGGCAAGATCTTGACTTCGAAAGCTCTTTGGCTGCTGGGTTGTGCACCAGACCCATTGTGTTGCATCTGTGGATCTGAAGCGGAGACCCTCGATCACCTCTTCTTCACCTGCCCGTTCTCCGCCGATGTTTGGGTCCGAGTGTGCCGAAGCTGGAGGGCGCCTACCTCAGTTGACGATTGCTGGCAGCTATTCACTGCAGCAGCTAGATCGGGACTTGGGGAATGTAAAACAGTAGCCGGCTATTCACTATGGTGGATCTGGAAGCAAAGAAATGACGTCATCATCAACAACCAACACACCTCTTCCGAGAAGCTTGCCCGTTTAATAGCTCGCCATGTTAGGGAATTTTCACTGTCTTTCCTTCCCAAACCGCCCTCCTCCCCTCCCTCCTCCTCGACGACGCCAATCCTCCGGACGGATGCCTCGTTCCGTGGTGGAGCCGCAGGGCTTGGAGTCACCCTCTTTCCGGATGGAGTCTCCGTTGGTTGGACCTGGAAGGGCCGGTGTCGGGTTAACTCTGTCGTTGAAGCCGAGCTATAGGCGATGGAAAGGGGACTGCAAGAGGCATTTCGTCACGGGAGTGTTAAGATCATTTTGGAATCTGACTCGCTGCTGGGAATTGGCTACGCCTCCGGCCGTTTCTGCTAGTCTAGGGACCTGGTTGAGGTTCTCAAAGCAGTCTGGAGGATCACGGCTAATTTCCAAAGCGTCTTCTTTGTACACATACCACGAGAGTTCAACACCCTTGCTGATTGCTTGGCCGGCTCCTCTTGGCGAGATAACTCGTAACTAGCACTTCGTAGACTAGAGTTGTATTCCAGTAGGCATTGTTGCCTGAACTGCATGTGGCGTGTTCGGACTTTACCGAGCAAACCACCGTCATTCCCTGTCACACAGCCCTTGGCTTAACTAAGCAAAAAAAAAAAACAAAAACAAAATGTGGGCGGTCAGGTTCTTGGGTATTTTCACTAACACACTCTGATCAAGGTTCCTCATGTACCTATCATAGCTTGGCAAGGCAAGACTGCGGATATCTTTGCCCCAGAGATGGGGTTTCATTTTGTTTATTACCATGTACAGTGTACTATACTATTTTCTTCACAAGTGTAATTTCACTCTCTTTTTCAGGTGAAGTATTCAAGAAGCTTATCCACGACGGTGGCAACTTAAATAATGATTTCGTTCGTCATTTTGTTTACTGTTTCGAGCAGCTAATGGGCAGATTGATTTCGGTCTCAGCTAGAGGTCTCCATTCATGGTCGGATTCATCTTTGATTTTTCTGTCTCCAATTGCCTCAGAGTTGTTGCCCGATCATGAATACGGAGGATGTTTGTTGCTTTGTTTTAGTCAAGTTTATGTTATGAGGGCACATCCTAAAAGATCAGGTCAAAGGTGTACCTGTAGAATGAAGCCTTCTTTTATCAGCTTTGTTCTTTCCTTGGAGTTGCGTACACTAAAACTCCTTCCAGAATGGAGCATCGGCCTCTATAATTCTAATCTCTTGGCTTCAATGTACTTGTTTGAGAGTTGAGAGTGAGATTAACAGGAGGAACGCCCTTTCCGTACTTGAAGAGACCATCAAGTATGTTCTTTCATCTGTTCTGTTCTGTAGTCTTTGAGGTAGACTAATATAACTTTTATGTAGAATATATTGCTTCGCCTTGTAGAGGGAATAGATGATAGGTTTTACCTGCCTTAGGGGGGTAAATGTCCTACATTTTCAGCAAATTTGGAAAATTTAGAGGCTTGAGGATTGGATTATCGATCCATTACCACCACTGGCTACTCGGAAAAGCTTCAAGAAGTATCCTGTAACACACCCCAGATAGTAAAATATATGATCGGGCCTATTTCTAAACCGAACTCGATTGATGAGAATTGTGGGAAAGAAATAATAGCTATTTAAGTAAACAACCTTTCATATCTAGCACAGATGATGGGTTTTAGTCATTTGAACTGGTACTGATGATATCACACGCAGTTTTCCCATTCTTACTTCCAGATGTGCACTACGTATTGAGACAAAACAAAGTTAACTAGCCAATTCTAGGAACTCTGACGACGCGGTCATTGTCGTCGACCCAGACCCAGACCCTGTCGAAGCGGTAGTCCATGATCACGGCCATCTTCCCCTTCACCACGATGAAGGCTTTGAGCGAAGGGTTCTCCCTCTCGATCGTCGCCACCGCCTCCTCCCCCTTCACCCCTATCAGCTCCGGCCACCTCGTCTTCCCTGCAGCAACATCCATATATATGCACATACTGGCATTAGAGAGAGAGAGAGAGAGAGAGAGAGAGAGAGATTTTGATGCATGCATGCATATGCTGCAAGATATGTGTCATGCATCACTTTAATTTACATGCAGATACGTCATGATCATCAACATCAATTCCACAGGCTTCTCGTTGTTTTCCAGTCTTGTCTTCGATGATTTTACTGACTCCGCGGTAACTCTGGAGCAACTTCACTTGTTGAGGGGTGAGAATGGTCGCGAAGCCGTGGATGCTGTCAGATTCGCAGATGTTCAAGATGCGTGGCTTGTAGCCGTTTTTCTCTCCGAGTGAGTAGACGATATATTCGTACCATTCTTCTTCAGTGGCGGTATCCTCCTTCCTCAGTCTGATGTCCACGACAACAAGGTAGGTGGAGGTGGTGTTGTTCGTGGTGGCACCAGTGTTCGTGGTGGCACCGGTGGTGGTGGTGGTGGAGATTGCAAGCTTGGATTGAAGTAATACAACAATGGCAAGGGCGAAGGTTAGAACCGCAAGAGGAGAAGAAGCCATTGGATTTTGCAAGCAAAAGGTGGTGATCAGTGCTTGTATAAATATGATTTGGTATATATTCGTGAAACATAAAGAGAGAGGAGGAGTTTCATGCCAAATAAAGAGAGGGGGAGTTCCTTCAACTTATGCGTGCGTTCATCATGGTACATAGTTACTCTAAAGATTTCAACGTATGCCACTACTGTTTCATCCTTAATGTTAGGGTTTCCATAGTCATTAATGGTTCATCTTTAATGGTTCATCTATGATCTCTCTGTCTCATCTAGCTGTCTCCAATTATCTCAGAGTTGATGCCTGATGAATCCGGAGGATGGCTGTTGCTTAATTATTTGTTGTACTCAAGGTTATGCTATGAGGACACATCCTAAAAGTTTAGGTAAATGTTGTATCTGTGGAATAAACTTTCCTGATCATTTTTACACAGTTCTTTTCTTAGAATTATTGAGTACAATAAAACTCCTTCCAGAATGGAGCATGGCCTCGATAATTCTAATCTCTTGGCTTCAATGTGCATGCTTGTTTGAGAGATAATTAACAAGAGGAACGCTAGCTGATAGCTCTTTCCGTACTTGAAGAGACCATCTAGTATGCTCTTTCATGTGTTCTCTAATCTCTTAGGTAAATTAATATAACTTGAAGAGACCATCTAGTATATATGTTCTTTCATGTGTTCTCTAATCTCTTAGGTAGATTGATATAACTTGAAGAGACTATCTAGTATGTTCTTTCATGTGTTCTCTAATCTCGTAGGTAGATCGATATAATTTTCATGTAGGATATATTGCTTCACCTTGTACAGGGAATACAGGATAGGTGCAAATACCACTATGGGTGCGTTTGGATGATGATGAATCTGGCGAATGGGGGGCGAATCGGCGGGATGAGGAATCTGTAGGGATTCCGGATCCATGCGTTCGTTTGTTTGGATCTCAAACGGCACGCCAAACGCACCCTGTACGTATAAGTCATCTACCATGGCTTGGGGGAGCAAATGCCGTGTATTTTCAACAAATTTGAGAGTTTGGGATTAGAACTCAGGACCAACCATTACCACCATCAGATACTTACCATGCTGATCAGTCTACTTGACTTCATTCATGACCTAGAGATAATTGGATTCGGAAAATTTTTGAGGTATGATATGAAAGACCTCAAAAATTCAAAGCATCTATGATCTGTAGTGCCGATGGATGAGATTGAGGGAAAGAAATAATAGCCATTTAATTAAACATATATATATATATATATATATATATATATACACCACAGATGATGGGGTTTATTCATTTGTACTAAGTTCTGATGATATCACAGACAGTTGACGGGATTTATATATTTTCCCCATTCTTATTTCCATATGTTGCACTTCTGAGACATAACAAAATCAACTAGCCAATGCGAGGAACCTGGGCAACGCAACCATTGTCGTCGACCCAGACCCAGACCCTGTCGAGGCGATAGTCCATGGTCACCACCGACTTCCCCGCCACCACGATGATGGCGTGGACCGACGGGTTCTCCCTCTCGATCGTAGCCACCGCCTCCTCTCCCTTCACCCCTACCAGCTCCGGCCACATCGTCTTCCCTGCAGTAACATCCATATACATGCACGCACTAGCATTAGAGAGAGGGAAAGAAGAGAGAGAGAGAGTGATAGGGACATACCCATACTGAAGGCAAGCCTAGCTTTTCTTGATATATATGTGCGGTGGACCTTAAAAGAACTCAAAGAGATCGAGCTTATTATAAAGACCAGAGAGCTAGACATCCGTCGGGTTTATATAGGGTACTCAGCAAGGAAACAGACGTATAGTTGTGGACTACGTGCATGGCTACGAGGCATGCAGCGTGTAGACCTCGTCAACAGGTGTCAAGATGCATGGTGATAATACAAGTGATAAACATATATATATCCGGTCCGAAATGCTGGCCTGTGTTGTTCTCGGGATTTAATGCTTGCTCGTCCCAATCTTAGAAGTCAACAGATCATCATGTTTGTGATCACGTACAGCTGCTACCAATAACCTTGTTTGCTTGTGATTTATTGTAGATTTTCAAGGTGCAACCGGATTAGATTTTCAAGGTGCATCCAGAATAGACGGATTAATCTTGTCTGCTACCGGCAGGGGCGGATCCAAGATTTGAAGTCTGCCGCGACTTCTAGTAAAAATTTACGGCAAAATAATCATACAATAATGCTAGTATACGCTCATATAAAAGGAAACAATAGAGATCGAAGAAATATATTTCGAGGAACAGATTGTGAATTTGTGATCTCCGAAATTTTGGGCGAAGAAAAAACTAGGGATTCGGATTGAGAAATGGAGATGGGAGAGAGAAGAAGAGACGGGTTTAATTAACGGGTTCTCTCTTCGCATATACCGCATACGTTAGTCTTGTTCGATGCTGGCTCGATTCAACTGATAACGAGCAGGGTCAACTCGATCCAAGTCGAAAATTAAACATTAGATATATAATATATATCTTTTATGTATTTAAATATTGTAATTTAGAATTTTATACATTTATTCAAAAATTGCTAATAACTTTTTAGAAAATTGACGTTAAGTACCCCATATTAAAGAACAATTTTGGGGAAAACCCAATCTGATGTGATTTTAAGGTTAGACCAAAAAGCAATTCGATACCATGTAGTTTCTGAGTTTTGCAGTTTAGTATCACGTAGTTTCAAAATTATCAAAAAATACTCCAAGTTACATAATAGTACAGTATAAACCCATCATCCGATGCCGTTACTACATTTTAACGGCAAGTGCTCAATTTTGACCGGTTTTCATCAATTTTGACTGGTCTGCTGACGTGGGAAGTGAGAGAGAGATCCGTTTGTCACGTGCTCACCCTTCATGCATGGTCGTCCTCTTTAGATGAGGACGCCGATGATGAAGGTTGGGTTTCGTGGAGGACGAGGACTCGCTCGGACGTCGTCGTCGACGTGAGGAACCATGCATGAAGGGCGACAGGGAAGAAAACAGAGGAGGGGGAAGTGAGAGACAGGGAAGAAAACATAGGAGGGGGAAAAAACCGGGCACCTCACCTTATAAGACACTGCCACCTCCATCTCCTACCTCACGACCACCATCACCACAAAGTCCGGTGACCATCTACCCATCTTCCTCCACCCTCTCTTCCCTCCATCACCTTCGGCAGCTAACAACGTCAACCTCGACCTCCCGCAACGCCAAGAGTTCCTCGTCGGAACCCATTTCGTGCAATCATCTAGAACACTATCGATAGACTAGATCAACCAATCGGCATCTTACTACTGATTCGAGAGGGCATGTGTGAAATGTTTATCGACGAGGAATATTATCAAACTCTCGTAGCATCATATCAAAGCTCTAGGTATATTTAAATCTCATCCAACGATCCAACGATTCAGGTCATAAAAAAATACTGATTGATATTCAGATGCCAAAGATCTGAACCGTTGGTTGGTATGGTGATGTTATGAGGGAAACAAATTAAAATATTATCAGTCCATATCTTTCTCGGGAAAACTTTGTTTAACCAAAGCTTCTTGCTGGTTGGATTCTCCGTCCTCCAGGAGTGTTGCGGTGATGATGCTCCCCATATTACGTCCTTCGACCGCCGCCTTCCCCATCCACCCTCCTCTTCGCCACCCCTTTCCCTTCCGACGGAACGTTTTCATTTCTCCATTCCTTCGCTTCTCCTCCTCGGTCGCTCCCATCAACGCCACAGACCAGCCCTCTTCCAGGGATACCTCAAAGCATGTGACTCTTCCCTTCTTTTCATTTATCTTGCTATAGATCCCTCTGGACTCGGTCTATGTGACGAGTCGCTAAACCCTGGGGTCTTACTAGACCTTACAATGAAGCAACAAATTTTGGTCATTTAATATGTGAGACCCTCAATTTGTTTTTTTATTTATTTTTTATGTTTTGTTTAGCTATGTCTTCCATTGTATTCTTCATGTCACAGGCTAAGTGACTTTTGCCTCATACAAGGTTTTGCTTATCTTCATGTTTACCAGGGCTCTCTAAAGTCTGGTTTATATCTTGTAGCAACACCAATTGGAAATCTAGAAGACATTACTTTGTAGTATGTCATGTGCATTGTGCCTATCTTTTACATCCATGCTTTTCCAATTCGTGCTATATTAGTGTACCAAGTTAATGCTCTTCTCGCTAGACATCCCCACCCTCGTAGCCTCCACCAGCTCTTAGGCCGCCTCCAACCTTTCCCATCACCATCGTGTCCGTTGGCAGAGAGAGAGAGAGACAGAGAGAGAGACTCATCCGCCAGCTCCTGGGCCAACTCCAACCTTCCCCATCGCCATCATGTCCGTCGGCAACAAGAGAGAGAGAGAGAGCCGACAACTCATCCCATCCCCCCACCCCCCCACCCCACCTAAAACCAACTAAACAAAAGAGAGAGAGAGAGAGCGCCGGGCAACCAACCATCCCATCCCTCTCCCCACGAGAGGAGTGTTAGCCCTAATGACGTTTTGATTATATTTTGATGATGCCAATATGTTCCTAAATATTAAAATATATATGTGATAAAATATATGTTGATAACAAGCTTTAACTTTCATATTTGAGCTATTATTGGATTGACGGATGATATGCGGATGCATCCGTAGAGTTGACGGATGATGCGCGGATGCATCCGTGGGATTGACGGTCGATCCGTGGATCAACCGTGGAGCATTTTTGAAGAAAAGTGAGAAGCAACGGTCGATCGGAGCATCGACCGTGGGAAGCATTTTTCTTGACAGTGCCTGACGGACGATGTCACGGTCGATGCGACGGTCGACCGTGACGCTTGACGGTCGATAGGTGGATCGACTGTGGCTTAAGAAAAGCCCGGCGGACGATGTCACGGACGATGCGACGGTCGACCGTGAGCCCAGAAACTAGCCGTTGCTGAAACAGAAAATAGCCGTTGGAAGCTATTTTTTGAGGCCCTAAAGCTCAAGTATATATGAGAAGATGCAGCAAACTTGGGGTAAGACTAAGGGAGATATTAGTTTACATTGTAATAAGTTTTAGTCTTCTTTTGAGAGCTTTAACCTTTGTAAAACTACTTCAAGTGTGAAGTAGACTTTGAGAGAAATATCCCAAGAGAGAGCTTGGAGTGATTTGTAAGGTTCTCAAGCACCCGTAAGCTTGAGAGGGAGCTCCAGCAGTTGTTGGAGGATTTGTAAGGTTGCCAAGCACCTGGAAGCTTGGTGGGAATACTTGTAAGGGGATTTACAAGTAGTAGAACCTCAAGGAGGACCTTGAGTGAAGTGGACGTAGGCAAGATTTGTCGAACCACTATAAATCTGGTGCAAGTCTCCTAACTCTTCCTTCATTAATTGCTTTATTCCTTGCTTTCATAACTAAACAAGCATACTAGTTTTCTAGCTTTATATCTAGGTTTTCATCTATTGTATTTCCGCAAAAAAGTCCAATTCACCCGTCGTCAGCCGACCTCGCCAAACCCGAACGGCGTGACCATCGCCCCACGCCGTCGGCCACGCCCGACGCCATCGGCTACGCCTGAAGCCCAACGCCCGACACCATCGGTAATGCCCGAGGCCATCGGCCACGCCCGACGCCATTGCCCACGCCGACCTCACCCAGACGGTGCTCTGCGACCAGCTGAGAAGCCGGCGTCGCCCGAGGTAATGTTCCTCTCACCCATCCCCTCTCCTCTCTCTCTCTCTCTCTCTCTCTCTCTCTCTCTCTCTCTCTCTCTCTCTCTCTCTCTCTCTCTCTGTGTCCCCCTCTCCTCTCCCCACACCGACCTCGCCCGACCTCGCCCAACCCGTCGTCAGCCGCGCCGTCGCCGACCTCGCCCAACCCGAACGACATGACCATCGCCCCACGCCGTCGCCGACCAAGCCATGCCCGACGCCACAGACCTCGCCCGACCTCGTCAAACCCAGTGTCAGCCGCGTCGTCGCTGACCTCGCCCAACCCGAACGGCGTGACCATCGCCCCACCCCATCGCCGACCAAGCCACGCCCGACGCCATTGGCCACGCCGACCTTGCCCAGACGGTGCTCTGCGGCCAGCTGAGAAGCCGGCAACGCCCGAGATAGTGTTCCTCTCACCCATCCCCTCTCCTCTCTCCCTCTCTGTTCGCCTCACCCATCCCCTCTCCTCTCCCCACGCCGACGTCGCCGACCTCACCCAACCCGCCGTCGACAAGATCCACGAACGGACACCCAACCAGGCGGTCCTCGAGCTCCGTGTCGCCTCGCGTCGCATGCTCCACCTCGGCCTTTTTCTCCCTTCGGCGGTGAGTGGCCACTACCTCTCATTCCTCTCTCACCAACTCTGTCGGCCACGCCCGACGCCATCGACCAGCTGAGATGTCGCGCCCCGACCCGCGAAAGCCCAACCGGGCCGGGCGACGCGAACCGGAACCTAACCAACGCGGAAAAAGAACGGCGAGGGTTCCCTCTAACCTATTGGTCTCCCTAGCAATTCACCAAAAGCACCCTCTATAAAACAATATTATAAAAAGCCAAATCTCGAACCACAGATTTAAAACTCAAAGTGTTAATATACATATCCTCGGAGAGGGGAAGATTCAAATACAACATTACTCCCGTAGGAGACTATCTAACTTAGGGTATAAAAGCAATAAACGATCACCACCTCTCAAGCCCACCTGGCGCCGCCGCACCGCCAACCAACTGCCCGGTAGGGGCCACAGAAGAAGAACTGCCGCCTGCACCTGCAAACGCAGCCCGGGTAGGTGTGAGCACTAAGCTCAGTAGGGATCTACACTACGACACACAGAAGGAAGAGGGAAACGCAAGAGTGTCGCCCTCGAGTAGGATCTGGGTGTATACAGGGGTCCCATAACCCCACCGCGTGTTCCTGGTGCCCAGGAGCAGCACACAGTAAGCTCAACAAACACTGCTGACTCACATGCAGGTAACCGGCACTGCAGGCGGGAAATGGCACCGTTGAGGGGGCCGTTTCCACCACTCAAGAGTCGACACAGTGGAACACCGGCTACACCTCAGCCTCCGACTCGAGGCCGACACGACCTCTACAATCATCAAGCCACAAGTGTACCAGTCATCTAAGCATATCATTGAATCGACTGGACACCACAATTCCAACCGGGTCCAAACTACCCAACCCCGGTCCTAGGGCTAAGTCCGAGCTTCCAGCCTCGGGACGGCGACCCAAAGATCACCCACGCCCTAACCAATGCAACTAATGCACACAACAACAATGCATGCTATGACATACACAAATAATAGGAAAGGCATGCAACAGTATGTCAAGCATCATATAAGTCTACTGGATCGATGCAGCGGTACCACCAACCGCTGCCAGCCGATCCGCAGCGGGTCCCGGCATTACGACGGTACCGCAACCGTCAACCGCGGACTCCTGCAACGGGAAGCAACCCCGAAACGATGAAGGACAGTAAACAATATAATATTATATTCCGAAATATAATATTATATTCAAAACCCAAAAATCTCTACTTAGGGGCTAATTGATTCCGTCGATCCGACGTCCAAACGACGTCGGATTCAAGATCCAACTTAGCCACCAGTAGGTGTATATACCTGGATCAACATATCTAAAATCCACAAACATCCAACGATTGGATTAACGGGAAAGCATTAATCAAAATCACTAAATATAGATCATAAAACACCTTCAGCCAGCCTTGGGATCGATCCTACCAAAATTGGGATCGATCCTAAGGCATCAAACCAGCTTCCCATTTAATTTCGGAAACGCAGTCCTTCAGAAAACAATTCATAACAATTCGTACAAAAATCGGAAAAATACGAAACAAGATGGAATGGAAAGCTAATGAATATCTCTACAACTCTTATGTTTATGAAAAGCCAATATCATGTACTCAACGGCCGGAAAACTCGCCGCAAGCCGGCTGTTTCTCAAGAACAGCAGAAAACCAGAAATCCGAGGCTAATCATGCATAAAACCTACTCAAATCTCAACTGATCAACATGAAACTTAAATCAGTTATTCTACAAGGCATAAGGAATCCAACAAAGCAAGGATTAACAAGATCCAACGGCTAGATCTCAAGAAAACCCGAAAAGAACACAGTAGGTATAACCCTACCTAGCTGCGCTTTCCTCGGCTGATTCCCCGCGATTTGATCACCAACAAGCTTCCAAACCACTTCAGGGATCTTCCTCTCGTTGTCACGAATCCAACGAGCCAAAGAACACCCAATTTGATGGTCGGAGGAGGGAGAACGGAAGAGATGAAGCTTGGCTGCCGGAACAGGGGAAGAGCAGAGCTTCGGGGGAGAAGAGAAGAGAAGAAGAAGAAGAAAGGAGGAGGAGGAAGAGGGGAAGAAAAGGAGGGAAAAGGGGGGAGGGGACAGCCGGGAAAGAGGGGAAAAAGCTGGGGGAGGGGAGGGAAAGTCCTCCCCCTCTGACAAGAGAGAGCGACGGCCAACGGCGGCCGTCCTCGCGAAGCAGAAAACCAACCGACTTATGAATGATCGATCCTTCCTCAAGGGAGGATTGATCCTTCACGATGATTTCACAAGGCTTTCTGGCACGAAGAGGATCGATCCCTTAGCCAGAGAGGATCGATCCTTTGTGTGCTGAAAGCTGAACTTGGGCAAGAACTCAAGCCCAAGTCCGGATCTTTCGATCCCGGGTTCACCTAGCCATTCTAAACAAACATAAACACAGACAAGGCCAGTGTGTGCACACGCGGGTGTGAAACAACCCAACAAGGCGCAATTTACCAAATTGCCCTTGCGGTCTACAACGAGCCACAGGGGTAGAGGGACAGGTCCTCACATGAGAAGCCGACGACTGATTTCAACGAGGTAGTGTTCGTCTAGGTCTTTAGTCCATTTTTTTTTGGGTTTCTTGGGAATTTTTGGTGGAGGGTTGGATTGCCATATGTTAGGTTTAGTGTTCATTGATTGTATATGCTAGGTTTAGTGTTCATTGATTGTATCTTTTCCCTTTGTAGATCCACCCTGATGGTTGATGATAATAATGATCAACTTATCGTTGGCATAGTAAGTCATTTGCATGTGAATGTTGGTTTTTTGTTTTTTACTATAATATTCATTTAGTTTAACCTATTTTATGTCACATTTTATTCAATTTTATTTTGGCTTACAGAGCGTGTTAAATTTATTATGAATGTTTGTATTGTTAATAATAATAAGCCATCAAAAGCTGCGTTAGCTCAACGTGCACGACGAGAACGGGAAAAAAATCAACAAAATGAAGCTGGATGTTTAAATAAGCAATTGGCACAACGTGCACGGCGAGAACGTGAGAAATTAGGAGGATTTGTTGGATTTTCTGAACCTGCGCCAAAGCGAATAATGGTTGTACAAGTCTCGGGGACTTCGTCCACTGGTATCTCGAAAAGGCATTTGGCACAACGTGCACAGCGAGAACGTGGGAAATTAGGAGGATGTGTTGGATCTTCTGAACCTACACTCAAGTAAGTAATCGATGTCCGAGACTCTGGAAATCGAGAAACCACTAGAAATCCGACAGATTATTGATAAGACTTGAAAAGTGCACAAAACACCCTTGTAATTTGGCTTTGTTGGTCTCCAAGCAGTGCTTCACTGACTACTTTTTTCTCATTTCAGGTATAACATACCCTATTAGCTTCTGTTTGGCAACCGGGGTAAGAACCAGGTTAAGGGGGTTAAGCCCCTTAACCCGATTCTTACCCCCAAACAACAAAAACGGGGTTAGATGGGTTATGATGCTTTTTGGGGTTAGAAGCTCTCACACACCCCGAGCCACTTCTCTTCTCTCTGCTCCTCTCTCTCTCTCTCTCTCTCTCTCTCTCTCTCTCTCTCTCTCTCTCTGACCTCCTCTTTTCTCTTCTCCTCCTGCGACGAGATCTAGACTCCTACCTTGCTCCCTCTCGGAGCTCGCAAGGAGTAGGGGGTTAGAAGCTCTCACTACCGCCACAGCCGAGGATCCGATCGGGATCGGCGTCTGAAAAGGTGGCAAGGAGTAGGGCGCGCCAAACGCCAAGAGAAGCGCGATGGTACCACCCCGCCGGCTGTCGGTGGAAGCATCAGACGTGAAAGACTGGGATCTGGACGCCGGCGACCGGCACCTTCTTGTCCCCAGTTTCGTTCTCCACCAACGACCCCGACCATCCAAGTCTTCCCGGTCACCTCCTTCTCTCCATATCTGGTCAGATCCTTTGCCATAAGTGACCAGATCTTGTCCCCCCACGCCTCCAGCCCCCTCCAATGACTCCGGCGTTCTCCGCCAACGATCCTGACCTTGCAAGTCTTCCCGACCACCTCCTTGTCTCCAGATCTGGTCAGATCCGTTGCTGGAAGTGACCAGATCTTCTCCCCCCATGCCTCCAACCCTCTCCGGTGACTTCGCCGTTCTCCAACAACGACCCCAAGCGTCCAAAAATACCCAGCCACCTCCTTGTCTCCAGTCTCGCTCCAGATCTGGTCAAATCCATTGGCGGAAGTGACGAAATCTTATCCCCCCAGGCCGGACGACCATTCCCAGTGACGTCGGCCTTCTCCGCCAACGACTCCGAGCTTCCAAGTCCTCCCAGCCACCTCCTTGTCTCCAGAACTGGTCAGCTCCGTTGCCAGAAGTGACCACATCGTCTCCCCCACGCCTCCATCCATTTCCGCTGCCTCCGGCGTTCTCCGCCAATGACCCCGACCATCCAAGTCTTCCCAGCCACCTCCTTCACCCCAGCCTCACTCTAACATCTGGTGAGATCCGTTGGCGGAAGTGACGAAATCTTATCCCCCGCGCCGGATGGCCATTTCCTGTGACGCCGGCCTTCTCCGCCAACGACTCCGAGCATCCAAGTCCTCCCAGCCACCTCCTTGTCTCCAGAACTGGTCAGCTCCGTTGCCAAAAGTGACCAAATCGTCTCCCCCCACGCCTCCAGCCATTTCCGTTGACTCCGGTGTTCTCCGCCAATGACCCTGACCGTCCAAGTCTTCCTGGCCACCTCCTTCACCCCAGCCTCACTCTAACATCTGGTCAGATCCGTTGCCGGAAGTGAGCATATCTTCACCCCCCAAGCCTCCAGCCCTTTCCAGTGACGCCGACATCCAACTCTTCCATTGCTGCTTCTTTCACCAGATTGAGGTAAGATTGTAAATCATGCTGCTTTTTACTTCGTATGCTTAGTAATCTGGCTGATAGTATGTTGTCTTGTTGTACTTCTTGCGGTATATTTTGTTGTGTTCTTTTAACCTTGCTTTCGTGATTCCCCTTTGTATTATGGCTTACGATTAACTTCATATCATAGTGGGTTTTGATTTGATTTGTTTTATGTCATGTTGGTGGGTTTGTTCTATCACTCTATCATCGATCTTATCGTTGTTTCCTGTCTCTCTGATAATACAATTAGATGAACATATATAAATGGGTGTGGTTTCATTCATTGTGTCCCTATGCTGGAAACATGCTTCGGATTAAGAAGCTTTTGGTTAGGTTCTACCACCCATTGTTAGTTCTACACAAGCATACACTATATTTTCACAATAGCAAACATATATGTGATGTCTGGATGTATATAAATGATAAGGAAACGCTTATGTTAGCTTATGTGAACATAATTGTTTGCTTAATACAGAAATATGCCAATTTCAAGGATAGGAAATTGGTCCGATGCCCAGGATTATGTGCTCCTGGAGCATTTGAGACTAGAACACCTTGGGAAAGCCCGAACCAGCGGGAGTTTTACGAAATGGGCATGGGATAGAGCACTCGACAAGTGCAACGAAGGGAGAGTGGAAAAGCTGGAGTTAAAACACATCAAGTCGAGGTGGAAGAACCTTAAAAAAACACATGCGGTCTACAAAGAGTTGTTGGCTAAGACCGGATGGGGTTATAACAACACTACGAAGATGGTCGATCCACCAGATGCCGCGGCGTGGGATGAGGTCATTGGGGTAAGGAGCGTCCCACCATAGTATTCAAAATTCCGGTCCACCGACACCTTTAAAATTAATGTTTGCTTCCATTCTTCCAGAATCATAGGAAATTCGCTCCTCTCAAAGACAAGCTTTATGTCTTCTATGAAGTAATGGAACTCCTAACGAGCAATAATACTGCCATTGGGGAGTTTAGATATTCCACCAATCGGAAGAATGCAGAGCAGAATGCACAACAGAATGGAGAGAAAGATGCAGAGGAAGTGACAGAGATCACGGGATCATCGGATACAGCGACCGATGCTCAGTCACCCACTCCTCGGACTAACCCATCGCGTATATCTGGTATTAATATTAGGGAAGAGGTAGAATATGGGGGAGGGTCTAGGCCATCAAGATACGGTGATTGATCGCAATATCCATACGACAGTGAGCCGATATCCCAAGACACGCCACAAACACCGGCTACCAGGGGGGTGTGCCACTGGCACGGATGCATCTGGTTCGTCCGGCAGCAAGCGTCGTCGACCGGAGCTTGTGAACAAAGGTAAGAAGAAGATGGTTGGAGGCACGGGTGAAGGGGCACGTCTACTTGCACAACAATTACAAAGGAAGTTTGATATGAAAGAGCAGGCGATGTGAAGATCCACCGATTACTCCCTTCCAACCTGTATGTCGGTGGCTCATAAATTGCCTGACATAACACCTGACAAGTTGGTCAATCTGAGCTCGGTATTTGCAGATGAGACACAAAGGCAGGGATTCATATGTCTCAATGAAGCTACTTTACAGAGCAAATGGGTAGATGCTTCGATGAAGCAGTTTGACTCTCCGTGGGTGAATAGTCAAACGCAGCCATCTTCGAATTTCACATATCATGCAGCATCATACCAACCACCGATATAGCCTCCTCCCATGGAAATGCCATACCCATATGCCTATTGATGTGCTGTCGCAGGCACTCAAAAATAAAATCAATACTCTTTAAAACAAATGTAGTAGTGCGAGTACGAGTCGATCCCACGAAGAGTGTTTAGCCTAGTTTTGTGCTAAGTGAACAAAGATAGGGGGGTTTTAAACGTGAGGAAAACAGTAAAGAAATAATCTAAAATGAAGAAACAAGTTGAATCAAGAGAACAAACCTTGGTCTGAGTCAACATCCACCATCGGAATCCAACAACTGATCATAGATGCAAGTATCAATCAATTCATACCATGAATATTCACCGTTCGAATGAAATCCGAATCTCTCCTCAATCATAGTTAATTAGAAACAAGCGATCCAATTAACCCTAACTACTAAACAACCTAAGACAAGCGCTGTAGGTTTAATCTAGTAGCAGCGTTAAGAATAGGGAGATCGATGAAGCTAAACAACACAATCACAAGCGGTTGCATTTAATCTAGTCAAATATTCTTCCTAAGACCTAACAATCTCTGAAACGCAGTAGATTATTAAACCCTAGTTGCTTCGCAGATTAGAGAGATCAAACAATTTCGGATTTGATATCCAACCTAGCAGTAGATTGCAATGAATAATAAACTAGTAGCGCTCCTAATAATTAAACAAGACAATCATGAAAATAAACACAGAAGAATATTCAATACTCATCTATAAACTGAACAATAAAAATAAATTAGATCTCACAGTTTCATTGATTCCGAGGTTTCAGTCTCCTCGACCAAGGATCAAGATTTAGCCACGCAGGGCCATCGAGAACAATCCTCAAAAGATTCCAATAAACAAGATAAAACCTAGAAAAAATATAAAGGAGGAGAAAGAGCAGCCAAAAGTGTCCAAGAATCCCCCCTCAAACCCTAGAAAGAGTCCTATTTATAGCCTTAAGGTTATCCACCCTCGGATTAGATCAAGACCGTTTGATTTTATTCACTGGGAAAGTCCGATCGATCCTTCTCGGGGTGTCGGATCGATCGGTTGCGTTAAAATCTTCAATTTCTAGTTCCGCTCGAGTCCGATCGATCGAACTATAGGTGCTGGATCGATCGGATGCGTAAAAATCCACCTTCTCTTGCTATTCCTGAGTCCGATCAATCGAACTTTAGGTGTCCGATCGATCGGACCCCATAGGATGGATGTAGGGATCGATCGGACCATGTTCAGCCAACAAATATATGTTCTGTCACGTTTCTGCATAGTCCGATCGATCGGACTCTGGGTGTTGGATCGATCGGACGTTCCAGTGTATTACTGTTCTGCCATCCAGACTGCGCCATCGGTACTAAAATTGCCGTAACTTTCTCTAGGAAACTCGGAATCACGAACCGTAAAATTCCCCAGAATGTAGACTTCAAGAGCTTTCCAACCATATATGGTACATCATCTGGTTCTTCATGAACAGGTCCAGATTAATCTTTAAAGTTGATCTATGCACTCTTTTCAGCTTCTTTTTGACTTAAGGACTTCAATTGCATCCTAAATCAAAATATAAGAATAATAAGTGTATTTAGGAACTAAATAAGCATAGGAGACTAAGTATTAAGGGATAAAAATATAACATTATGCATTCTCATCACCTATCGCCCACATTTGTCTACTTCGAATACTCCACATGGGCCACAATCCACTGCGGAACAAGTCAATTCTGGCTGGATGCCCTATGGGATGCGAGAAGATGACCCCAACGCGGATGGCAGAAATGATCCGGACTGGATGCGATGAACTGGTCTAGGTGATCCTTTCTTAATTAAGCTCTCTTTTTTAAAATTTAGCATAAGCTTAGGGTTCGAATTTACTGCAACCATAGACATATCCTTGGAATATCCTGAAGTTTGTCTATTCCCTCACCACAATTTGTCTGAAATCAACTAAAGCCATAGATGGGTTTAGAGATCCCATGCCAAGTTAAAGCTTCGCCATTAAGGAAAACATTGAAACTCCCTGTCGGTGATGGTGATGGGCTAAACAAATACTAGTTAACCATAGGAAGGCTCCTCATAACTGAAAAAATGGACTCAATAGCCCACAAACACTAGAAGAAACTTATAGATGATTACTAACTATTCGTCTTTAACTTTTCAAAGAAGAAAATTGCAATCATGTAGGCAGATCAAGCACATTGCACTAACCAATGACAGTATTTTTTTTCCCTGAGAAACTGAGCCCAAAGGCTAGTGTAGAGCTACAAAACGGAAACCAAAATTACAAAATTGGGGGACAAGTAGAAGCATCTTGTCCTCATATAAGATGTCTAATGGTTGATACCTACAAAGCCTAATGCATGCACATGTATTGACAATAACTAGGAGTTGTAGGTCTAGCATGAGAGATAAGAGCCACTCTGATTAGCCAAGAAGACTGCCTATAAATCCAGCAACAAGGTTGCTTGATTGAGCCATTGAAACCTTAGAATTAAGGACATAGGCAAGTCATTCTTGGCTACCAAAGCCACTCTTACCTTCATGTAAGACCACTCTCCTATCTCTTGCCCTGTGTCACATGAGTACTTATAGAGGCCATGGCCTTATCCATAAGTGTTATCCATATCCATTTATGCTTATTATTCTTCTGTTGTTTGTTCCCTATATGGGAATATATTCTCATGTCCACAGCACTAGAGAGAGAGAGAGAGAGAGAGAGAGAGAGAGAGAGAGAGAGATTCTCATGTTTGACATCTATAACTTCTTGCACTGAAGGTGAAGATGCCCAAGTATCAAAAGTTAGGAGAATGCTATTTATAAAGATTGTGATGTATCCTGTAATTTTTCGTGAACAGTTGAACACTATTCCATCCTCAATTTCCATAAATTCTTCTTGCATGCCTAGATGAGCTTTTAGCATCTGCTATCACATGTTAGGGAAAAGATTGCCATTTATAAACATTGTTGATGTATCTTGTAATCTATCATGAACAGTTTAATACTATTCCATCCTCATTTTTCCATAAATTCTTCTTCCATGCCAACTTGACCGAATTAAGTCAATGGCACTTATCCATGTTCTAAAGATATTATTCCATGCAAGTAAGCAACTTGGGTTTGACTTGGACTTAGTCCTTAGTGATAGCGCATCAGTCTACATATTATTCCACAGCTTTTTCTTTTCTCATGAAAACTACAGAAGATTCCAACCTGCTTATGATTCTTTACTTGATTAGGCATCATTTATGCTCCTGAAAGCTGTTATCATTTCAACCAAAATGAGCTGTGAAGATGTAGAAAATCTTCACATTTTTCCTAATTTCTTGGCTAATGTCTAGGGAGACTTTAGAATGAAGCCATTGATTTAGTTTTGCTAGCTTCTATGTTGGAAGCCCAGGTATTTATGCATTTAGTTACAATGAAGCAATGCACTGCAATAGTATATTTATCATGATTAACTTCGTAAGAAATATAAATAGCTCTATGTGATTAATTTCTTTGACTTGGCCAGTTTTGAAGAAAAAAAAACTTAGATTTTGGAGCAACTGGGAACTTCGGTGACTCCAAGCTTTTTTATGCAAATTGTTAATCTGAATGCCTGTGATAGAATGTTCCAGTGTTATCTATCTGATTGATTTGCATGAACTGAAACCTAGCTCTGTTGTCATATGATTAATTGTATGCCTTTTGCTTAGGTTTGGATGTTGGCCTGGTGGCATTTTCTATGATTTTTGTGCATGTGTTTTCTTTTCTGAGCAATTTGCTGATATTCAGGGATTGAGTTTTTCAACTTCGAAATGCTGTTCTGTTTTCATATGATGACTTCCATTGCCATGATTAATGCTTGCCAGCAAAACATTTTTTTGAACAACCTTTCATCTGGCTTCTTAATTGTAGAATTCTTCACAAGCACAGGTCCCTGGCACAATAGTTAAAATGAATCAATACACTACAATAATCTTTTTTAAATGTTACTTCTGATAGCTTGGTTTTTCTTGGTGCCATTTTTCCCTCTGTTGGCATAATGAGTTACTTCTGTGCATTCATGTACATTTGCTGTATCTGCAGAAAAGTGATATTTCAGAGCTGGAATAATGACAAGACAAAGGCTGGATATGACAAGACAAAGGCTGTGGATGCATGTGATCATGCATTCCGGTTACTGTTGGACAGTAGTATACTTTATATTTGCTGTTTGAACATTTGATCCAAACTTTCTTGACCGGGCTAGATACAATGCTATTGGACCTGTAACCAAGATTTTGGCTTCATGTTGGATATGACTGGTCTATGTGACAGCTGTGTTGCTATCATAGAAAGTAGATAGATTTTGTTTGTATATGCTTTAATGATATGCTATGGTCTAGTGGTGGAGTGTTATATATAAGGAGGTCAGTTTCTCTCTACTCATGGTTATGTAATGTTAGCAGAGACCTCAGTAGCTTTGGAAGGTGGAAGGTGGTGGTGTTGAATAGATTGAGGTAAGAATTGTTAGATGTTTCACTTATATGTCATTGACATGCAAATGATTGTGTGAACATGGTGATCTATCAACTATGCATGTGTTCCTGATTTGAATCTGAGAGCTTGAGTAATTAGTGGTGATGATAGAATAAGTGACTCAGTACAAATGTTTGGCAGATTATCGATTGATGTATTCTTAGTACGGTAATATTTAATGTAGATCCTGTTTTTAGTAGTTGAATCAGATAGATGACTACAAGTGGATAATAGGTAGCTAGGTATTATTCAGCAACTATACTATGGTAATAAAGGGGATATTTAATAGTAGTTGAATCAGATATATCCTGTTTTTAGTAGTTGAATCAGATGGTGATCTATCAACTATACTATGGTATATCCTGGCAATTTAAGTTGCTGCTAGTGATAAAAAATTTCAATCTTCCCAAAACATGGAGCATATTTAAATTTAGTTCCACTGTTAATTGGTTGCATTTACCACTCCATTTAGCATTTTGATCCGGATATGAGACGAACTAATGACCACAATCCCAGCGTAATAAAAATACCGAATAACTCAACCAAACATCATCGGAATCAAAATTTCTAACATTAATGAATAATTGGCATATGAATCGCACAGTATAATTAGTTAATCTGATTCTGATTGCCGAATGGAACCATGCTCCATTTATTGAAAAATAAATTCTCGTAATTTCTAGCCCGGCCCCTTGATTCAAATTGGAATTCGATTTGACACATGTAATAACAGACAACTCGAAAACTTTGTTCCTAGTTAATATTATCAGCAACTAAGCTTGTTGCTTAGTTGTCACCCACTTTACACTCATCAACTATGAATAATAATAATATATTTTATTTTGAATCAACCTAGCTACTACTACTGTTACATCAAGTCATGCATTAATTGTAGGATATTTTTCTAACATCAACTAATCATGATTTCCAAAAAGCGTTAATATTAAATGTTTGACAGAAATGAGTTTTCTTTCGTACGAGAGCTCGTCGAGGTCATCGGAAGAGGAGGACATGATTATTGACATAGCTGTAGCAGATATTTCATCTACTTCGCAACGGCCAGGTCCAGTGTCGTGCCGCACTAGGCCTTTCACCGGACATCAGCTAATCAATGATATCATGAATGGTCATGAAACAAGATGTCCAGAATTGTTTCGGCTGTCTAAAAAAGTGTTTCACGGTTTGTGTCATGCACTAGAGGAACGGGGCTTGATTAATAACACATCAAATGTGACAAGCAATGAGCAACTTGCAATCTTCCTTCACGGGATTGGTCATGCAGTTTCTAACATAGTGCTAGCAGAGAAATTTCAACATTCTGGAGAAACAATAAGTCGAATTTTCAATCACGTCTTGGATGCTGTAATAGAATTGAAATCTGCATACATGCAACTCCCTAATGATAATGTCGGCGTCCACCATAAGTTGGAGGGGAATTCCATTTGGGGCCCATTTAAGGTAAAATGCATGAATCGCTTGCAAAGTTGTGCACTCTAGCATGTTCTTATGTTCCACGGCCTTAATGCGATAACTGTATTTCGCAGAATACTATTGGTGCAATTGATGGCACGCATATTTATGCAATTGTTAGCAGAGACCTGCAACCGAGATTTCGTAATCGCAAGGGGACCATATCACAGAATGTTATCGGCGTCGTGGACTTCGATTTACAATTTCTCCTTGTGGTTCCCGACTGGGAAGATTCAGCGTCAGATATGCGTGTCTTAAATACGGCAATGGAAGATGGTGATCTCACAATTCCAGAAGTTATTTCAGTCTCGTCAAATGCGCTTCTAACGACTTCATCTAATGATGACGATGCGATCACTTGTAGGTAAATTCTACCTAGTCGATTCAGGTTATGCAAACACTAGAAAATTTCTGGCACCGTACAGAGGATCACGGTACCATATTGGCGAATTCGCGAATGTCCGTGGTGGCCGGACTCGTGGATATGTTGACCCTAAGGACATTTACAACCATCGTCATGCACAATTGCGTAATCACGTTGAAAGGTCATTTGGAGTTCTGAAGCAGCGTTTTAAGATACTACGAATAATGCAACCATATCCCTTCTTAGTGCAAACGAAGATAGTAATGGCATGTTACCTAATCCATAACTATATCATAAGAAATCATCCACGTGATGGCCTTTTACGTCAATCTGATCTCTCACAACCTGTACAAGCGGTGGGAAATGAACATCCACATAGACATCCACAATCAACATCTCAGTTAGAAGAATCTCGTGAGGGTGATTTATTGCGTGACAGAATTGCACTAGAATTGTGGGTGAATAGGTGAGGTTTGTAGAGTATACACTTGTTGCTTATCACATATGTTTATCTTTTATCGCGGAATTTTATTTAATTTCCTTGAATTGTTTTTTGTAGATGAGTTATTATATCGTCTACCGAGGTTGGAGGCCAGGAATCTATGCAACATGGCATGAGTGTCACGCAGAAGTCGACAAGTACCGAAGTGCATGTTATCGCAAATTTAACAGTTTGGCTGAAGCATCCCAATCTTTTGAAGATTACAACAGGGCTTATTACGAAGGAGTGACCACGACATCTTATACGGAGTCGACCACGGCACGTTTTGACCCTAGCCCCTTGTTTTCTTCTACCGTTTGCTATGTACTAGTCGCAATAATTGTTGTCGTACTTATGATTTTCTTCTTACGTTGATGTATCTGACTTAGCTTCCTAAGTTGAACATGTACTGTGTCAATGTAGTGGAATGGTGTAGCCACGGTTAGTGGTCTAGTGGGCGAAGACTGATTTTCACTAAATTGAGAGTATTTTGAATATTTCATATTTATTCATTTTATATATTCTAATAATATAATAATAAAATATTATTATTATATTAATATATGTGGGTCCACATGCGGTTGGATTGATGTTTACAACCATGACACGTGACCATGCTATGCCACCTTGGGATACGATTCTTAATGTCATAGGTGGAGGTCACGTGTATATCGTTGGCGGTGACAGCGCCGGCAAAAAAGGTTTCAGCCCCGCCGAGCTATATGACCTGGTGGAGGTCGGACGAGCATCATTGCACATGATGGCCGGAGAGCGGGCGTTTGCCGCCGATGGCGGGTAAGCGAGCCTTAGTTGAGAAGGATTCGGCGATGGAGGCGTCGAACAGGACGGATGGGGTAGTAATATTATAATTTACTATAATCTATTTTTACTCCATTTTATGTAATAATATAATAGTGTAAATTTTATACAGTTTAGTGTACAAATACCAAAAACTTAACTTAATTGTGGAATAGAGAAAGATGGGTTAACCGGTGTTCTGGGAATTGATTGTAATACAAATTGGTTGTGGTAGTGGTGCCGAGGTAGACTGTGAACGTGCGATGACTAAGAAATAAAGCCATTGGATAGTTGATATATTTTCTTATGTATGCACTTTACATACAAATATTTTAATTAACATAATAATTAATTCAAATATTATAATCTTAACCCACTAGGTTACCCAGAAATAAAATATTTTATATTTTATATACGTTGGAGTGTTCTTACCCTTATCCAAAGCTTAACCCACTAACCTACCTCTATTTCTGAGCCAAACGCTAAAGTGGGTTAAGCTTACCCCCATTTCTTATCCCCACTTTTTTACCCCTAAGCCCCCGTTTGGTATGGGGTTACCTTATTCCGGGTTAAGGGGGGTTAAGTAATTTTGGGGATAGAAAAGTGGGGTTAAGGAGTGGGGATAAATTTATTCCCATTTTGGTGTTTGGGGATAAGTAGTAATGATTGCTTGGGATAAGGGTAGAATTTGTAGCTAATACCAAAAATGCCCTTATATATAATGACACGCCGAGAAGTGGTAAATGATATTAATAATATCGTACTGTAATAAAATATTAATATAAGTGGGTCCCATGTGCCACGTGTCACATCGTGATTGGTCCATGTCATCCAAAATAGTATTATTTTAATATTAATAATATCATAATGTAATAAAATATTAATATAAGTGGGTCCCCCCCCCCACGTGCCACATGTCACGTCGTGATTGGTCCACGTCATCCAAAATAGTATTATTTTAATAATAATATCATAATGTAATAAAATATTAACATAAGTGGGTCCCACGTGTCACGTGTCACATCGTGATTGGTCCATGTCATCCAAAAATAGTATTATTTTAATATTAATAATATCATACTGTAATAAAAATATTAATATAAGTGGGTTACACATGCCACGTGTCACATCGTGATTGGTCCATGTCATCCAAAATAGTATTATTTTAATATTAATAATATCATTCTCTAATAAAAATATTAATATAAGTGGGTTACACATGCCACGTGTCACCTCGTGATTGGTCCACGTCATCTAAAATAGTATTATTTTAATATTAATAATATCATACTGTAATAAAATATTAATATAAGTGGGTCACACATGCCACGTATCATATCGTGATTGATCCACATCATCCAAAATAGTATTATTTTAATATTAATAATATCATACTGTAATAAAATATTAATATAAATGGGTCCCACATGCCACGTATCACCTCGTGATTGGTCCACATTAATTTAATAATTTAACCATATCTCCAGTTCAAGCACCAACCAAACACCAGAACTTAGAAAATCCCAGAAAGTCACTCCCCAGAAAATCACTCCAGTGAAGTCACTCCCCAAAAAGTCACTCCACTTCAGCTCACTTCTCATCAACCAAACAGGCCCATATTAGAACAACATCATTTGAGGGTAGTATAGTAATTTAGGTCATGGTGTAGGCTTTGAAAACTGGGTTTGCTTAACCCAGGATAAATTTATCCCCGCCTAACCTCATTAGCTAACCCCAATCTTGTTTGGGGATAAATGGGGGGTTAAGGGGGGTTATCCCCCCTTAACCCCACACCAAACAGAGCCTAACTCCCTTAACCCTAACCCCCTTAACCCCCAACCAAACGGAGGCTTATGAGTTAGATCAACTTTGAAGCTAAAAGAAGCATATTCAGACAATTCTGGCATGAAGGATCGATCTTCCTCTATTGAAGGGATCGATCCTACTCGACCAGCAACTGGACAAAGAACAAATATAAAAGAATCGATCTTCCTTCAAGAGAGGGATCGATCCTCCACGGGACGTAGCAAGACAACAGTTGAAAGATCGATCCTACTCAACTAATAGGATCAATCCTTCACAGGGTGTCACCAGCAATTGAAGATAGTAGGATCGATCCTACTCCTTGGACGGATCGATCTGTTGCGGCCAGAAAGGAAGATCAATGGTTCAGATCTAATCTGTGGGAGGATGTTTCCTAGGCTATAAATAGTCAGTTTTTAGGGATTTTTGGGGGCTTTTTCCTGGACCTTTTTGGGAGAGTTTTCCTATCCTTCTTTGGAACTTTTCTATAAGATTCTTTGGAGGAGATCCATGGCGGAAGGAGTTCATCGACTTTCATCTATGGATCGACCCCTAAAGATGAGTAGCTAAAACCCTAGCCATGGGATTCTTATGATGTAACTAGGGTTTCTATTAGGGATTTCTTAGATCTAGGGCTTGTATACATCATTGATTGGTTTATATGGATTGATTTCTATTTCTCTTATACCTTGGTGTCGATTTCTTGCTGGATGTGTGGATTGGTCTTGTTTGCACTTGATTTCGGAGCTTGTATATGCTAGAGCTTGGATTAGATTCGTCTATTAGGAGTATCATGCTAACCCCATGGTATCTCGGATGATATCTTCTTCGTGATTAGGGATTGTATAGTGCTAGAATCACTATAGTAGTGCTAGAACCACTACATTCTATCTCTAATCCTCCATACATCCTACCTTTGTAAATTTGGCCATCAAGATGCTAACCCATCTTGATCTTACACCTAAATCCATATCCGTACTATTACTTGCGATGAATTCATCCTGATAAGAGGGTTCATTAGCAGTGAAGGTAACTAATCATTCGATCACTGAATTTTTCTAAGTAATTGTTCTTGCCAACAAGGAATCCTAACCAGAACTTGTTTGAGTGATAAGGAAAACTAGCCATTCACTTATGAACTATTACGCAAGCCATTCATCGTGCTTAATGTGCCCTGATCTTAGGAAGACCTGGTAGAACCTTGGTTATTGATTAAGAATCCTGTGGTCTCTTCTCTCGTATTAATAAACCCTTTAGTATAAATTTAGTTTAATATCAAACCGTAATCTTTTCCCAACTCATTGGTAGGAGACTTGCTAAGCGTTTGTAGACACCAATTTTGACTAAGGTCAAATTTTGGAGTATTCACAATATTGCCTCTACACGTTTTAGACACTCCTCAAAGACACATCACCAAGCATACAAACCCGAATGCACATAGAGCACACATACACTGCTCTATATGCGATTCTCCACGGTTTTGATGGTATCCTACACAAATCGGGAAAATAAAGGGCGTTTTGATAATTTTACCTGCCCAAGGGTATTTTAGGGTTTTAGGGCAAAATGCATACCTGGACTCTCTAAAATATCCTATCATAACCCTATATAGCTTTTACGGCATCCTACAAAAGCTAAGTAGACTCGGGGGCATTTTGGTAATTTTGCCCACCAGGGGTATTTTGGGAATTTTGCCTAAAATACGTGTTCAGGATTCCTAAGAAATAGTCCTGTATGGTTTTTATAACATCTTATATAAACCGAAAGCATAAAAGACATTTCGATAAGTTTTACCTTCTAGGGGTATTTTGGTCATTCTAGCCAAATGTAGACTTGACCCAACTACAACATTCCGAAGTAGTTCATGATGGTTTTGAAGGCATCCTATATAAACCAAAGACATGAAAAAGAGTGTTTTGGTCATTTAGCCCCTGGGGGTATTTTGGTCATTTACTCTAAATGCACATTTTCCACATACACAGGACAAATATGTCCTCCACCCTTTAAAGTTTCATCTACTTTAGGGGTATTATTGTCCAAAACATATATGGATTCTACGCCAACCAAAGTGCCAAAAGGGTCTTTTGGTAATTTTACCCTCAAATCAGCCTTCTTAAAGCTTTGATGGCATCCTACACAAGCTATGGGGGGCGAGGGTATTTTGGTTATTTTAAAACCTCTAGGGGTATAATGGTCCAAAAAATATATATGTAAAGGCACCTCTGCCTGCTTTGGGGGTATTTCGGTCCAAAAACATATATGACCGATAAAAAGGGTATTCTGGTAATTTACCCTTGCCCAAGGGCATTAGGGTAAATTGTCTACGACATGTTCAAATATTTGAACATTCAAGAAAATATTCAAAATTCGAACAAGTATTCAAATTCATGATTCGAATTCAAATATATTTGATATGCCCAACCCTAAATCTAAACTACCTAAATCCTATCCTCTTAACCACCCAAATCTCAACTCCCCAGACTAAAATTCAAATCTAAAATCAGCCTATCTAAATAAAAGTGTGCATACCTACGTCCAAGCCTTCCATCAGCATTATAAGATGTGACATGGCATCATATAATTGGAGACTTGGAGTAGGGTTTAGCTTAAGGAAGAGTTTCAAGGGAGCAACATAAGGTAGGGTGTAGGTTAACAAAAACTTACGAGGGAACAACATCCATACTTACAACAAATTGAGCTCTCCTCAGCAGCCCTCCTACGCACACGTGTCTTCCAAGTATTAAAAAAATAATAATTTGGAAGATTTGATCTCTTCTCAACCGTGAGCTTCTCACGCCAACAATTTTTCAAATTTTGGAAATCCCGTCTAAAGCTCTCCCAACGCCTATAAATAGAGAGGGGAGGGGTAAAGCCGGGAGGAGCTAGAGGCATTTGAGAGCAAAGCCACACTCTGAAAGAGAGGAGGCTGAGCTCTGAAAATCTAAAATTTGTTCTTTGTGTTCTTCGCGTTTTTTGTGTTCTTGAAAGTTCTTCAAGAGATAGCACAACCCACGTGGACTTCAATCCACCCGTTGGGAGTGGCTATTGATTCTTGAAGTTCTTCAAGAAATAACGAGACCCGGGTGGATCCAGATCCACTCGCGGAAGTTGGCTATTGATTCTTGAAGTTTCTTCAACTCTGGAAATCCTTCACCAACTTTTGGAGATCTTGAAGCAGCTCCTTCATCAACTCCCAAGGGTCCGACACCAAGTCCTCCAGCAGCTCCTGAAGGATCCACAGCAAGCCCACCACCAACTCGTAGAGCAAGTCCTTCATCAAATCGACAAGGTCCTACAACAAATCCTTCAGATCTTGGGGTTCCCCCAACCGAGCCTCTATTAATTTTGAAGACCTGCAGCAACTCCCAGGAGATTAAGAAGGAAGACCAAGGTAGATCAACACCAACAAAGGTGAGGGTGGACCGCCTCCACCCAATACCCTTCTTGTGAGGGCCCGTCCCTCAGACCTGACTCGACCAGCGTGGGTCGAGAGCCGGTTCCCTGTCGATTTGGTTCCGCGTCGGGCACGATCGGGCGATCGTGTGGCGGTTTGGACCCCAGGGGCATTTTGGTAAATATGCCCCCTGGTGGTCGGTTTCACACCCGCGTTGCACCCACGGCCTTGGTTTGATGTATGTGATTGTTTAGAATGGTTAGGTGGGTCCGGGATCGGAAGATCCCAGCTCGGGCGCGCTAGAGCTCGCTATCGGGCTCGTGAGCGGGCTTTCGACCCGTTAGAGGATCCGACCCATTAGAGGGCCTGGTGAGTGGAGGGTGGTTGGAGCAGTTGGCTCCAGCCCCCTACCCGCTCCCCTCTCTTCTCTCCTCTCTTCTCTCCTTCCCTTCTTCTCTTCCTTGGCTGGTTCTTCCTTCTCTTCTCCACCGACGGCTCCTCTTCCTCTCCCTTCTCCCCTTCTCCTCCGGCTGGGCCAAAGCTTGGAGGACTGAGCTTGAGTAGCGGATCTTTGCGGCGAGGTTGGCTGGACGCGTGGAGCAGCTGGGATTGCGTTTAAAGTAGGTGTTTCTACCTCGATCCTTGGATCGGGTTCTACTAGGCTAGGATGTTTATGGTTGTGCTGTGAATGCCATGTTATAATGCTTGTAGTTTCCGGTGTGCAATGTAGGTCATTCCTTGTATTCTTGCTTTGCAAATTCTGGTATTGTAACGGTTCGTTTTCCGTATTGTCGAAGTTTCGTCGGTTTTGGTTTTCCGACCTAAAATGGGATTTAACCGTCCAAATATGGATTTCTTTGCATCATTAGATCCCTCACTTCAAAATACACTTGCTTGCAAAGTTTGATTGTATCCTAACATGTTTTGATCCTTCAAATCTTAGAAAATGGATTTCCGGAATACTGCGTCTTGAGCTCGACGGTCGATCGGTGCATCGACCGTCAGACTCGACGGTCGATCGACGTATCGACCGTCCAACTTTAGTATGTTTGCTTTGGGCCTGACGGTCGACCGTCGGATCGACCGTCGGATCGACCGTCGGGCTCTGTTGAGATTTTGGGTTCCCAGGGTCGATGGATCGATCGACCGTGGGACCTTAGCTTTTCGCCATTTACCTGACGGTCGACCGTCGCATTGACCGTTAGGCTCTGGTTGGTTTTGGGCTGTTCAGGGTCGATGGTTGGATCGACCGTTGCCCTTGATTTTCTTCGTGTGGGCCTCACGGTCGATCCACGGATCGACCGTGGCATCGTCCGTGGCCCCACGGTCGATGCACGGATCGACCGTGGCATCGTCCGTGGCCCTTTGAACAGTGTTTTCTGGTTTTTCTTAAATGGCCTTCAATCTCGATTGAATCTTAAACATGTAGGGAAGCTTGTAGGTGGATCTCGTGATGTTTTCAAAGGACTTTCATCGGGTTTGATGTTTGATCTGAGTTTCCTCCCTTTTTAGCAAACTTATGGTTGCGCTTGCATTTAATTCAAGTCCTGATAGAAAATACATATTTGGTAGCGGTTAAATGCTTAGTTGTTTGCTTAACCATTGGCTAGTTATGAGTGCTAGCTAATGAGGAATTGTGGAACCTTAGCCTCTTGCCGGTGAGTGCCGAGGGCTATTGTATATCTGTTGAATTTATAGTTGTTGATGTGACATATAGAGACATCTAGGGTTAGATGCTTGCTTAAGCTCATGCATTGTATGCATTAGAAGCATTTGAGGTTAGGCGGGCGATGTTTTAGGTCGCCGATCCGGGGCTCTCGGGTAGCTCGGATCTAGCCTTAGGACCGTGGCTGGGTAGTCAGGATTAGGGTGTGATTGTCGATCTGAATCTCTGATGATTGAGGATTGCGATAGTCGGCTTGAATCTTTGTTTGAGGTTTAGAGGTCGTGTTGTCTTCCTAGGCCAAGTGCTAGGGATGCAACCGAGGAGTTCCCGACGTGGTCCCCAGGCAGTGGTATCCCTGCTGGGTAAGGGCTAGAGCCTGCATGTTACTGTTTCCGTGGTCCTCCTGGTAACATGTTCAGGAGAGAGGTTTCATGACAGGAACCCTTGGGACATCGGTGGGTTATGGGACCCGTGGCATCCTTTAGACTTAGGCTGGGGGACAACACTGTTGTTGTTTTCCTCCCTTCAGTGTGCCGTAGAGTAGAACCCTACTGGGCCTTTTGCTCATTCCTACCCGGGCTGCGTTTGCAGGTGCAGGCGGCGGTCCTTCTTCGGTGGAGCCGACTGGTTCAGCTTTTGGCGGCGCAGGTACATCCAGAGGCGTCTAAGGTTTTGTTGGAGGATGTAACTGTTGTACTTTTTTTGTATATAATATGTTGTAACCATTTGGAGATCTTTTGGGATTTGGTATAAATATGTATTTTGAAGTTCAGACTTGATGTTATATTATGATTAAATCTGCTTAGCCTCTGGAATATTTTTGTTTAAATTGTCTACCCTTTCCGCTTGTACTGCGCCGGTCGATGATGGATAGTGTTAGGACCCTCACGCCCCGTCCTGGATGGGTTTTCTGGGTCGGGGTGTGACACTTCTACTGCTTCCTTTTTTTTAGATGATGTAATAGGATTTTAAGTCTCGGATCCTTAATCAGGGGTCTTCCCTACGGGGATGTAAATGATGGGTTGCCAGTCTCATCATGAGTATGCATGTTCAAAGAGAAAGAGATATGCAGCTTATGATGATACTGGGAACTCAGGAGTGTTGTTCTCACAATCTCCCCACCACATGTAAATTGACTTTTGATCACAATAAAATGGGCAAACATCTCACCCCGAGATAGCGATTTTATTGTCGAACAGCGTTCAATCTCAATCACCTTAGTCCCTGTGGATTCGACTCGGACTCTCCGCTATCTACTAGTTCCTTAGTAGTTAAAGTAGAGCACTAGAAATTATAGTAATTTTGGTTAGACTTGTTAAGCCACGACACTTTTCAAGTTCTATCAACTATTCTCAACCATCAGATAAATATGAGGAAACTCTTATCACCGCCGTCTATTAAAAGAAAAGGGTGTCTTATATAGAGTTAGATTAGATTAGATTAGATAGATAGTTGGGGCACTGTGAATTCGGTTAGATCTAACCCATTTTTAGATCTACACCGTCCATCAAATCTAACCGAATTCACCGTGCCAGGGACACGGGAATCAACTATCTATCTAATCTAATCTAATCTAATCTAACTCTATATAAGACAACCTTTTCTTTTAATAGACAGTGGTGATAGGAGTTTCCTCATATTTATCTGGTGGTTGAGAATAGTCCGTCGGATTTCTAGCAGTTTCTGGAGCAATTGAAATCGTGGGAACGTGGATATCTTCTAGTGGGGGTTAATATCCTGAACACCATGGCGCCCGTCGCGACTGGATTTGAGGACTTGGAGGACCCAGGCGCCGCTGGGCGCGTAGATGGGTGGAAAATCTCAGAGGTGGGGTTGCGGCGGAGGAGGCGTTAGAGGGGGCCGTAAGGGGTGGCGAGGGTTTTGTGGCGGCCGGTCGAGGGCGTCAGAGCAATCAAGGACGTTGACAGTGCTGGCACCCACCCCTCAAGCAAGTGGATCGCGGTGGCAGTGGTGGATGCCAGCACTGTCATCCACGGTGACAAGCTTGTCGGCGTCGCCGATAAGTTCGTGAAGAAACTTTGTCTTTGAAAGACCGGCCTTCAAGACCCCCACGACCGCGCCACCTTCGATATCTCCCGCCAGATCTAAAGCCCGACTTTCAAGTGACCCGGGACCAACGCGCCGCCGTCAACGCCGGGTCCGACCCCGAAGCCCCTAGCAGTTGAAGGCGCCATTTTGAACTCTGCTGACCAGAGCAACCCGAGATCTGATCAGCGGGGGAGGAAAAGAACCGCCAGCGAGCCAGTGTGTTACGAGCGGTCTACTCGTGATCCTCTCGTAATGGGTCTCTACTGTCCAATCGATCAGAATCGGCCTTATCGGACTTGATTTGAGTCCAATTGGCTGAATTGGCTAGCTGGATCGGATCTGGCTTGAGCTGGATCGGATCTGGCTGAGCCTGATTGGATGGGACTTGACTGGGTCAGGTCTGAATTGATCTGGATCAGGTGGACCAGGTTCAATTACTTGGATCTGGCTGAATCAGTGGTTGGGCTGAACCGGACTGGACTTGACTGAACCAATTTGGTCTAGTGGCTTGAGGAATATCCGACGGCTGAGGATCGCCGGAGTGGATCGCCGGCGTAGGGGCGGCGGCGGCGGTCGGAATAGTGGCAGGACGGGTCGCGGGTTGTTGGGGAAGAGATCCACCGGAGTGGATTGGTCGGAGGTGGGCTAAATCGGCGGGATCTAGAGGTCGAGGGCGGCGGGGTTGGGTTCACCGGCGTCGGGGACGACGAGGGAGCTCGGCTGGGGCTTGGAGAGACAAGGAAGGTTTTAGGAGGGTTTAGGGGTGAAATTGGGGACGGGCGTGGGGTTGACGGCGAAGGGGACGGAGGTCGGTTGCCGAGGAAGGCGCCGGAGACGGTGAAGGGCGACGGGAAGGGTATGGCCGGAGTCGTGGGAGGTAGGGGGAGACGATGGCGGGTTTAGGTGGTAGCGGGGGTGGCCGGAGAGAGAACGGGAAGGATGCCGGCGGTAGCTAGGGTACGGGGGAGAGGAAGAAGATGAACAGTGACGATGACGTGGCGCTGACGTGGAGGAGAGAGAAAGTGACGGGGAAGGAAGATGAAGGTGAAGGCGATGCCGGCTGCGGAGAAGATGACCAGCGGGGAAGAAGGTGGATCTATGGTGGATATCTGGTGGAAGCTATATTATCTCTACTCCTATGATAATTTATCAACTACTCCTAATAATTCATAACTCTTCATTCATCATTCATCATCATAACCTAATACAAACTACTAACGTCCTTTTATAGAGATCTTGACAGAGTCCTAATCCACTAGAAAAACCCCTTGCTTGATTAGCAAGTAATAAGGTTTCTGACTCAACTCAACTTCCTAACTTAAAGGGACTCTTAATTAATTCCTAACAATCAACTAGGACTCAATAAAAGACTAATGATAAATACTAATTAAATACTCTAGTTTGAACTAGGGAAGTCCAATTCAAACTAGGAAAGAGGTTGAACCAGCTTAGTTCCTCTTCTGGGTTCGGGTCCAGTTGGTCGAGTCGGATCGACTCGTATCACAGTGGATGTCTCCATAGAGGCCTCCTCAGTTATCTCCCACCATCTGGCATTATTGGCTCCTCCTACGGTGAGGATCGGAGTTGGGGGGGTCGTGGGTTCCGGCGATGGGCGTGGCCGTGTGAGGAAGGGGCTGCGGTTGATCTCGACAGTGAGGAGATGTACCGGTGGAGGTTGTTCATGGGTGGAGTTGCGGAGGGACGGTGAGATCGCCAGCGTCAATCGCAAAGGCCGCTCGAAGCTTGGGATCACGATCATTGGAGGAGAACGAGGGGGGGGGGGGGGGAGAACGTGGGTGACGTGGCGAAGATTTAAGGCAATTGGGAGAAGGGGTTGATCTAACGGTTAAGATTAGTGGACTATAAATAGAGGTGTCAATAAGGCTATGGCTTGATGTAGTGGGTGGTAAATGGAGATGATTGATGCTCAGCTATGCAACCAACTGGACACGATGTCCTTTTAATTTATTGAAGGATAAGCTTCAATTAGGAATCTATTATGTCCATAGATATTCTAAATAAATAACACATTGTATATATTATATCCTATATTTCATCATTTTAAAATCTTTTGTTTGCTACATAAAATTTGATGATCATATATCACGTTTGGATTGATTTTCTAAATCATTGCCATCTTTTTATTGGGTAATTCATGTGTTTTGATCCAAGATATTAAACTTTTTAAAAATAGGGATACACTGGATATGAAAAGACATAAATTGATAGCAACCATGCAATTAAACCGGCACGGGAATCTACTAGTATATATATATATATATATATATATATATATATATATATGGGCAAACTTATGTTCACCAAGAGCCTTTCTTCGTGATACCTCGCTCCTACCCTCATAAAAACTCACATTATCTTGAACTTATTTCAGAAAACAACCTTCAAATACTCTCTTCAACAACTAGCAAATGACCTTAATTCAGACACTCAAGACTAGCAAATACTTTCTTCAACTACCAGCAAATGACCTTCAGACACTCAAGACCAGCAAGTACATGTCCCACGCATGTCCCACCCTCAGTTTTTATTTCTTAGAAGTTCTCTCCGTTTCATGACATCAGCTCTGGAGAACATAAAATTGCAGCCTAGTCTTTTGCAATCGCAGGGTCTCCAATTAAGCATATAAATTTCACCCTGCGAGTTAAATGCAGATTGCATATAAACAAGTTTTCCAAGGTTTTGAAGGACCCAAAATATGTCAATCTTCTACACAAGATTTGCATTAGATTTCATTAAGGAAAAAAACAAAATTATGCAGGAAGAACGAAAGTAAGACAATAAGGAACTTTGATACTCTTTTAATTAACCTATGCATCCAAACATTAGGTAATAATTTTTTTCTAAAAAAAAGGATAAAAAGATAAAGGCGAATAGGTTCTCACTTATGTAGCCCCTCTCCTTTCCTAGCTAGTCTTAAAGGCCTTGTCTGGTATAGGGTTAATCTATTTCGAAATAAGGAATTCTGGAGTTAGAAAAAATGAGAATAAAACAGTAATGATTAATTGGAATAAAAAAAATAGAGTAGTAGTGGTAAGTGAAATGTGAATGTGAATAAATGAGTAATAATTATTTAAAATAGAAAAAAATATTTGAAAATAAATATGAAACTTACTTCCATACCAAACGAGGCCTAAGTGATAGAGAAGAAGACAATGAGAGGCCAACCTAAAAATCAAGATTCAGCATTAATAGAAGGTTCTTGGCTCATTCAGAAGCTAGCTACAAAGAGTTACTGGCGCATCAAAATGAAAATTAAAGAAAGATACACATCGGAAAGATTATGAACCCAACATCCTGAAAACATGGTCCTCGTCGATGGAGATAATGGAAGCAGTCTGCTTGTGAATATACTATTGACAGCCAAATCAAAACCCTTTGGATGATGCATATTTGGTCAGCTATAAATTGAAATACAATAGGAGAGAGCGAGGGGATGACGGGGCTTCCAGCATGACCGAGGAGATGTCAGAGAAGGTGACCGACCCCCGAACTCGGAAAAAAAAGGGAGCGTGGAGATGACGGCATCGCTGGGCTTCATTCTGACGATCGGAGAGGCGACGGTGAGAGAGTAATTATTCTCATAAATCCGTTAAACACTTAGGTCTATTTTTCTATTCCAAGTAATTATTATTTATTTATTATTATTTTATTTATCACAATCATTTTATTTTATTTTATTCTAAGTAATTATTATTATTTTATTTATATATTTTTTAATCTCAAAATTTCTTATTTAGAATAGACTAATTATATACTAAACGAGACCTTAATATTAAAAATGATTCAAAACGTGGTCACAATCGAGCATGTCTCCGTGGATACAAATCTTTTTCCTTATCCGATTTCCGAGGTAAAATCCATTTATAAATTCAATGCCCAGCTCACATGGATGTAACAGCTGCAGCTGATAAGCACTGAATATATAATATGTGCATGATTGCGATGGTCGTTGGGAGGATTGGTTTAATCAAATAGGCAGCCCCCCCAAATGGACGGTAGGAATCCATAACATCCAGCATTGACTATTCGAAGCCTATTTTGAAGTCAATTTGTTTTCTAAGCTGCTTTTAGAGTTTTATAGAATTAATTACCAGGTCGGAAAGAACTCAAGCTATAAAGGAAGAGGATAGGCCTTGCAGTGGAGAAAGACAAACGGTTGAAGTAGCTAGAAGAAGGAACACTTGTCAATTGCAGGTATTTGTGATCAAGACTTGTATTCCTTAGTTATTCATTGCACCTAAGTTTTCTCTTTTGAAATTCTGGATGGATTTCCTTTCTGTTTACAGCCTTAGCTATAGATTTCGTAGCCTTATTCTGGAATTTCCTTGTCCCTCTGCAAAATATTTCATGTTTTAATTATGTAGGTGCAATAGTCACTTTACAAAGATACAATTGCAGATCGAATTGAATGGATATTCAAGTCATGATTTCCAACTCATAATTTTGAAATTGAGGCCTTTTTTGAACTTTTTTTTTTGTATGTATGGATATTTTGGAGGGTATATATTATTTTTTGAGAATATTATATTTTGGATGTGGTCACGGACACATGCAAAACTGAGATGTTTTGCTAGGCATGTATGTAACATTCGACTTTGCGTGGGTCTTTATATAATTAAGACCTTTTTTTAAACAGGATGTGTGTGTAAAATTAGTGTATAAAATAAGGTGGGTTATGACGTGACATCTGAGTCATATATATACACATGTGACATAGGGTTGTAACCATATAGAGAGAGAGTGGGGTGGGGGGGGGGGGGAGAAGGGGTAGTGGCGGGTGGGTGATTGCTTGTGTTAGGTGGCATGGGGGTCCATCTAGTCTTTTATATATAACATGATGGTTATAACTTAACCATCTTGTTGTTCTACGTGGAGTTTACGTGGAGGGAGGAATACTAGGGGAGGGGGAAAGTTATGGGGGAGAGAGGTGGGTTAATGGGGGGTTACTGTGGAGAGGGGGAGAGAGAAGGGAAGAGAGATGAGGGGTAGTGGGTGATTATCCTGTCAGGTGACATGAGGCCTACTAGTCTCTTATATAAAGTAGGATGGTTACAAGTTAAAGTTAACCAATTTTCTTTATCCTACATGAAGCCTGTATGAAGAGGGGAATAGTGGGGGTGGGGGGGAGTGGGGAAGTTAGTGTGGGGGGGAGAAAGAGGGGTTAGTGGGGAGTTACAAAGGAGAATTTTTTGCGTTTTTCATACCCCCAAAGATGGCTTTTTGCGTTTCTATCCCCTTTCCTTGTTTGTTTGCATGTTCATATCCCTCAGCCAATGAAATGACTATTATACATCTCAGTCATATGACGTGACATGTCATTTAATGAGACGATGACGGGGACGACAAGCGAAGACTGGTGTCAGGGGTATTAATTACGCCACACGTGGCGAGCAACGTGTTTCCCATGCGTGGTTAGGCGCGTTTCAATGCTTGGTTAGACGAGTTTCTATGCGTGGTTACCAAGTCTTCCTGCGCAACGTGTTTCCCATGCCTGGTTAGGTGGGTTTCTATGCATGGTTAGGGGAGTTTCTATGCATGGTTATCAAGCCTTCATGCGGTTGTATTAGGGGCATTAATAACCTCCACGTGGCAACATCTTATTAGCCAATAGCAAAAGAATACTCTGATGCATTAAATGCAACGCATGCGTAAGAAGAGATGCACATTAAATACTCTGTCGCATTATCACGCGTGGTTATCCCTATACACGCGTAGAAAGTATGATAATATCGTAAGAAAACAATACTTGCGTTTATCAAATGTCGGATAAATACGTATAAAAAACACATAAACACGCATATGTTTGTTTACGCGTTGTTAAGGTGTTTTCTATGTGCTATTTAACAAATGGATCAATACTTAACATGTTCTGAATCAAACAATTTTCCAAGATTAAGTCCCTTTGACATTGAAATGAGTTTGAATGCATTCATAGCCACTGGTTGTTCTTCCTTCTTCTCTTTCAAATTTTGTTCTTGTTTCACATGTGAAATATCTATTGTTGATTCAATTTCTTCATAAACATTTGATGACCATAATATAGTTGTAGAAATTAAGAATAAAACTTTTACATGTTAAGTATTGATCCCTTTGTTAAATAACGCATAGAAAATACCTTAATAACGCGTAAATAAACATATATGTGTTTATGTGTTTTTTATACTTATTTATCCGACATTTGAGAACGCGAGTATTGTTTTCGTGCGACATTAACATACTTTCTACGCGCGTATAGTGATAACCACGCGTGGTAATGCGACAGAGTATTTAATGCGCATGTCTTCTCACGCATGTGTCGCATTTAATGCGTCAAAGTATTCTTTTGTTATTAACTAATAAGATGTTGCCACGTGGAGGGGTCATTATTGCCCCTAATACAATCGAAGGAAGGCTTGGTAATAACATATAGAAACTCGCTTAACCACGCATGGAAAACACATTGCGCATGTAGGCTTGGTAACCACACATAGAAAATCGCCTAACCACACATAAAAACGCGTCTGACCACGCTTGGAAAAACATGTTGCTTGCCACGTATAGCGTAATTAATGTCCAGCTGACACCAGTCTTCTCTTGTCGTCGTTGTCGCATTAAATGCCATGCCACGTCATATGGCTGAGGGGTATAACAATCATTTTATTGACTGAGGGGTATAAACCTGCAAACAAACAATGAGAGGGGATGGAAATGCAAAAAACCATCTTTGGGGGTATGGAAATGCAAAACAATTCTTACAATAGAGGGGGAGCAAGAGGAGGGTGGCCGGTGGTTGCCTCAAAGGTGCCAACTAATTTATATATAGGCTAAAGTATGCGTTTGGTACCTGGGTTTTCAGGCAAATTTTTATATGATACCTGTGTTTTAAAAAGTAAACATTGAATACCTATGTTTCTCGAACCATTTTAAATTGATGCCTCCGTCCACCTGCCGTCTGCCGATCTAACGGCGGACCGAGCGAACCGGGACGGACCGGTCGAGTCGGCTGACCAGACCTCCGCTTCCTCCCGTGTCCCTTCCTCCCAAGCAAATCCACCATACACGTGTCCCCTCCTACGCCTCGCTCCTCGACGGCATCTCTGTCGCCAAAGACCTCCTTGCTCTCCTCCACGCCCACGCTTGCCTCCTCACCGCCGGCCTCTCTTCACACGCCTCCCTCCACTTCAAGCTATGCTCCACCTACGCTCGCTGCCGCGTTCTCACTTCCGCCCATCTCCTCCTCTCCTCCACCCCCCGTCGTCCGGCTTTCCTCTTCAACTCTCTACTCCGCTCCCACGCCGCCTTCTCCCATCCTCTCCAGGCTCTTTTAGTCCTCCACCTATTGCTCTGCCGTGGCCATCCCATGTGAGAACCCGTCCCTCTACTCCTGGGTCGATCGGTTGGGTCGGGCCCGTGGCTCGTTGGTTTGTTTCGCGTCGAGCGCGCGATCCGGTGGATCGTATTGTTTCTTGGACCGCAAGGGCAATTTGATAAATTACGCCTTGTTGGTTTGTTTCACACTCGCGTGTGCACACACTGACCTTGTCTGTGTTCGTGTTTGTTAGAATGGCTAGGTGAACCCGAGATCGGAAGATCTGAGCTTGGGCTTGTGTTTTAGCCCAAGTTTGCCTTTCTGGGCGAAGGAGATCGATCTGGATTGCTAATGAGATCGATCTGACATGCTTTGAAGATCGATCGCTTAGTGCAGAAGGTTTTGGGGCTGTTTGCGGCTCGGGAGCGATCGATCGCTCGTAGGAGCGATCGATCGGACTCGTGATCAAACAGTCGGTGGGTTTTTCTCTTCCGTGATGACGGCAGCCGACCATCGTTTTCCCCTGTCAGGGGAGGGAGGACTTTCCCTCCCCTCCCCCAGGCTTTCCTCCGTCTTTCCTGGCTTTCCCCCGAGCTTTTCCCTTCTTCTTCTTCCCTCTCCTCTCTTCTCTTCTTCTTCTTTTCTTTCTCTTCTTCCCGCGGTGCTCTGTTTCTTCTCTTCTCCGCCGGCGACCTTGTTTTCTTCCGTTCTCCCTCCTCCGGCCACCGATTTTGGCGTTCCAAAGCTTGTTGGATTCGTGGAGACGAGAGGAACATTGCTGAGGTGGTTTGGAGTCATGTTAGTGACTGGTTTGCGAGGGATCAACCGAGGAATGCGCTGTTGGGTAGGTTCTTCTACCTACATGTGTTCTTAAGTGGGTTTCGCGTGATCCAGCCGTTGGATCTGTTGATCTTCTTGTTATTAGATGCATGTTGCCTAGTAGAATAACTGATCTAAGTTTCATGTTAATCAGTTGAGATTTGAGTAGGTTTATTACATGATTAAGCTCGGATTCTCTGTTTTTATGCTGTTCTTGAGAAACAGCCGGCTTGCGGCGCGTTTTCCGGCCGGCGAGTACATGATCTTGGCTTTTGCTAAACATACGAGTTGTAGATCACTTCGTTAGCTTTCCATTCCATCGTGTTTCGTATTTTTCCGATTTTTGTACGATTTCTTATGAATTGTTTGCTGGAGGGCTGCGTTGCAGCAATTAATTAGAAAGTTAGTTTTGATTAGTGGTTTTCATTAGCGTTTTCCCGTTAATCCAACCGTTGGATGATTCTGGATTTTGGATATGTTAATCCATACATGTAGCTCTACGGGTGGCTAAGTTGGATCTTGAATCCGACGTCGTTTGGACGTCGGATCGACCAGATCAAATAGCCCCTAGTAGAGAACATTTGGTGTTTTAAAATATAATATTATATGTCGAATTATAATATTATATTTCTACTGTTCATGAGCTGTTTTCGGGGTTGCTTCCCGTTGCAGGAGTCTGCGGTCGACGGTCAGGGTACCGTCGTAATGCCGGGACCCGCTGCGGATCGGCTGGCAGCGGTTGGTGGTACCGCTGCAGTGATCCAGTAGACTTATATGATGTTTGCCATACTGTTGCATGCATATCTCCTGTTTGTGTATGTCATAGCATGCATTGTTGATTGTGCATTAGTTGCATTGGTTAAGGCGTGGGTGATCCTTGGGTCGCCGTCCCGAGGCTAGAAGCTCGGACTTAGCCCTAGGACCGGGGTTGGGTAGTTTAGACCCGGTTTGAATGGTGGTGTCCAGTCGATTCGATGATAGGCTTAGAGGACTGGTACACCTGATGCTTGATGTTTGTAGAGGTCGTGTCGGCCTCAAGTCAGGTGTTGAGGATGCCACCAATGACGGGTCTTATTCTTTGGGCAGTGTCCATTTCTGCCAGTAGGGGCATCAGTGTGGGCCCATGGCGAGTTGGGTGACCACAGCTGAAACCCTACGACACTAGGTGTATCCAGGATGGGCCCAGTCCGTTGGGGTGACCATGATTGGATATGCCTAGAGATCACCGGTGAATGGTAATGGGACCATTGTAGCTCACTCGAGTCTGGCTTGAGGGCGACACTGTTGCGTTTCCCTCTTCCTTCTGTGTGGCGTAGTGTAGATCCCTACTGAGCTTAGTGCTCACACCTACCCGGGCTGCGTTTTGCAGGTGTAGGCGTCAGTTCCTCTTCTGTGGCCCCTACCGGGCAGTTGGTCGGCGGTGCGGCAGCGCCTGGTGGACTTTGAGAGGTGGTGATCGTTTACTGCTTTTATCCTATGTTAGATAGTCTCCTACGGGAGTAATGCTGTATTTGAACTCCCCCCTCTCCGAGGATTATGTATATTAAACCTTTTGAGTTTTAATCTGTGGTTCGAGGCTTCTTTATTATATTGTCTTTTAAATTGAGGGTGCTTTTGGCGATTTGTTAGGGAGACCAATAGGTTAGAGGGAACCCTCGCCGTTCTTTGCCGCGTTTTGTAGGTTCCGGTTCGCGTCGCCAGGCCCGGTTGGGCTTTCGCGGGTCGGGGCGCGACATCCCATGTCTCTCCTATCCCTCCCACC
>OY986974.1:20264374-20289362 GCA_963920575.1 Narthecium ossifragum
CCCATTAAAACCAATCGATTCATGTCGATTTGATATATAGCAGTTAGTTATAACTATTTGCATTTATCAATGCTCATAACGTAATTCGATGCATGACAGGCGGATAAGAATTCCATAGTTCAAGCATCGATTGCGTACTTGCCAGAGCTTAAGAAGTTGAAGGAGGAGCTACTCCGGCGGATCGACCAGCTCAAAGCCAGGATATCTGTGGCCGATGCAATGGCAGCCGGCGGAGGCGCCGCGAAGATCAGAATACAAGTTGCGAAACCGGCGTCCGCCATGGACTCGATGATCGGAGCTCTCCGACGCCTGAAAGGCATGGGCGCGAAGGCGACGACCATCCGGTCGGAGTTCTCCGGCTCAGACCTATCGGCCGTCGTGGACATCCATGTTAAGGTGTGGAAAACTACTCACTCCTTTTTTTCACGGTGAAAATATGTTTGTTAGACTATAATCAGCAGTTATGCACGACTCGAATTAATTAAATTCAAATTTATGCGAGCAGTAGTACTCTCACACGGTGTTAATATACTTATACTAGTGGGATGCCCACGCCCTTTGGCACGGTTTCTACTTTCGCTTTGAGTTGCTTCGACCCGAGTTGTATCAAAATTTTTCCAATTGTTTAAAATAAACTAATTAAAACGGCATTCGCATTACAACTAATGAAACGTGTAGCAAGATAATTCACCACTTATATGTGACACTTATATGGCACTAGGTGGGCCACCCATGCCATCTAGCATAGGTAATCATCATCTCTCTCCTAATCATCCGATAACTGTCACCCTTCACGTGATTTTATTTTGATTGTCTGATATATCCGGGCTTAAATTAAATCGAGCATCTCTATCAGTCTAATAGGATACACTTGTGTTAGATATAAATATAGCCATCTGGGCGATTAACAAGATCAATGATAATTTCGTAAATATTGCCAATCGGCTAAAAGATACTTCAATATTAACACAGTTAGTATATTTTGGCCATAACTTTTACATCAAGTATCGAAATTGGCCGATTCTTGAACCATTGGAAAGAGGACGAAAAGATCTACAACTTTGATGTTGACAAGATCTTCAGATTCCATCGTTTAGTGTATCAAACGGACAACCAAAGTGTTCAGTGGCAAATTGGTAAATAAGACCAAATGTCCAAATTTCTCCATCGGCCAGATTCTCTATCGGCCAGAAGTCCATCGGGCATATTTTGGCTGATTATTTTAATAAGACATCGATGTGTTTTGACCATTTTGACGATAACTTTCTCATACGATGTCCAAATGACTTGGTTTTTAGACCGATAGAAAAATAATTCGAAGACCTACAACTTTCATGTTCAGAGTTTCATCAAATTCCAAGGTCATCATCGGCCAAATCACAGTAGAAGACAAGAAGCTCTACGTGATGGCAGTTTCGTAAATAGCTGAAGATATCGCCCAGTTATGCAGTTCAAAGCAGTTCAAAACAGTTCAAGGCAGTTTCTGACAGTTCAAAAGTGGTTACCATAAACTCTATAAATAGCCAAGAGGAAGAAAGAAAACAGGCCCCGGCCATCAAAGCAAACCAGCTTTTTATCTTCATGTAGTCTTTTACATTTATTATCAATGTAGCCTTCTAAATTCAGCAATGAAGTTTATCTTTCCTTTAAATTCCTGCAATCAGTCCTTCGTTTCTAGGAGTAGTGCTACACTAATTTCTTCCATAGAAGTTGAATTACCATAATTTCCTAGGAGTAGTGCTACCATAATTAATTTCCTAGGAGTAGATCTATAATTTCTTGGGAGTAGATTTAGCATAGAACCATCATATTTTTCATCTTTCATTTCCCATTTCCCATTTTCCATTTTCCATTTCCTTATCCAATATCAACCAAATTACTTCTTTGTACACTTCAACACCTCTGATTCGATCATTCGAAGGAGTTGAACTAAACTACAATCTCTTTATTTTCGAATGTGAAAATAGATTTTGACCTTGATTACAGTCCCGGTTAACGATCAAAATTTCTGTTTTAACAACTTGATCTTATATAATAAATATATGTCTTTATTATTAATTAATTAATAGGTGTTAACGACCGAAGTGGAAAGAGCCGTGGAGGTGGCTTTGGCGGACGTGGAGAAGAAGCTTCTTGCGCAGTTGCAACGAAGGCGGGAGTGCCCAGGCGAGTGCCACGTGGCAAAGGCCATTTGAATCCCGCCGTTTTCGAAACGAGGGAAGCGTCTCGAGAAAAAAGGACCACCTGAAAGGCAAGGGTAGAACAAGTGCTCCAGAGCCGGGGTTGCTCGAGGATAAGGAGCTGGCCTTCGAGAGCAGGGCCAAACCAATGGCATGCTTGAGAGTTTATACTTTATTAGAGGTCGGCGCTATCGAGCATAGAAGAGGTGACTTCCAGCATACAAGCAACTCAAGGCACCGTCCGCCACATGCCACGCGTAGGGTCCGACCACTCACCGTTGGCTGTCCATTTTGGAGAGGTGGAGCGAAGGGAAGGTCCAACCATTTTCAGACTTGAACACAGGTGGATGAAATTGGAGGCTTTCCGATCAGTGGTGGTGAGTGTGTGGCGGCAGCCACACCATGGATCTCGACAGTACGTCTTCACTTCAAAAATTAAAGCTATCAAGAAGGCAGTGAAGGGGTGGGATCGCAGGGCAAGGGCGGTTGATGTGTTTGGCCTTGGGAAGACTATTGAACAATGTCTGGAAGAGATGTATTTGATGGAGGAAAGGGATGAGCTCTCTGTTCAAGGTGAGGAGGAACTCAAGGCCATGGAGGAACAATGGGCAGAGGTTATGGTGCACCAGGAGAGGATGGCTGCGCAACGAGCCAGAGAGGATTGGGTTAGAGACGGCGAGCGGAATTCAGCCTACTTCCACAGTATTGTTGCTGCCCGATCACACAAGTCCAAGGTAACTGAGCTAGTGTTGGAGGATGGCGCGGCAGGTGGAGAAGCAAGAGGATATTGGCCAGGCTTTTATTGACCATTTTCAGGCATTATGGACCGGGAGAAGGTCATTGTCTGCATATGAATTGCCAAACCTTCACATGGTGGATAGCGAGATGCACGGGATGTTGGTACAGGAGGTGAGTGCTACCGAGGTTAAGGACGTGGTTTTTGCACTGGGACGGAATAAATGCTCTGGCCCGAATGGAATTCCCGTGGATTTTCTTGTGCATTATTGGGATATTGTTGAAGCCGACTTTGTTGCTATGGTTCAGAGATTCTTCACTACATCGCACCTACCACCGGCTTGGCATGAGACGTTGGTGTCCCTTATTCCCAAATCCAAATTCCCAAGGAAGGTTAAGGATTTTCGACCGATTAGTTTGTGTAATACTGGTTATAAGGTGGTGACTTCAATTTTGGCTCGAAGAATGAAGCTTGTATTAGAGGATGTTATTGGTTTTGAACAATCGGCTTTCATGTCTAATAGATGCATTCATGACAACATAAATGCGGCAAAGGAAATTGTGCACTCTATGCGGATTGCTCCTAAAACAAAAGCTCTTTTGGTAGCTAAAGTGGATCTCATGTCGGCCTATGATAAGGTCGAATGGAGCTTCCTAGAAAGGGTGTTACGGGCTATGAACTTTCCGGAAAAATGGATTAAATGGGTGATGGTGTGTGTCAAGGGTGCTCAATTCTCTATCATTGTCAACGGAAGGACTCATGGAAGAGTGAGATCTTGGTGTGGGCTTCGACAAGGCGATCCGATTTCCCCTTATCTTTTCCTGGTTGTGCAGGAGGTGCTTTCTCAAATTCTTAAGGATCCGGCTACTGGATTGGAAGGGCTACGGTTCCGTGACTCGGAGCTTGCTATTTCCCACCTTTTGTACGCAGATGACTGTCTGTTCGTGACACGTGCAACTTGTTCGGAGGCAAGGAAATTAAAGCAAAAGTTGATACATTTTCATGCCATGTCTGGATTGCAAATGAGTACCGTTAAATCAAGTGTGCGATTCTCGCCCACCGTTGGGGAGGACCGCAGAAAGGCAGTAAGCAAGATTCTTGGCATCGTAGAGGCGAAATCTTCGTGGATTTACGTTGGCGTCCCATTGAGTACGAAGAGGTTGCGAGTCCCAGATTTTTCTCCTTTGTTGGAGAAGATGGCCAATAGAATTGCTTCGTGGCAAGGGAGGCGACTGGCAGAGGCGGGTCGGGTTATGCTCCTCAAATCGGTGTTGCAAGCTATCCCTGCATTTGTCATGACAACAACACATGTTCCGGCTTCGGTGATAAAGAAGATCAACCAACTGTGTCGCAGTTTTGTATGGGCTGGTCGAAAAGGAGGACTTGGGGTTGTAGCTTGGGACAAAGTGTGCCGGCCTAAGGAATTAGGTGGACTTGGCGCCAGAGACTTGTCTGTTTGGCAAAAATCTTTAAAGATGAAGAGGGCGGCTGAGTTGCTTGAAGCACGGTCAAAGAAGACGGTTTGGTCTTTGTTGGCTGCTGCAAAGTATGCTTGGTGTGGAGTTCTGCCGCTACCATCTCGGTCAGCAAAGACCTCAGTGCATTGGAGGGTCTTCTCTCAAGCTGCTGAGGAGATTCGTGCAGGACTGCAGTGCTATCCCGGTGAACAAAGCTGCATTAATGTTTTCTTTGATCCGTAGGTCTTTACTGAGCCTTTATCTAGGCTGCCAGCTCTTTGTAGGGTGGATGTTGATCTAGCGGCGGTAACTGTCGGGGATCTAATCAGTGACGGGAGGTGGAATGCAGGACAGTTGGAGGAGCTCTTCCATCCTTTGTTAGTGGATAGGATCATTACTTCTTTTCCTATCAGAAGGGCATTCGATAGATGTACGTGGTCTTTCTCCGGAGATGGTAAGCTAACGGTGGCCTCCGCGTACTTGATGCTTTTGAGAAATAGAGGATTACATCCGAGCTACTATGAGGAGGCAACTTGGAGCAATATTTGGCGTGTCCCGGTGAGCCCTCGAGTTAAACAGTTCCTATGGAAGGTGTTACATGGGAAACTTGCGGTCAAGGAACTCTTGTGGCAGGCAAGGATGACTTCGGATCGAGAGTGTCCGCGTTGCAGTTGCGTGAATGAGGATATTGAACATGTCTTGATTGGTTGTGACTTTGCTCACGCAGTGCTAAGGGGCTTACTCTCACAGGATTGGCCGGAAACTGATGGCTGGGGCATGGAGGAGTATGTGATCGGATTGACGGCAGCATCCTCGTCTACACTTCGGCAAAGGTTCAAATCGTTGGTGGCAAATGCTCTTTGGATCATTTGGAAGGAGAGGAACAAGGTTGTGTTCGAAGGGGAGGGTGATTCCGTTGATGTGGTGGTTAGGAGAGTTCGCCGGCAGGTGGAAGTCTTCGATCGGGTACGAGGAAGAAGCGGTGGTGCCAGGCATGTTTTGGCAGATAGGGAGGTTTGCATTATACAGGCTGATGCTTCCTGGACTATGCAGGCGGCAGCGGTTGGTGTTGTGGGGGGCAGTAGAGAGGAGGCGCGATGGGCGGTTGGACGCGTTGTGACGGCTGCCTCTGTGCTAGAAGCTGAAATGCTTGCTGTTTTGGAAGCGGTTAGAGAAGGACGACGTAGATGCTTGACAAAATGTGTTGTGGAGACGGACTCGAGATGGGTGGTGGAGACATTGACTGGATGCAGATTATGGCCACAAGAGGTAGAGCACTGTGCACGCATGGTTTGGTCTGAGGTTTTGGGCTTGGGTAATGTGTTGTTTTTATATGTACCTCGGTCCTGTAATGTGCGAGCCGATATTGTCGCTCGGTTATATAGGGAGTCTGACTCTTTTTTCGACTGGTCTCGAGAGGGCAGCCACGGCCCTCCGATCTGGGACTTGATGTAAGTGGAGTTTCTTTCACTAATATAGCCAATCGGCTCAACTCATCAAAAAAAAAAAAAAACTCAAGGTACACTCGAACGCTGGCTTCAGTCGATTTTGTGAAAGAACTTTAATAATTAAACGTTTTGATACTGATTTATCTTGTATACATGTAGTTCAACACGGACATATTACTTTTAGACTTTTTGAAAATAATGTACAGAAGAGCTTGAGTCGATATATGAAAGAACTCCGATCAATCGATTCAAAAGCTTAATGATAGATAAGGATGAGTTTATATTAATATAAATCTAACAACTTCCATCGTCAAAATCTATATATCAACAGCTAATCAAACCATAAACTGTCATTATTGTACAACGTGAGGATTAAGTCACGGAAAATGATATGCGTCCCACCCGTGGCCCGTGGGGTGTGACACAGGTTCGCACCCACATGGTGGGATGCAAACCATTGGATATAGGGGTATTTTGGGGGTTGTGGGGGTTATTTTGGTAAATTACTTGGATGGTTTGAATGCTCTTATTTATATAAGAGTTCTGATTTGGGTGCATGTACCCAAATCTCCACCGTTGGATTGAACTGGGCACGCATCCCGGTTCAATCCAACGGTGGAGATTCATCTACATGGTACATCCCATGTACATGAATCTTTTTCCTTTATATAATCTAGTACTCACCCGTGTCCTGGCACGGTTTTGTAGTTCTCTTACTTAGGGAATATGTATATGTATATGTATATGTAAAGCTAACTTAGAAAATATGTATATATAAACCAAGTTAAGGTTGATATATAAACTAGCTTAGGGAATATGTACACCTAAACAGCCTTATTAAGGGGGGGAAACGGTTGTAACCGTTTTTGCTCATTATAAGATTGATATATATATATATATATATATATATATATATATATATATATATATATATATATAGGGTAGTTATTCGGATAGAACCGGTTCGCTGGGCTTATCCAGCGAACTCGGTTCTCGACCGCTATATCAAAACAAAAAAACTACTTACCCAGGTCCAGCCATCGATCGCCGCCCCCTCCACCCTCGAGCGAGCGCCGCCCCCTCCACCCTCTCAGCTCCACGAGCGCGGTCGGCGCCCCCTCCACCCTCGAGCGAGCGCCATCCGCCCCCTCCACCCTCTCAGCTCCACGAGCGCCATCCGCCCCCTCCACCCTCTCAGCTCCACGAGCGCCGTCAATCGCGACCTCTTCTCCACCCTCGAGCCCTGGCGCAACTCCCGACTCATCTCCACGGCCGCCGGTGATCCCGATCTAGGGCATCCACGACCTCCCACCTCCAACAGCGGTGGCTCACCACTCTCCGGCTCTCCAGCTCTCCAGCGATGTGAACCCAAAACCCATCGCAGCTCCAGGTAAATAATCCATAGCATAATGTTCTAGCTAAGAAACCCATCCGCGACCTCCCATCTTCTCTTTTTAAGCAAGAGGAGATGTTCTAAAAATCACAATTCTATTCCAAAAATCACAAGCATGATCCTCCAGTAATTGCAAAAGCTTCTTGCCGTCTACTGAGCTCCCTGAACTCTGGTTTTGGGTTCAGAACCTTAAAGCTTCAATCTTATTTTCTGAATCAAGATTTATTTTCATGAGTTTAATTCCTTTTGTCTTGCCTTGTTTGCCCTTTAAAATAGACATGATGCACCATTTCTTCTTTTTCTTATTGGCCTCTGATAAAATCTGGAACTTTGCATTCTTTGACCTTTGATTCAAATTGGTGTGCAACGTGTCCAGTCTTTTAAGCTTACTCAATAACAATACACAGTAATTTGAAATTTAGTCTTTCGAAGCCAAAATCAGGTGAAGTGTATCTTTTTGCTCGTGTCTTGTCTGCTCTCTTTTGAGGTTCTTTGCATGCATATAAAAATACAGTATAAATTTGGTGCCTGCTTTGCTTGTTTGGATTTTATCTGCACTAGACAAGATTGGCAGCAGAGGCAAATTGATGTTCTTAAATTTTGGATGTGCATAAAGGTTGACATAACAATCATATACCAGATTTTCGTCACTGGCATGGATTTGTCTTTTACTAAATTCCCTATGTTTAACAAGCAGAAAAGAAGTGAATTAGTCATGGGCTTTCGCAAAAAGTTGGCTTGAAAAGTTGTTGCAAGTCCATGAGTTTAGGGCTCTTTAAAAAAAAAATATCCATCTTCATTTCAATCTGTTAGTCTGCGGTCTTAATCGTTTTCTTTTGTCACTTGTATGTGTCAATTAGATCACTCAGATAAAAAGCATGCAGTGTGATGCTACTTGGTCATCGTTTTCGACTAACTTTTTTGTGATAAATGCTTATACTGCGGTCTTAATCCAAGTATAAAAAATGCTTATACAAATTGGACTATAAGAATGTTATATAGCTCTGCACGGGTCTGTGTCGGTACAACACAAATTGGATTAATCCAATATTTGGTACTTAATCCAATTCTTATACTTGTTCTTAAACCAACATTTAGCCTATAAGGATTTATGGAATTCTTCTTATACTTGTTTTTTTTTATGATTACGATTTCAGTATAGCATTTAGCCTACAATAATTGAGAGGAAAATCCGGCACTCCAACACTAGTTTGAACCCAAAACCCTCGCCAAATTTCACTTCGTTCATGGACGATATGTGAGTAAGATCTGTCTGATCAATGTTTTGGATTTTAGATGCAATTTTTGTGCTCTAACACACAAGCAGTTCTGCAGTGAAACATTACGTCATGTATCAATGGATACTGATGATGGCAGCCCAAGTGTTGAGACTCAAGCTTGTTTGGAAATGTTTGACAGGGATAGATGGTGACTTTTGCAGATTGTGAAGGTTTAGTGGTTGTTATGGTGGTGTCATAAAGAATTAATGCACCTAACAGCTGCTTGTTAGAAATAAGACATGCCTTTGCTGAAACTATTCTAGTTGGTGCAGCTTTAGGTTAAAATGAACCAATTAGTAGACTCAGTTTAAGTGGATTTTTGTCAACTGTTGTCATTCTCTAGACTCATTTTTTGTGTATGTTTCTTTAGGATCGCATATGTTCTTGGAGATTTTGCTGGACCTGAAAATGTTCTTGGAGATTTTGCTGGACCTGTAGTTACTATTGTTTGTCTTGAGAAGCTAAACATGGAGATTTGAGCCAAAGATGCTGTGCTTTCAACATACATTGCAAGTTTTGTACTTTACCTGGTGCAGCTTTAAATCTACTTATGCCGTCCTCTAGCTGCTTATTGTCTCTGTATGAGTTTTGTAATCAAACAGCGTACTCAAACAGTGTGTTGTCAAACAGTGTATTTAAACATCTGTATGAGTTTTGTCATCAGTTTTGGGCTTCTAATGTGAGGGCCCGTCCCTCAGACCTGACTCGACCACGTGGGTCGAGAGCCGGTTTCCTGTCGAGTTGGTTCCGCGTCGGGCACGATCGGGCGATCGTGTGGCGGTTTGGACCCCAGGGGCATTTTGGTAAATATGCCCCCTGGTGGTCGGTTTCACACCCGCGTTGCACCCACGGCCTTGGATTGTTGTATGTGGTTGTTTAGGATGGTTAGGTGGGCCAGGGATCGGAAGATCCCAGCTCGGGCGCGCTAAAGCTCGTTTTCGGGCTCGTTAGCGGGTCAACGGGTTTTTGGCCCGTTAGAGAAGATCCGGCCCATTAGGGGCCTGGTGAGTGGAGGGTGGTTGGAGCAGTTGGCTCCAACCCCCACCCGCTTCCCTCTCTTCTCTCCTTTCTTCTCTCCTTCCCTTCTTTGGCTGGTTCTTCCTTCTCTTCTCCACTGACGTCTCTTCTTCTTCTCCCCTTCTTCTCTTCCCCTCCGGCTGGGCTTGACCTTGGAGGACTGAGCTTGAGCAGCGGATCTTCACGGCGCGGTTGGCTGGACGCGTGGAGAAGCTGGGATTACGTTTAAGGTAGGTGTTTCTACCTCGATCCTTGGATCGGGTTCTACTAGGTTAGGATGTTTGTGTTTTTGCTGTGAATACCATGATAGCATGCTTGTAGATCCTTGCCTATGTAATGTAGCTCATTCCTTGTATTCTTGCATTGCAAAACTGGTGTTACAATGGTTAGTTTCCGTATCTCACGATTTCGTCGGTTTTTGGTTTTCCGACCTAAAATGGGATTCAACCGTTAAAAACTGGATTTCTTTACACCATTAGTTTCCTCACCTCAAAATATACTTGCTTGCAAAATTTGATGGTATTCTAACATGTTTTGATTCTTGAAATCTTAGAATTAGGATTTCTGGTATTTTGCGTCTGGAGCTCGACGATCGATCGGTGCATCGACCGTCAGCTCGACGGTCGATCTATGTATCGACCGTCATGCTTTAGTATATTTACTCTGGGCCTGACGGTCGACCGTCGGATCGACCGTCGGATCGACCGTCGCATCGACCGTCGGATCGACCGTCGCATCGACCGTCGGGCTCTGTCGAGATTTTGGCTTCCCAGGGTCGATGCATGGATCGACCGTGGGATCTCCTTCTTTTCCCTTTTACCTGACGGTCGACCGTCGGATCGACCGTCGCATCGACCGTCAGGCTCTGTTCGATTTTGGGCTTCTCAGGGTCGATGGTTGGACCGACCGTCGCCCTTGATTTTTCTTCGTATGGGTCTCACGGTCGATCCACGGATCGACCGTGGCATCGTCCGTGACCCTTTGAATAGTGTTCTTTGATTCTTCTTGAATGGCTTTCAACTTTGATTGAGTCTTAAACGTGTTGGGAGGTTTATAGATGGATTTGATGAGGTTTTCAAAGGGTTTTCATCGGGTTTGAGATTTGATCCGAGTTTCTCCCCTTTTTAGCAAACTTATGGTTGTGTTTGCATTTAATTCAAGCTTGATAGAAATTAAATGTCTGGTTGTTTACTTAACCATTAGCTAGCTATGAGTGCTAGCTAATGAGGAATTGTGGAACCTTAGCCTCTTGCCGGCGAGTGCCGAGGGCTATTGTATATCTGTTGAACTTATAACTGCTGATGTGACATATAGAGACATCTAGGGTAGATGTTTGCTTAAGCTCATGCATTGTGTGCATTAGAAGCATTTGAGGATAGGCGGGCGATGTTTTAGGTCGCCGATCCGAGGCTCTCGGGTAGCTCGGATCTAGCCTTAGGACCGTGGATGGGTAGTCAGGATTAGGGTGTGATTGTTGATCTAAATCTTTGGTGATTGAGGATTGCGTTAGTCGGACTGGAATATTATACTGCTTGAGGTTTAGAAGTCGTGTCGGCTCTCCAAGGCCAAGTGCTAAGGATGGTTGTCGATGTCCCCGACGTGTGTCCCCATGCAGTGGCTTCCTGCTGGGTAAAGGGTGTTCCTACTGGTTTTGGTTCTTGGTTTCCTCCCAGCGTGTTTGGATGGTATTCCCAGCGTGGTCGGTTGAGAAGAGTAGGATCCCTTGGGGAATCGATAGGGGTTATGGGACCCCGTGGCATCCTTTAGACTTAGGCGGAGAAATGACACTGTTGTTGTTTACCTCCTTTCAGTGTGCCGTAGAGTAGAACCCTACTGGGCTTTTTGTTCATTCCTACCCGGGTTGCGTTTGCAGGTGCAGGCGGCAGTTCCTCCTCAGTGGAGCCAGCAGGTTCGGTTTTTGGCGGCGCGAGTACATCCAGAGGCGTCTGAGGTTTTGTTGGAGGATATAACTGTTGTAACTTTTTGATATATAATTATGCATGTTGTACCCTCTTTGGAGAACCTTTGGGATGTTGTATAAATCTGTATTTTGGAACTCAGATATTGTAAGACTTGATGTTGTATTATGATTAAAATCTGCTTAGCCTCTGGAATACTTTTGCTTAAATTGTTTATCCTTTCCGCTTGTACTGCGCCGGTTGAGGATGAATAGAGTTAGGACCCTCACGCCACATCCTGAATGGGTTTTCTGGGTCGGGGTGTGACATCTAATGTGTTCAGTTTTGTACTCAAACAGTGTAGTACATGAATGCTTTTTGAGGTGTATGAGTTGATTTAGAAGTACACAATTTGTGCTCAAACAATTGTGTTTGGAGTGAATGAATGCTAATGAGGTTTTGGTTACTATACTTGTGGTGACAAAAATTCTACACAACTGTGGAACGAGATACAGGTTATAGGTGTTGCTTCTGCTCATTTAGGAAGTGAAATCCACCAATCTAACAGCAGGAAAAGAAGTCAAGCTGCTTTCCTCTTCCTACTAGATGTCAACAGTTCACTACACACCTGCAAGCTCACCCCAACATCCTCGTATGTTGTTGTATTCTCAGAATACAAGAGGAATTGTACACAAATAGAGAGTGTATAAAGCACATTGCTCAAAAAAAGAGGATTGTACACATGAACAGGGGATATTGAAATTCATACTTAATGTAAAAATCTGTATACAGGGGATATTGAAATCTTAATTCACTGACATTCATACTAAAGCCATACATAAAGTAATGAACACTGATTAAATTACAAAGATCACGATCACTGATTCAAGTTTGCTGCATGGTACAATCTTTTGCATAAAGGAACAATCTTCTGTAATTACAAATCCTAGTGTAAAAAAATGAAAACCCACAGCAGCCCAATTGCCACAAACATGGCCTTCATCAAGAACGACATCTTCGAAGCATTTTTCTCCATCTTTTGCAGAATGATCAATGTCTCTGCCATCTTTTCTTCAAGAGAGTTCATTCTGCACATCAGGACCTTTTCCAGTTCTTTGACTTGATATTTCAAGTCAAGAGTTGAGTGCTGGACATCATCCACCCACCGGAAAAATCCACATCCTTGATCTTCGATGTTCTGGAATTAATAAAAAAATTGAGTATTATCTACCTAAAAAACATGAAATTTCTGTAAGATAAATGGTATAGCTTACACCTTATATCGTGGGCAGCCATAAAAAAACTCTTCCTTTGCTATGAGGACGATTGGAATGCCGAATGGTACATGGCTCTTGGTAATGGCAACGAATAGTGGAAACTGAGTTGATTGAAGAGGATGGAGATGACGATGTAGAAGCTGCCCATCTATTGTTCGTCGTGGCCATGTTAAGGAGACATTCATACTAAATCCAACATAGGATTTTTTTAAAGAGTTCTTGCTGACAAGGGCACTTAAATTCCTTGAACCAGCATATGGCACCCAACCAAATCTCAATTAAACACCACCACCACCCACAACCAATCCTATCAAGCTATGGAAAAAAGACAACTTTAAGTAACTGGTGCGAATCTATCACATTCATTTCAAAGAAAAAACAAATATTATGCACCTGTTCTACAACCGAGAAATGGACAAAAAACCAAATAATTTAGTATCATGTTTAAGGTGTTACCGCAAAAATTGGAAAAGCAATAATAAATCCAGAGAAGAATATTTATTTCGAATATTAAGAGAAGAATGCAAAGTTCCAGATTTTATCAGAGGCCAATAAGAAAAAGAAGAAATGGTGCATCATGTCTATTTTAAAGGGCAAACAAGGCAAGACAAAAGGAATTAAACTCATGAAAATAAATCTTGATTCAGAAAATAAGATTGAAGCTGCCCATCAGTACCATATTTGAGAAGTTTTAAGGTTCTGAACCTGATAAGACGTGAAAAGTGCATAAATCACCCTTTTAACTTGGCCTTGTTAGTCTCCGAGCAAGGCCTTACTGATGGATTTTACCCTATTACAGGTACAAGTGCCCTCAACGAGGATTGGATCAAGTTCCGAGCTTAAACGATGTCATTCGGGCCAGTTTTTATGAAGAAGATCGATCCTTTATTGAAGGAGGATCGATCCTGTGAAGTACATCAAGAACAAAGCCAATCAGGACAACAAGGATCGATCCTATGTCATGAGAGGATCGATCACTTTTGCGCATTTTCCAGTGACAGAACGCAAATTCTAGAGGATCGATCTTCACACATTGAGGATCGATCTTCATCGGGGTGCAACCAGCATTCAAGAAAGAAAAGATCGATCCTTTCCTATAGGAGGATCGATCCTTCACGGGACCAGCGATCACACGAAGCGGAGGATCGATCCTCCACCCTATGAGGATCGATCCTTTGGTGCCAGCCGAGCAAAATCAATGGCCCAGATCTAATCCGAGGGGGGGGAGGCTTGCTTACTATAAATAGACCCCTTATGGGGGATTTGAGGGGTCTTCTCTTAGTTCTTTCTCCAGCCCTTCTAGGTTTCTTACCCAATTGAGAGGAGGACTTCTTGGAGGAAACCCATGGAAGGAGAGCTTCATCACCCTCCATCCATGGATCGATCCAAGATGAGTAGCTAACTTCCTTTCTCTTGGGATTTCCATGTAGTTGTAGGATTCTTTTGTAGTTTTCTTAGGGTTTTTGATATATAATCTTTGGGATTGATCTATTGTATGGATTTGAGCATTATTTCTCTATCTTTGTACATGGATCTTATTTGTTGAATGGATGAATGCCTTTCTTTGGTATGAGCTAGGGCTTGTGCATGATAGGTGTTTGTTGTTATGCCCCAATGAGTTGGATGTGCTAGAAATACATCCAATTACATTAGGATGATGATTAGCCCTAGATTAGAGATTAGGGATGCTAGAACCATCCCTATCTCTCTAATCAAAGGATCCATTCTATCTTTCTCTTGCATTGGATTCGAGGTGCTAGAACCATCTCGATCCAATGCCCGATTCCATACAATATCTTTTTCTTGCGACGAATCGATCTTAATCGAAGGTTCGTTAGCGACGATTGAAGCTAATCACTCATTCGTCGACTCTGTGAATGTGATTATTTCCGGCGGATGATCCTAACCCGACTTCCGTCGAGCGATAAGTGAGGCTAATCACCCGCTAGTCGACTTCTAGATTTCGATCGTCCCAATTGGATTACACACCTCAATTCCTTATGAGGCTACATTAGAACCTACAATGAAATGGAGATCCCAAGACCTCTCTATATTAGTTATACTTCTCTTCACTTAGTTAATTACTTTAATAGTCATTAATCCAAAACCCAAATCATTTTAGCTAGTTGTTTGGAGTTATCTATCGAGTACGTTAGTCAATTCTCATTTCCCTGTGGATCGACTCGGACTCCCGCTAACTACGTAGTAGTGAGTTAGGATTCGGTATAAATTGTAATCTTGACGCCCTAGTCGCTTTTAACGACGAGTGGTTTGGGCGCGTCAAAGATTTTGGCGCCGTTACCGGGGACTTGATGAGTTGAATTTCTTACTAGATAAATTGCTTCCTTCAATTAGGTTGTTCTATTTTCTTTTATTACAAAATACCAAAAATAGAACGTTGCTTATATTGTATATCTTTTTGTGGTTGTAGGTGAAGCTTCCGAGCGGCGAAGCGACTCATCTACGGGGGAAGATACAAAGTTCTTGGACCAGCCCACTGTAATGTATCTCTTACCTTGTATGGTCCAAGTTCTCATATGTGTGAATGAGTGTGCATGAGGATTCGGATCTGGATATTACATTGCAAGCATTCTTAGACTCTAGGAAATCTTCAAACGTTTTCTTGCATAAGGAATCACCACCTTTGAAAGTCATGGATAATCCCAACCCGGACCTCAATCCCAATGCCAATCCCATCCTGAACCGTAGGAGTATGAGGGATTATTATGTCCCTACTACCTTTGCACCCACGTCGGGTATTCAACAACCCATTGTTCAAGCCGCACACTATGAGTTTAAGCCTCAATTCCTTCAATTCCTTCCAAACTTTCACGGCTTGAGTAATGAGGACCCCTACTATCACCTAGAAGATTTTCTTGAAAAGAGTTCCACGGTCAAAATTCCAAACTTTACCGAGGATGCAATGAGATTAAAGTTGTTCCCATTTACCCTAAAGGGCAAGGCCAAGCATTGGTTAGGATCCCTTGAGCCCCAAACGATCATCACATGGGACCAATTACAAAGTGCTTTCCTAGAAAAATTCTTCCCCATAGCAAAGACTCATGAAATGAGGACCCAAATAGCGACTTTCCGTCAAGAAGATGACGAACCTTTTCATGATGCTTGGGATAGGTTTAAGGAGCTTCTTAAGAAATGCCCACATCATCAAATTCCAAAGTGGTCTCTTGTTGATTATTTTTACAATGGCCTTAGAATACGTCATCAACAAGATGTTGACACCGCTTGTGGTGGGGTGTTCATGACAAATCCATATGAGGACTCATGGGTTCTATTTGGAAAGCTTGCCATTAACTCTCAAAACCATGCCTACACTTCAAGAAATGTTAGGGATACTTCAAGTCCTAAGGGACAATCCAACCCTAGAGGAGTTTTAGAGTTATCCAAAGCCACCCATGTTTCACAACAAATTGATACTCTAAGTAGGAAATTTGATCAAGTTCTTGCTCATTCTTTGAATCAAATTCCTACTCCTTCTTCATCGAGCTACCCACTCAATTCTCCATCATTGGGAGAACTTTGCTTCCTATGTTCAACTCCCGGCCACGTAGTTACCGATTGCCATTTGGCCGGTGAGTATCCAAAGCTCGTGCAAGAGCATATCAATGCGGTTTTCAATCAATCCAAGCCTACCTATGACCCATACTCAAATACGTACAATCCCGGTCTTAGGGATCATCCAAATTTCTCATGGAGAAATCCCGGGCAACAACCTCCAAATGCATACAATCCTAGGCCTCCAATTGCGGGCAATCAAGCCCCAAGCTATCCTCCTATGTATCAAGCGCCATATCATTCTAACCAACCTTCACAACATCAAACCACCTACCGGCCACCTCAAGCTCCTCATGCATATCCACCTCAAGTGCCAAGTTATCCTCAATCATCTCATCTTTCAAATTGGAATCAAAGGCCACCTGGGCCTTCCCCATACCAAGTTCCCTATCAAGCACATCAAGCTCCTCAAGCTCCAAAACATGATCCTTGTATTGAGGAAAGGCTTCTCAAGGCCTTGGACTCTTTTGAGACAAGCACCCAACTCTTACATTCTCATTCTCAATCCATTGCAAAGTTGGAAGTGCAAATAGGCCAATTGGCCAACACTATGGCAAGAAGGGAGGAGGGTAGACTTCCTAGTCAACCCATAGAAAACCCTAAAGGCCAACATTTTGTCGATTCCACTCACGAGGAAGTGCAAGCGGTCACTACCCTCCGAAGTGGAAAGATTTTTCCTAATGTTGAGATGCCCAAAGACACCACATTAGAGCAAGAGCATGAACCTCATTGGTCTACTTCAATGAAAGACTCTCAAGCATCACATCATCATACCCCCCATGATTCTTCAAGTCCATTGCCATCTTTTAAGGAAACTGAGCCTACTTTACTCGATCCATTACCAACCAAAGTATACATTCCTAAGGCTCCATACCCTCAAGCACTAGTTGATCCTCAAGCCACATCCCAACCTTGGAAGAGTGGCAAGTATCAGGAGATGCTAGAACTTTTCAAGAAAGTCTACATCAACCTTCCCTTGTTAGATGCCATCAAGCAAGTGTCTTCTTATGCCAAATTCTTAAAAGACTTGTGTACCCATAAGAGGCAATCCAAATCTCACGTCTCCAAAAAGCTCTTCCTAACTGAGCAAGTTAGCTCTATTCTTCAACTCGATCTACCTCCGAAATTGAGAGACCCCGGCATTCCTATCATTTCTTGCATCATAGGAGATCAATTGATTGAGGGGGCTCTTCTTGATTTAGGAGCTAGTGTGAATCTTATGCCCTACTCCTTGTTCTATAAGTTTGGCTTAGGAGAGCTCAAGCCGACCTCGATGACTTTGCAATTGGCCGATAGATCTATCAAAACACCACGGGGTGTTCTTGAAGACATATTAGTCAAGGTCGATAGATGTGTTTTCCCGGTCGATTTCGTTGTACTTGACATGGAACCGGGTCTTAGACATAGGAAGTCCATTCCCATCATACTTGGACGACCATTCTTGGCTACGGCCAATGCATGCATCAATTGTAGGAGTGGCATCATGACCGTTACCTCGGGAATATGGAGTTGAAATTAAATATTTTTGATGCTGCTAAACAATCTATGCATGGGAATGAATGTTTTATGGTCGACTCTTTAGTGGATGATGATATTGTTGATGAATGCATAAATGATGTGATGGTTGCTAATGTTGATAGAGATGATGCTTGTGAATCATTTGTCGATGCTTGGAATGATTATGATGATGAGGAATGCTTGAATGGGTCACTTGGTAATGATGAAGAGGTTGATGATGATTGTTATGATATTAATCTTCCGGTATATCAATCATTCTACGAAGACATACCTAATTATGAAGAGCATGTTTGTGATATCAATATGCTGGTCTATGAAGTTTTTGGTGAGGATATATCAATTTTTGGGGACTCCTATGATGTTAATATGCCTATCTATGAGGTGTTTTGGGAGGACGTAACTAATGTTGATGAGCCGAGTTTGATTGTTTTTCAAGAAAGGTTATCGATCTCTCATGATTGTGATGATGAAGGCCAATATATGTTGCCGGCATTAGAGACTTTTGAAGTTTTGGATGAGGTCTTGCCCATTCTTGAATATGATTACATAGGTAATGATTGTGTGACCCCTTGGTGGAGGCATGACTTTGACTTGTCGCCTTCTATATCTTCCTCCACAATAATTTCTGCCACAATACTATCATTGCCCATCTCGAATGCCATCCCATTCCCCGTGTTCATGCATACATTCATTGGGCCTTATAATACCTTTAATTTCTGCCACAATACTATCATTGCCCATCTCGAATGCCATCCCATTCCCCGTGTTCATGCTAAAATGGACATAAATTTCAAATGGCTTGTGATGAAAGAAACATGGTTTTATCATTGGCATTTAAATAAAGTTCTTCGAAAATGGCTTCGTTCTCGCATTTCTAGATGCTACCATCATTTAGAGGGGACATCGGAATATTTGGGTGAGCTTGCATTGTGTCGAGCTAGAGACGGTAAATCAAGCGCTTGGTGGGAGGCAACCCATCCTTTCTTCGTATTTTTCTGAATTTGTTTGCTATTTCTTCTTTGCATGATTGATTGCTTTTCCATTATTTGCATGTTTGATTTTGGTGTGTTTTTGAATTGATCTTTGTTGAAATAATTGTGATGTCAAGATGGTATGTTGAATTTGTGGGATGATTGATGCGTTGTCTGGTTTTGAGGGTTTTTATTATGGTTTTTTAACGCCTGAGGAGCCTAGTATTCATGCTTGAGGTGTGTGGAGCGAATTCCCAGGTCTTCAACCCAGTTTTGCAGTTTAATACATAAAAGATCGATCCTCCAAGCGGAGAGGATCGATCCTTTATGTCCGATTAAATTTAAGCTAGAACCTGGGGTAGAAGGATCGATCCTTCCATACCCAATGATCGATCCTTTTTGCGAATTTATTCGTGACAGGGGGATGGTTCTTGGGTGATCGATCCTTCCATACCCAATGATCGATCCTTTTTGCGAATTTATTCGTGACAGAGGGATGGTTTTTGGGTGATCGATCCTTTATCACTTGAAGATCGATCCTACTCGCTTGTACACGTCAGCACGACTTAAGTTAGAACCGTTATGATGCTGCCACGTGGCAAAAGATCGATCTTCCTCTTGCCAAGGATCGATCCTTTGCGGGGTTTTGTAAAAAAAATTTTTATATCGGCTGAGGACCAACTTAGGGCTCATAAGCCCTAAGATCGATCCTCCCCCCTTTCTTCCCTCAAGCGACCGCCGCCGCCTCTCGTCGTCTCCGTCTCCGACCAAATCGCGCCCCCCCCCCCCCACCTCCCAGTGCCTCCACAACCCCTCCCCTTCACTCCTCTTCCCTCAATCGACCCCGCGGCGTCCACATTGCATCACCTCCGCCCACCGGCTGCGCCTCATCTTCCAAGCTCATCGTCGCCGGCCACCTTCGTCGTTCCCCTTCACCCCAAGCCGACCTCATCCTCTATACTCACCTCCGATGGGTCGCAAGCCAACCACTGCCTCCAAGAAGGCAGCCGAGAAGGGCAAGGCCGTCGCTTCGTCTTCCACACCACCGGCACGACCTCCCTCCGCACCTTCAACGAGACCTCCGGCGCTTCCGGCACCTCCACGGCAATCTTCTTCCCCTCCGGCTTCACCATCTCCCCCGCGAGCTTCCATTCGTCCACTCTCCTCCTCCGCCGGTCACCGCTTTCGTGCCCTACCGACCTCTTACCTTCCCAGAACCGAGACCCCAGGGATGATACATGTCCTTCCAGCTCAGCGGTTTGCATGTCGTCTGGATGCTTGCTTGGTTGCACGTTTACCTTTTAGGTTTCTTGCATCTAGAGACATGTAGTACTAGGGGCTTGTTTTTGTTGATAGACTGTATCTAGGGGTATATTCTGTATTTTCTGGATGGTCGGAGTGTATCTCTTTTTGTGATCGGAGGGTGGGTAACTTTTTGTATTCCATTACTCTACTTGTGTATTTGGTTAACATCATTGAGAGTGGATATATATATACATGATTTTTGGTATGGGGATGTGCCCCGGGTGTGGATGTATGTGGATGTATGTGGATGTATGTATATGAATGTGAATGTATGGTTGTAAATGATGGTTGGAGTTGTTACATTTTTGTATTTCAATTTGAATGAATCTTGGATGCAAATGGCATCTTTGTACAGCCCTTGGGCGTATTGAATAAATAGAGGGAATGCTGCCCAATTTTTCTCGAAATTTTTCATATATATTCTTTGATTTCCATAATGCTATGGGTGGTATTTCCTCTATATTTTTACAGGGCATACGAGCTATGGATAGCAACGCAAAATACGACATTTTGACATCACAACAATACGGTTTTTCACGACTAACCTTGACCCTAACTCCTTTTCTACCTTTTGTCAAGGTTACATTTTCGTCCATCTCATCACAAGGTTATCTCTACACCTTACCCTTCTTCCGTGCTTGAGGACAAACCCGCTTAAGTTAGGGGGTATGATTGCATCATGTTTATTGATAACCTGTGATCGATCTACAGTTAGTCATACGTTTATTTGATTGGTAAATATGCGAAAAAATTTCAACTCTTATGCTAGCATGGATGACTATTGCATAATTCATCTTCATTCTCATGCTTTGTAAAATTTGGCAAATCACTTCATGAGTAGTGTTATTCTTCCACTTTAATTCTTCTTGCCATGCATTAAGGACATTTAAGTGATCCAATCCACTTGTGCACTTACACTTGTATGAGGGGGCAAGTAGTTGTTGATTGGGGGACCTTGATAGATTGGGAGTCCAAAGCTATTTACACTCGATTGAGATGACTTGTAGTAGGGTTCGAAGCCAAGTTAGAGGCCGAGAGCCAGGTTAATAAAAGTGACTAGTCTTGATTCGTAGCCTTCTAGGCTCGAGTAGTTAGATCCGAGGGGTGCTTCAACACCTAATGCCCCAAAGCCATCTGGCTTGGGAGTCATTGATCTAACACTCGTTAAATGGGCCTAGTAGAAAGCTTAAGGGATCAAGGCATTGCACGGTCACACTAGTTTCAAATAAAAGCTTGTTGGTCAGCTGTGATTCGTGGCCTGCTAGGTTCGGGAAATTAAGCCCGATGGGTGCCTCAACACCTAGTGCCTTTAGGTCATCTGACCGAGGAGCCACTGGCCCAAATCTCGTTACATGGGCTTAGTAGAAAGCCTAAGGGATCATGACATTGCACGACCATTGGTTTTAGTCAAAAAAAAAAAAAGAGAAGAAGAAGAACAAAGATTTTATAAAACTTGTCATTTGTTCGACCGGTGTAAAATGCTAAGGATGTCTAGTTTTGATTGGAACCCTACTTGAATGACTATGAGACCCCGAATGCTTGAGTAGCAACTCTCTCTACACGGATCGCTTAGATGAGCTTTAATCTTGTTCAAGTGCTTTGAAGTGTTTGAATGATGCTATTGATGGAATTATTCGCTTGCATTTTACTTGTGCTATGGGTTGACGGATGGAGCTATGCATTTGAATCTATGTGTGCATATGAATGAATTTTGATCGTATAAGAACCGAAGCTACATGAGAAGTGACTAATTATTGATCGGGGGATTGCTCTTTTTGAGTATCTTATTTCTTCTCTTTCCTTTCTAGTTATTTCTCTTTTGCTTTGCTCGAGGACTAGCAAAGTTCAAGTTAGAGGGTGTGATAAGACGTGAAAAGTGCATAAATCACCCTTTTAACTTGGCATTGTTAGTCTCCGAGCAAGGCCTTACTGATGAATTTTACCCTATTACAGGTACAAGTGCCCTCAACGAGGATTGGATCAAGTTCCGAGCTTAAACGATGTCATTCGGGCCAGTTTTTATGAAGAAGATCGATCCTTTATTGAAGGAGGATCGATCCTGTGAAGTACATCAAGAACAAAGCCAATCAGGACAACAAGGATCGATCCTATGTCATGAGAGGATCGATCACTTTTGCGTATTTTTCAGTGACAGAATGTAAATTCTAGAGGATCGATTTTCACACACTTGAGAATCGATCTTTCTTCCTCCAACCCACACACCCACTCTCACTTACCCGCCTCTCTGAATTTTAAAATCCATCAGCTGAGAGAGAGAGGATGGGACTCACGTCCCATCCGTCCCGTCCCTCTCCCCGTCCCCTCCCCCTCATCCCCTCCCCAGTCCCCTCTCCCCTCACCCTCACCCTCTTCCTCTCCCCCGTCTCCCTCTCCCCTCTCCTTCACCGTCTTTCTCTCCCCCGTCCCCTCTCCCCTCTCCCTCACCCTCTTCCTCTCCCCGCGTCGACGCCGACCTCACCCTCAGCCGCGTCGTCCCCGACCACCCAACCCGCCCTCGACGCCATCGACAACCACGCCTCCCTCAGCCGCGTCGACGCCAACCTCGCCCTCAGCCGTGTCGACGCCGACCTCGCCCTCTCGCCAACCGCCTATCTCTCTTCGTCTCTTCTCTTCCCGATCCACTCCCCTCTCGCCAACCGTCTCTCTGTTCGTCTCTTCTCCTCCGTTACTCACACCTTCCCGAGCACGCCATCTCCGGGCCACATTTCCACCATCGACCTCACTCTTCCCGGCTCTCTCTCAGTCAAGCTCTCGCCTGAACCCCGACGCCCGCGCCGGGGTTGGTTTTGCCGTGGAATCCGTTCACGGGGCCGTGAGGGGGAGAGAGGGAGAGAGAGAGGGAAAGGGGGCATCTTGCTAGCGAGGAAGTTGAAGGATCGAAGCTTTCCTCTTCCAAGAAACCCACCAAACACGACGGAAAAAATCCCATCTAATTTCTTCTCTGTTTTCGTGATTTTTTCCTTTGAAGAAAAGATTTTAGTGATTTTATCCTCACAAATTCTAATCTTTTCTTCTCCCCAGATCGTGGAGAAGTATATCCGGGACCCCTCCGACGTAGCGGCGGCTCTCAGCTTTCTGGACGCCGCCTTAGCCCTGTCCCTGCGCCTGGAGGCGGCCCTCGAGCTCAAAGCCCGGTCTTTGCTCCAAGATTGCATACCAAGCTTCAAGCTGGCATCTTCCGGTGCTTCTCCGTCGTCGATCTCAAGCGCAAGGTCCTGGCTGGGCTCTGTAAAGGCTGCAAGCGTGAGGAGCAATGGAGGTAATTCCGCACTCCTTAGTCTCCGCTGGTGATCTCGCCGGCGGCCAACGTACTCGGCAACAAAAAAGTGGAATAAATTTTCGTTTTTTTTACTCTACCAACGAAGTGGAATTTTTTTCAAACCCAAGCTCTGTTTTTTTTTCCCCGTAGAAAATGATTCATTTTTATTCAAATGTTGGATTTATGCGAATTTTGGTTGTTTGTGTGACTTTTTGGATCGAATCCAATGTGAACTCAACAACATTGAACAGGTTAGATCTTTTCCTATTTGTTTTGGATATCAGATCTTTTTGGTTGTTTCATAGCGGAGAAGATCGCGACCCCGAGAACGTGCCTACCTCCTCATCGCATCCTCTGCGCGTTCCTCCGCCTCTCTCCTCTCTCCGTCGCCTCCAATTCTGGGGTACAGAATCCGCTGCTATCCGCCTTCGCGCATCCAACCTCCGGGAGGTCGCCGCCGACGCCCCTCACAGCTCCGTCCTCGCCTGCGACTGAGATCGTGTGTTCCAAGAAGCCGATCAAGCCAATAGCCACCGTTCGTCATCGCGTTTCTACGGACGCCGATTTTCCACGATTAAATAAGGTTTTCTTTTCGCTTTCTTTTGTTCTCTATTTCTTTTGCGCATCTGGCGTTGTCCTTGGTTCAAAGGTTGGGATAGCTTTTTCGTTTTTCCTGGCTTTATTGTTTATATGTTCTTTTTAGGCGAAATTTCATGTACCCCATTCTAGATTATATGTTCTTTTCAGTTTTTTCCTCTATCTCGCGTGTAAATTTATTGTTCTTCTTCTATAATATCTTCCAAGGTACAGTTTCTTATTTTTTTTCCAGAATGCATGCGGTCTTTTGAAGCTACTTTTTGTTCGATTTAGTGGACTTGATTTGTAGAAGAAGTTTCCAAGTGAACTATTTCCAAGATCGGGATGCTGCATTGCAGCGTTCTCCTCAAATATGATGTAAGCACTTTTAAGAGTTTCTAAATCTATTACTTCGAGTGATGTGCAGCAGCTTCTGTTCTAAAATCTATCTATGCCTTGAGGAATTTCTTGCCCTAAATTCTGTAAGAATGGTGCAAGTCTGTTGAGAACTTTTTAGAGATTGGGTTGAGCTTTCTGGTGTTAAATTCTCTATTACATCATTTTAATCAATTTGCACTATACTTCAAATTGAGGAACCAGCAAACAGATGGATGTTAGGTGGAAGTCTGTAATAGAATATGAACAATTTTGTGTTAAACCTGTTTTGAGTTTATACCAGATTGTATGGTTTTGGTTGCATGGACCTCAATTTTGCTGTTACTAATTGGTGTTGCTGGAAGCAGATACTGAGATTCTGAAAAATGTAATATGAATTTCTCAATCTGAATTTCAGATTTCTTTGTTAGACTTTTAAGTCGTCACTCATGGATGTTTAGAGTTTATTTGGTTAAAGCTTATGAAGCAAGGGAAGTTGACCCTTTTGCAGAAAAGATGATGCTCAAGAAGGTTTTACTTTGACTGTCATGCTGTAGTTATTCCATTGATATATTTGGTATTTTCGTCTATATATTAGAAGGTTGCTAACATTAGCTTTGCTAGAAATACATGTTTTTATTGCTGCATGGGCTAACTAACTTTTGTATTAAAGAGCACTCTCTTAAAAAGTGAAATGATGTTGG